>CM039506.1:11803221-11833218 GCA_022432975.1 Begonia masoniana
TAACAATAATTATTGATAAAAAAAATATAGTAGGAAATTGTGTACCGTAATTAGGTGTCTTGACATCAACCAACCGACGGTACAAGTGATGAGTTGGGATGCGTTTAAAGCCTGTTCTACGATAAATATTTCAGCCGTACAAGTGAGGGCAACTAATGGATGGAGTTCATGCACTGAATCGATTAGTTCTGTTGCAGATATATTTGGAAGTTGCGAAGCTTTGTCCTCGGTTTGCACCACCCTGGTAAGCTAGCAACGAAGACAAGAATGAACCAAGTCTGGAAGGGCTGAATCAGGAAATTCGAAAGGGTAATTATAGTATCCAGAGTTTTGGGTCTACCGTACGCAAGATTTGGCAGTAGCCAATCTCTAGAATTTGGGTTGCGAATTACCGTGAGTTAAGCTAAGGGAGAGTCTGTGACATGCCTCGGATGCATTTTAAAGAAAATTAGTAGAATCCCATGCCTTATCCGAAATTCTCTATTTTTACGTGTTTTTATTTTTTAGGAAATTTATGAGAAGGATTGCATTTGGATCCTTGGAGGAGTCCATTCTTTGCCCGAATGGGATTTGTCTTCCCGGGGCCCTATTTATGTTATGTTTATTTCGAACTTATTTGGCAAGAACTTCGCCTGTTATTGTAAGGATTTTTCTAATTGCATTTCATGCATTAATTTGTGTGGTTAGGACTAGATGTATGGTGGTGGATTTGGGTTGTGAGGAGTTCAACAATATTCAAAGAAAAGGCCCTACAATAATGGAGCCCAATGGAGCTTGGCCCAAAGAAGAGCCCACAAAAGGTATAATTTTGCAAGTACAAAAGTTAGTGGCAACAGAGATTGATGATTGGTGCAAGATTCCCTCCATTGATCCATTAGCATGGCCCATTCATCTCCTCCCTAGGATGTGTGCTTGTTTTGCCTTGTCTTGGTCATCCATCCTTTTTCATCCAGGCCACCATATCATTCTCCTTATTGAAAACGCTAATCACCCCCCCTAGGATTTTCCTTTTAAGCATAGATTGGTGGTGTAAACGACTTTTTACCCCAAATGCCAATACACTACTATTTCCTATTCTCTCAAGTTTTCCTTAGAGTTTTTCCTTGTTCTTTGAACCAGAGGAGTTTAGCCTCCATTGCTAACCTAGCTTGGGTGTGGCTAGGTTGCTCTTTATTCATTCCCTCACCTCCCCTTGGGTTGAACGAGAAGAAAATCCCCGGCCTACGGTGGTCTTTCCTCGCCGAAAACGTTATCCAGAGTTAACCCGTAAGAGCGCCTAACGTATCCGCCAAGGTATTCCTTTATTTTTTTTTTTTTGTCTTCCTTTCAACACACAATCATCTCTACATTTCGCATTCACTATCTCACCACTACACCTTTATTTCTTGCATTTTATTCTCTATATCATCTTTCTAACCATTCAGCCCCTTTCTTTTATTTTTATTCTTAGTCTTCTCCCTCATTTAGCATATTTAAAATTTCGGGCCATCATATTAGCTAATTCCATTTATTTCTTGCACTTTATTTTACCTTTTGCTTTATTATTCATTCCATTTTCAACCACCACACAAACCCGAGCACACTCTTGAATATTTTGTAGTTTGATAACGGGGCGCTTCCCTAAGGACCCCGTGTCCAGTGTAATCAGAGCCACAGGATTCCCTCATGCGTTTTAGTTTCGTTGGCAATAGCCAAAAGTTGACACAAAACCGGGATAACGGCTCGTTTATTTTTCCGCATTATTTTTCTTTATACTATGTGTGTCTAACTTTGTGCTAATCTACGCTTACTTTGCGGCCATTTTTTTATTGTCATCTTAAATGCTTAAATATTCTGGAAACTATGGTATGTAACGTGTTAAAGATCGGCCCAGGTAGGCACCTCAATTCTCTTAATTTCTTCTCGTTTTTCTCTTGTTTTTACTTCGGGTTTGCATAGTCTTCTCCTTACTTTCTCCATTTAGCTTTTGCTAGGTTTGAACTACGGACTTGCATCTAATATGACTATTAAAAGTATAAAATTCTGGAAATTTATGAGGCATTAAAATCGTTTAAAACTAACGTGATAAAACGGTTGGTGATGTATCTTTTCTTTTCGGATGTTTCTTCACTGTGCCTCAGCGTTTCTTCGAGATATTGCTATATTTTGAATCCATTAATTCATCTAATCTAAGCCAAAACTTTGCTCAAATATCGTAGAAAGCACGCATGATGGAAATTGAATAGGAAAATTTACAAAAGGTTCATACTATTGGATATTCATCACGGTTGGTATATTATGGCTTGACTATGTAGCTTATCATGCTAGCATTTGCCCTGAATGATTTAGCATCTAAATATTGCCACTAATTCTATTAAGTTCTGGAAATTTTGGTGTTAAACTTCGGCTGGATTCGCATTATCGAAATCGTGAATTTATGTCTATTATCTGAATTGTTGCATCTCAGGTTTATGTTAAAAAAAAAAAAATGCCTAGAATTTGATGAGGTTGCTCGTTTTAACCTATAAATAACCTATTATATGCTGTCAATTATTGCACGAAAATGGTGTAGAGGAATTTAACAATAGCTGAATTAAGATTGGACTATTGAAACTAATCACTACATGGAAAATTCTGTATGGTTTAAATGAAATTTCGCATGTTATTTGAATTAATGGTCTTTAATATTTGTAGCTGTGATTTAGACTTAATTATTTGTTGTTATTATTCTCTAAGTGATTTTGGTTTAAAGTTGATAACTGGTTAGATTTAAATCAACAATTTGCTGGTATTAATGCGTGAAAATATTCAGTTATATAATTAAGTTAAGGTTTACTGTATCATTAGGTGGTTCTAGTGAGCTGATCACTACGTATTTGTCTTAGTAAGAATTCACCCTTAGTGCCTTGACATTTCCTAAGCATAACCATTTTAATCACCTCACAATTACGATGAAACAACTTGTAGAAAAGAAGTGAGATTTTAACTAAACACTTTATTATGACTAATAGAGTGGTTTGGCACGTGACACACGACAAAGAACAAATCGTGCGGAGGGGCACTCCCCTCCCGAAACTACACTGTCACAAAGGTGAAACTAGTGTCACGGCGGGCATGCAAGGACAAATTGATGCTTAACGAGTATAGTTCATCGCCTTGCCAACAAGGTCCATTCCTTTGAAAAAATCCTTTCCCGTAGAGAGACCATGGAAACAAGTCCCTTCTCAAGAAAACCTCTCTAGGGTTATTCCCGAACGTCCTAGACGTCGTAATCATACCCTCAACCTCCCATAGGGACGAATGGGCTGAACCCCGAAGAAGGAGGACAAACGATATTATTAGAGGATGAGGATGGGTTGATGATGAAGAGTATCACCCATATCGGCGTAGGGACAACGCTGCCCTCCGTAATATTAAGATTACAAGTCACCCTTTGATGGAACGTGTGGACGGGCACACATATTTAGATTGGGTTGACAAAGTTGAGAGGGTTTTCGAATGACATGATTACTCGGGGGAGCGAGGTTAAAAACCAGTAGCCTCTCGAACTCACGGGCCACGCCGCTTGTGGTGGTCCAATCTTAAAGCAAAAGAAGGAGAACCTGTGGAAACCCAGTTAAAACTTGACGTCCATGAAAGCTATGCATATAGGTTCGTCCCCAGGTCACTACAAAACATGAAGCTTCAGCAAAAAACTTCCTAAACCTTAAAAACAAAATAGCCTCTCGGGGGATGAATCTACAAATTCGAAACCTTAACGATGCAGTGCGAAATTGACTGAACCCCGAAACAATCATCGCTTCAGATTTATAAGAGGCGTGAACAGCGACATAGGAGAGGCCGTTGAAATTAACAATTGGAGGACCATGGAATTGGTCATCCAACTTAGCCTCCGGTGGAGGAACATTGAAAGACAGCGCAAGAACGATTGCTAACAAATTTTCTCCCCGTAAACTTCCGTTCCGAGAAAAAGCCATCCCAAAAACATGAAGAAAGAGACAGTTCAACCGAAATGGGCCCCGAAAATGTCCAATTACCCCTCACCATCCCCACCAAACACAAAGCAAGGAATCCTTACCTAAAGGCCAAGCACGCGATGTGCAATGCTTTAAGTGCCAGGGGAAAGGCATTACGCTAAGAATGTAAAAAACACAGTGGTCATGGTTATTAACGAGTCAACGGGAGATGTGGAAAGTCGAGGACGATGAAGGTCAATATAACAAGTTGAACAAAAGAAGTAGCAATTGAGGAAGCAAAGATGACGTCCGAAGAATCCAGCCCAAGATGGACCTTCTTAAGGTCATTAGGCGAGCATTGACAACTAAGCACGTGGACAAGGGAGTCAACGTGAAAATTGACTTCGTAGTCGATGTGCTGTTAAAGAAAAAGCGTGTTCACTTATATCGCGGGGGACGTGCTAAATTCGGCTCCCAACTATGGTCGACAAATTGGTATAGAAAACGTTACCCACTCGTACACCATATAAGCTTCAATGGTTGGACGATACCAATGAAACATGTAATAATGAAGCGAGGAACGTGATTTCACCATAGGAAATTATCAAGAATTGGTTATTTGTGACGTTGTTCCTATGAGTGCCGCACATTTTACTAGGACGACCTGGCAGTATGAACGCCCGAGTTCATTACGACGGATTCCTCAACCGATACATTTTCAATTTGGAGAAGAAAGTTTTAAAATTACTACCAATGACGCCCGAGCAGCAGTTGTGTCAGAGAGGCCACCGCCAAAACGAAAATCAAAGGAAAATTTAATATTGTCAAAATGCGGGTTGAGTGAAAGTGACAAGAAACCCATCCTATAATTTGGATGACCCTCCCTTTATACGAAAGAAAAGATGTCCTATGATTGGAAAACTTTTGAAAGAAAGAAAATGTGAGAAAGCATTTTGTGGATAGGAAATAGATTGTAGCTCCATTTCCAAAACCTAAGAAAATCCTTTCGTATCAAGACACACCTAAATCCTTATTGGACAATGAATTGTTTGCCATTGGAGGAGAGGAAATTATAGGGCCGCATGAGACGACGCGATAAATGACGAAATTATTTTTGGGATAGGTAGTATATCATCACTCCTTCCTTTTTCGTCCAAAACTTGAGAAAATTGTGCGATCAATTCCATCCCTCAGGAAGAGAGGCGAATCCCTATGGTCTAGAGCCAATCATTCAACCGTCTATTTCGATCTTAGAGCTGACACACACAATTAGACATTTTATTCATATTGTAGCACATAAAGCGCCTTATCTTTAAATTTGATGGATTACCAAAGCCTCCGTTCCCCACAGTTTGGCTATAAAATTTACCATAGAACTAGAGTTATACGTTCAATGGTTTTAGGAAACTTTTTCTTGTATGGTTATTAAGATTTATTGGGCTATTCTTGGTGAAGGGATTTAGCTTTTCACCTATTACCTAATGTCGAAAATTATCTACTTTGGAAAAATTCCTTCATCACCGAGCAATCGCCCTCCAAAGTAGCCGTTGAATTCTCTCCCCACCCTTACCAAGAAAAATTTCTAGTAGACCAGCATCTCATGCACCTAGACTTTTTACGAGAAACATATCATATTGCCTCACACTCAACCTATCAAAGTAATAAACAAAACTAATAGATGAGAAATTGTTGGAGTCATCCTGAAAAGAAGTCAACAAAAGGAGTTTGAGGGTCAAATCCTCAATCACCGGAGAGGATGACATGCCTCAGGATGCATTTTAAAAAGGAAAAGTAGTAGGAATCCATTCTTATCTAATTCTCTATTTATTACGTGTTTTATTTTGGTAGGAAAATTTTAGGAAGAATGATGCATTGGATCGCGTTGGAGGAAGTCTTACTGTGCCCTATGGAATTTGTCTTACCGGGCCTATGTATGTTTAAATTTTTTTTGTTTATTCCGGACTATGTGGCTACATTCGCCTTTATTGTCAGGATTTTATAACTTGAAATTCAGCATAGATGGTGTGGATAGGGACTAGATGATGGTGTGGATTTGGGTTTGAGGAAGTTCAACAAATATTCAAAGGAAAAGGCCTACAAAATAAATGGAGCCAAATGGAAGCCTGGCCCAAAGAAGAGCCCACAAAACGAGTATAATTTTGCAAGTACAAAAGGTGCTTAGTGGCCACCATAGATTGAGATGTGGCACGATTCCCTCCATTGATCATTTAGGCCTGGCATCATTCCTCCCTAGGATGTGTGCTTGTTTGCCTTGATCTTGGTCATCCGACTTTTCATCCAAGGGCCACATTAAGGATCCTTAGGGAAACCCTAATCATCACCCTAGGATGTTCTATTTAAGCTTGATTGGTGTTTGTTAAACGACTTTTTACCCAAATCATACACTACTATTTCCCTATTCTCTCAGGTTGCCTTAGAGTTTTTCCTTGGTTATTTGACCCAAGAGGGTTAGCCTCCATTGCTAACCTAGTTGGTTGCTAGGTTGCTTATTCATTCCCTCAACATATCCCTTGGCAGAGTGGAACGAGGAAGAAAATTCCCGGCCTACGGTGTCGTTTCCTCCCGGGAAAAACGTTTATCCGAGAGCTAACCCGTAGATCGCTCTAGGATACGCCAAGGGATTTCCTTTATTTTTTTTTGTCTTCAATGTTCACAAACAATAATCTCACATTTCGGCATTCACTATCTCAACACGACACCTTTATTCTTGATTTTATTCTAATCATCTGCTAACCCTTCATCCCCTCTTTATTTTTATTCGTATTATTCTCCATCGTAGCATATTAAATTGCGGCCATAATCGCAATTCCATTTAGTTTTTGCAATTTATTTTAAACTTTTGCTTTATATTTTCATCCATTTTCACCACCACACACCGAGCACACCTTGAATATTTTGTAGTTTATACACGGGGCCCTTCCATAAAGGGACCCCGTGTCAGTTGCTAGGGGCTTTTTCGTGAAATTAACTTGACCCAGAAATGGGGTGGCAAACGAGAGGCACAAACAACAACAAGTTACAACAGCAAGAGTTTAACAGGCCTGTATGACGGTAAGGGCGAATAGGGGAAAGGACAAGCAAAGTTTTGTTTTTTCCAGGAGGCTCCTCGACAGCCCCTGTGGCCATAAGTGCAGAAAGAACACAGTGGCATTTGAAGATTTGGCACAATAGTGCTATCGGTGTGAAGAGGTGGCCACTATGTCAAAGATTGCCCAAAAGGAAATAGAAAACCAGCCGGCAGATATCAGAGAAGAGTGATGCCAAGGATTTTGCCTTTATCGAAGACTGGCGACGTTGATGATGAAGCACATCCGTCTTTTAGCAGGTACTATCTTAGTCACCGGCTTAGTGGTATCTTCATTGTAGCACGGGAAGCCAAGTACTCCTATTTCCACTGCATGCGTAACTAGATTACAGTTGGATGCTGAATTAGAGAGAGGTGTGAGTATAGAGTAATGATGCCTTCGGTGAACGTATATGTAGTCGTCCTATTTTTCGGGCAAGGTCGTTCAGTAGGAATAACACCTTATGTTGGTTGATTAGTTAGGGCATAGAGGGGTACGATCTTATTTTGGGGATGGACTGATGTCACGCAAGTTTCGCCCTATAGACGGCCGGTCGTGTTAGAAACTTTTCAGCCCGGATAGAGAGGAGTTGCTTAAAGCAATGAATAGATTGAGTGGCGCCTACTTCTATTCTATGAGGTCCAAGAGCAGTTGATAGGTGAATGCTCAGTTATCGGCATAGTGGGTCGATACTCAGGTGCTCATGCTGTAAACTAGGAGACCTTCCGTAGTTAGAGAGTTCTATGAGATCTTCCGCGGACGTCTTCTAGGAGTACGCTAAGACAGGGAGATGCGAGTTTAAGATTGATGTCTATGACAGGCTATGGGCCTGTATCAAAGAATTCGTACCGACTGGCACCTGCGGAAACTAAAGGAGCTGAAGTATCAGTAGAAGAATGTTGTTAGACAAGGGGTTAATCCGACCTAGCTTCTCTTGGACGTGCGCTGGTTCTGTTCGTTAAGAAGAAGACGGGAACTCTCAGGATGTGAATCAACTAAGAGAGTTGAAAAAGTGATAGTGAAAAACAAGATCGGTGCCCGAATAGAGACTGTTCGATCAAGGACAGGTTGCCCGGTATTTCAAGGATTGGAACTACGCTAGGGTTATTATCAGTGAAGATTCCAAAGGGAAAGGATATTCAGGAAAACGGTGTTCGCACGAGGTATGGGCATTACGAATTCTTAGAATGTCTTTGGAAGTTACAAATGGCCCCTGCCAGCGTTTATGATTGATGAATCGTGTTTTTAAGGAGTATAGACAAGGTTGGCGTAGTTTATTGGATGCTATTGAATCTATTAAAGACGAAGAAGAGCATGAGGCGCACTTAGGAATGTTGTGAGGATTCTGTCCCAGCACCAATTGTACCAAAGTTCTCAAGCTGTGAGTTTTGGCTAGATCGAATTTAATTTTCTCGGCCATATAATATCTCAGAAGGGAATTTCTGTGGAAGTCCAACTAAAATTGAGGTGTCAAGGATTGGAGCAACCAAGAATGTAAGGAGGTAGGCGGATTTCTGGGTGGGCTGAATTACCGAAAGTGTATCGAGGTGTTTTCCAAAGATTACAGTAACTTATAGCGCTTGACAGGACGAATGAGAAATGTATATATGGTGGCTACATGTGATAAAAGTTTTCAAGACGCTGAAACAAAGTTAACTATGGCTCAGTTCTTAACGCTACAGTGGGATGATAAGTACCAGATATTGTGATGGTTCTAAAGTTGGACTTGGATGAGTACGCATGCAGGAAGGAAGCGTGAGCGCGTATTACTGACAGCAGTTGAGCGTATGAACAAAATTATTTGACGCATGGACCGGGAATTAGCAGCCGTCGTCTTCCGCACTGAAAATTTGGCGACACTCATCTATATGGAACAGTGCGAGATTGTTTCAGACACGGCGCTTGAAATATTTGTTTACGCAGAAGGAGCTGAACAGCGCCAGCAAAAGTGGTTAGAGTTGTCAACGATTATGGACTTCGAAATTAAAGTATCAGCCAGAAAGGGGAATAAGGTCAGCCGACGTGAGCAGAATAGCCACAAACAGTCAGACTCACTGCATTATGTCGGTTGCGTTAAAAACGGAGTTGTGAAGTTTAATGTGGAGTGCTCCGAGTAGTCAAATATGCTTGCAAGTTTTGAATAAGACTGACACTATTGGACAAAATCGAGAAGCTCAACAGAAAAGACTTGGCGTGTGAGAATACGATTGAGCATGACCTCACAGGACTCGTCCATTGCAATTGTGGATGAAACCCTTCAAATTCAGTCATAGGTGGTCGTGTCTAATGACAAAGGAGTAAAGAAGAAATTTGACGAGGAACACTCACGGAATAACCGTGAACCCGGGAAAGTACCAAAAGTCCTTGGACTTAAAACAACATTCTGTGGGCCAAATATGAGAGAGAGGGCAAGAGGTACGTAGAAACTTGTCGAGTTTGTAGCAGGGTAAGGTGGAGCACCAAAGGACGCGTGGGAATGTACAGCCACTACGATTCCGGAGGGGAGAAAGTGCAGCAAATATCCATGGATTTCATAGTTGGACCACGGAGAACGAACGATAAGGGACACGACGGGATTGGGTGATAGTGGACCGTTTGACAAGTCGGCCACTTTCTTCCAGTTTAAAGCACATTTTCCATAGATAATCGCCGAGCCTTTATGTGCAGGAAATCGTTAGACTGCACGGGGTGCCGTTTTCGATAGTTTCAGACCGAGATCCGAGATTTACTTCGAGAGTTGAGGATGTTTGCACAAGGACATGGGAAATCAAACTAAACTTTAGTACAGTGCAGATGACGGACAGACAGAAAGGACAAAAATTCAAATTCTGGAGGATAGCTTAGGCGGGTGTGTTGGAATTTCAGGATCGGGGAGAGGTAGTTGCCACTGACGAAGTCTCGTACAAAGAATAGCTTCCAGCTACAAATGGCATGGCTCCATCTGAAACGCTGTGTAAGATCCGCCACAGTTTAGTAGTGTAAAACTTTGGATAAATTTTTCGCGAATTGTAAAGTGTAAATATTAGGATCAAGTCGGTAATTTTCGGTTAGGGAGTTGAAATCGTAAAATCACGTTTAAATGATTATTTAAAGTACATTAAATAAAAGAATAATGAAATCAAATAAATAAAGTAGGGTAAATAATAAATGAATTGATATATAAATTAAAAATAAAAAAACAATAAAGAATAAACCAAAAGAAAACATAAATGATAAGGGTTTCCTTTAAAAACCTATCTGTCGGCATTTCAGAACAACCAGAGAAAAGGAGAGAGAGAGAGAGAGAGGAGAGAGAGAGAGAGAGAGAGAGAACGATGGGAGGGAGAAATCGCCGATCGCAGGACGGACTCCGTTCGTTTCAAATTTGGTGTCAAAACGTTCGTCGAAGGGTTAGATCACGTGTGTGAAGGATCGACTCGCAAAAGTTGTTGGAAAACGGGTTGGGACGGATTTTAGGCGGAAAACAGGATTTGAGGATTTTGGTGGATTGGAAGCAATTCCTGAGGAGCCACGGTTCAACTGAGGATAGGGAGACTCGCGCCTGGGTATTAGGGTTATTATACTTTTCGCCTTATACCTAAGCCTTGCATGCACGTAGATTATTTTGGTGGAACCAATAGTATATTGCCGGCATTTTTACTGCGTGATTTATTTACTATTATGGCCAAGTATACTTTCACGGATACTTGCTTGCGACGGGCTGGGTATTTGGGATTGTAAGGATTATTTCTAGTTTGGCATGCAGATAGTGTCATACGTGCATTGGTATGCAGCTTGGTTTGCTGCTATGCCATTTGGAGTTTGATACTGGAGGTACGGTGGCACTCCACTGGGCCCTATGCTCGGAGTACAGGGATTTTGCCCAGTGTGGTGGTACTCCCACGCTGTCGGGATTGGTAGCCCCCTGAGAATGGCAGGAATGTCTAGGGGTACGCCCTTTGATACTGGCGAAATGGGCTCGGAACATGCTCGACAGTAACGGACCTGGCCAGTCTATATTCGTTGCACCCCAGGATGATAAGTCCACTGCGTGGGCCCATTGGGACCAGGGTTGAGTGGTGCGTCTCTGTGTGCTCTAGCGCGTGTGTCTCGGTGGCTTAGGGTGAGTGTGAGTTGGTACATCCTCCTGGTGTTGATAAATCCACGTGTGGTCCCCTGGCAGGGTTAAGTGGTCCGTCACTCCTGGTGTGCTCTAGCGCGTGTGTCCCGGTGGTCCCAAGGGGCTTGAGTTGTTAGTTCCCTCCTGGTGGTTGAACCTTTCTCCTCCCTATGAGGCACTGCCTGGTGTATCGAGGCTTTCTGTGTTTGGTGTAGTTCGGAGGATCCGTGCGGACCTCCCCTTTCATTGTACACCTGGATTCTATTTTTAGGATAGCATTGTTGCTGTGGACCCTAATTCACTATATATGTACGCTTTTATCGTCAGCTCCTATTAACCGTTTTAAATGGATATAGAAGAGAAAGAATAACATTTCAAACGTTTTGATTTTTAACAAAGTCGGCATTGATTCGTGCTAAGGCATGCATCCTGGAGTGGTAGTATAACATTCCCATATGAGTTTGTCATTCACCCATGATCCCCCTCTAAGGGAAAGGACGAAAAGGCTAGGACGAAGTGAGCTCTGTCGTATTTGGATTTTCCCTAGAGTCTACATTTTATTCCTGCAACCTTTGTACTATGTAAGACATTCGAGATTGTACCTTATTGGCAATGTAATTATTTTCATTGATCTTGTATTTTACGATTGTTTTGTATCTCCATGTTTGTTGCTTTGAGGAGGGTCCGGATTATTGCTAAACTTCCGTTTATTTAGCCTTAGGTTAGACGGTGGGAACCTCGAGCGTTGATCGTTTAACTTGCGTTTCTGTTAGCCTACTCCTTTAGGGTGGTGACACGCTTGTTATGGACGCAGTGGAGGTCTCGGTTGTATGGGACAGGTGTTGGCTGGGCTAGTATAATGGCCCCCGACATCTACAGTAAACGGCGGAGAAGTAATCATTGTTATCAAATAGCGCATGAGATAGCTCAGAGCCTGTCAGAAAAGCATGCGAATAGACGAAGAGAGTTGGAGTTTAACGAAGGGATGAGGTATATTTAAAATTTCTCCGTTAAAGGTTTGCGATTTGGGAGAGGAGAGGAGAAGAGGCACGTTAAGCCCTTATTATGTGGGGCCTGCTCTATTTGGAAGAGGATCGGGAAGATGGCAACGATATAGCTTCCGACATAAATGGAAGCTTACACACGTATTTACATATTCCATGCTCAGGAACGTGCGTGCGGGACCCGTCTTATGTCGTAAAAAGCACGGAGAGGAGGTCAGCGACGCTAATCTAGTGACAAAGCCGCGGGCAAATTCTGGAATCCTCTATGTAAGGTGTTGGAAACAAAGAGATTCTGCTGGTCAAGGTTTTTAATTGGTCTGAACCATAACATGAGGAAGCCACGGGAAAGCAAAGGCATGCTGGCTAAGTATCCAGAACTTTTTGTTGTAATCCAATTTTACGGATAAAATTCAATTAAGGTCGAATGAAATGTACCACCCGGTTTTACGAGTTTTTGAATTTTAGCGCAATGAATAATTGAAATAAGCCGTTTTGTGAATGAAGAGTTTTAGGAGAACCTTATGATTTAATATGGATTTTAGGTAGAAATTGAAAATGTAGAGAAAACCGAACCGAATAGTAAGCCTTGATGTAAACGGAAAGTTACGGTTATGAGGAGGGGTGAACTTGTCATGTGACAAGTCACCTTACTTTAAAACACATAAAACCCCATCCTCTATGCAACACTTAAAGTTATTTCTTCCCTCCAAGAAGAGGGGCGATCGATCCCAGCTCTCTGGTTTCCACGAGAGTACACCGATCGTTCGCTCGCACAAGGGCGACACGATCGGCTCTACAGGCTACGCTCGTGAAGAAATTCCAGAGCGGCAGCCGATCGATCGCCAGAAAGGGTCTATTGATTCGGCTGATCAAGGGATGATCGATGGATCTGCAATGCCGATCGATCGCCCCTATTGTTTTCTTGCTTCGGACGTTTTTTTTCCCACAGTTTTCTGCATAGATTTTTCCTTCAGTTGTATTGTTTCTTTAATGGTTTTCAAAGACGGTTTCAACAACTAGACTATAATTTCGAATATAAAGAAGTCAAAATTTACTTTAGTATTACAAAAAAAAAACTTATACGGCTATAATCGGGGATTATTATTATAGACGTGACCAGAGAACCACTTTCCACGAATCTTCGATAGTACAGCCCCACAAGATTAAGGAAGCTTCGTCGTACTTTTCTCTGCTAAATTTTTTTGGGTTGCGTCCACATCTAACTGCTCATCTTTCCTAGGTCTCTCTTAACACCCTCCTTTGAAATTACGTGACCGAGAAAGGTACTTCTTCCATCCATAATTTGCATTTAGAGAATTGTGCATATAACTTTGCACCCTCATGAGTTGATAAAACACTTTGAAGGTGTCCCTTCTGCTCTCCTTTACTATTTATAGATATAGAATTGGAGATCGTGATTGTCTAAGATGGAGGGTGAATTAGATTTCCTTTAACGCTATCAATTTTTAACATGCAATTATATTTATCTGTCTTTTCTCTTTGTGTTCAATTACTAACAAACACTTAAAAGTACGAGTAAGAGAAAGAAATTGCACACCGATATTTTTTACGTGGTTCAGCCAACCTTGCTAGCTACTCCCGCTTCAAAAGGTCCCCCTTGCGAATCATTTTCTTCTCCTCAAACGCAGATTTTTTGATCGAAACGACTTCACCGAGCGTCGATCTACTTGCCTTACAACTTTGGATTGAACACACTGCCTTACAAGGTTTTACAATGTCAAAAAAATATACGAGCGCACACGAACTACACTCTCACTCCTCTCAAAAGCAAAATCTCAAGTTTTAGATGTAGAGAGGTCAGAGAGTCGAAGAGTAATTACAAACTTAAGCTTGTGGAGAGTTGAGAGAGAATTGTTCAAGTTGGCAAAAAGTGTTCTCCCAGCTCAAAAATCGCTATCAATCTTACTCGTGTCTGTACCGTGCTTCACATTCGACACTACTTCTTGTTTCTGTACCAAATATGACCTTGAAGAATCCGTATGTAGAAAACACCTGTTTTGGTCCTGTGTCTATATTACTCTTCGACAGAAGCTTCCTGTGTCCGGATAGGTTATCCTAGGGAAGAGTTTTTTTTGTTTGGTCGACATTGATTTCGGTAGACTTCCAAAATCCAGTCTACTTTATTGTGCATAATCCTTCTTGGTTTTTTGTTGGTCGTCATTGATTTTGGTAAGACTTTAAAATCCAGTCGACGAATTCCCACGACGACTTCTGCTTTAGTGATCGGTTGATATTCATTGGTGTCCGCACTCAGTCGACTATGCTTATATAATTCGTTGATATATCTTCCGATGACTTTCAATCTCTGCTTGACAGCGGTCTATTGTTCCCTTTGGCAGACGACTTATACGTCGGGTTACATTAATGCATGAGCACCAGTTATCAACTAAAAAGCACTTAATAAAACGTTATAAAAGCTATACCTTTTGTAAAAGGCATTCCCACCTACTTAATAATGACAAAATCACTCATTTCTTAGAACTTATCATTTATATATGTCACGTAATTACAATCATCAAAAACCTAGTTGACTTAAACATATTTAAGTTAACAATATCTCCTTTTTTCTATAATGATGTTGCTGTATTGAGTGTTTTAAGCTAATATGTTTTTTGTGATGATTTATTTCAGGATGTATTTGATTATTTTTAATTATAGAATAATGATATTTACATATATTAATTGGTGGAAATTGCCCGTGAAAAGTGTATTGTAGTAGCTAACACTGTGGTTAAGTGTAACAAGCTGAATAGTAAAACTGGCTTAAAACTGAGAGACAAAGTTCTTGTCAATCTGCCGGTGATTGTTTAACCGCTGACTAGACCTTACAAAACCGCATCACACTAAACGCAAAAAGCGGAGTCGTTCAAAGAGAAAATCACATTCCAATTTGCTCACATCTATCGCTAAACGACAAAAGCGGAGTCGGTCCAAAGAGACCAAAATCATCCGATTGCTTACACCGTATCACTAACGACAACAACGGGAGTCGTTTAAAGAAGTAAACATCCATTGATTACAACCGATTACTAAATGACAAAGGCTACAGAATCGTTGGCGTTTCCCAGTCTTCCAAAGAGTTAACTCGGCCGCGAGTAGACGACAAATTTCTGAAGACATTCTACTATAGCGGTTCAGTTTTTTAAAAGCAATCTATACGAGGCAGGTAGTAATGTCACATCCTCTGCCGATACTTGTTTCAACGATGTAGGCTGCATCATCCTATGGCGGTCAAGCATTTCAAAGACACTCATGCATGGCGTTTCAATCTTTCAAAGACACGCATCCGGTGTACAGTATCTTTCCGCAGTTTAAAAAATAAAATGCCTCGAAGCACAGTTGGCGTCCATGGTCCCTTAACTCTAGAGCAGTAATGGCGACGACGACACATGCAACTCTAGAAAAGCAACGGCGAGCTACTTTGATACGAGGTGCGCAAATACGGTATAAAATTTCCATATTCGATACGGCGCATTGAATTTTCTTTATCCGTTGTGCAGACAGAGTATTAAGAGAAGAAGATCGATCGAAGAAAACAACTTTTGCGAAAATCATTTCTGACCCTAACGAGTTGATGTTTCTACTCGTATTTTCATCTACTCTCTCGAATCTTTAACTTGAGATTTATCCTTGAGGAAAGTAGTCCTGTACTGAAAATCTGACAAATTCTTACTCTGTAAAAGTCAGTGGAGATTGTCTCCCGTGAGAAAAAATCCGGTTTGTAAGGCTATAGATCGCGCCCGGGCAGTGCGATCTGTTTATATCTCTGAGGAGCAAGAAAGGTCTTCAAGGGGGAAACCTTGAAGCGTGACGTATCAGTGTTTGGTCGAACCACGTAAAAACTCTGGTTCAAATTTCTCTTTACCTCCTCTTTTTACATTTAAGTTTAATTGGTTTGTGTTAGTTTTTAAAAGGTATTAAAGTCTAATTCACCCCATCTTCGACCATCTCGATTCTACAATGGTATCCAGCGAGGTTAAATATGTCTAGCTTGTTATCTAGAAATTTTGTGTCATATTGTACTTCGATATATACTTTGATATAGCTAAAATCGCATTCACACAAACTCTACCAAGTAGAAGTCATTCTACCACTAGACCTCCGTTCTTTGATGGTAATGATTATGTATACTGGAAGTGCTAGCATGAGGATATAATGTTTTCAAGCTATGGACTATATTATGATATATAAAATTGGTCCATACTAGCTTTTAAAACAGATAAATGGTGTTCGAGATTCCCAAAGCAATCACACAATTAAATGATACAGACAAAAAAACTCGAACTTAAAATACCAAGTCAATAAAACTCTGTACTGTGCGCTAACTAGATATGAATTTATAGTACAAGTGTGGAGCGCCCAGAGATTTTGTCGCCTATTAGAGGTCACACACGAGCGTACACATCAAGTGAAAGAGCACAAACTGAATTGCTTGTACATGATAATGCGCTATTTTCAATGCCTAAGATGAATCTGTCTCTTCTATGTTTACAAGATTTACGTAACACACAATCAACCAATGGCTAAAATCTCTTGTTAAATAATATTCGTGTGAGACAGGTCAAGAAGATTCCTTAGATGTCTTCAGGAGTTTGCGCAAAGGTGACTGCAATTCAGGAAGCAAAGGACCCAAAGGCTTCAAGCTTGCAGGACTCAGTGGGATCGTCTCATGACGCATGAGATCCACAATGAGGAACAAAACGAAAGTAGGACCTCCAAGGAGAAAGAAGACAAGAAAAGTACATGCTCTGAAAGCCTCCTCAGTCAAACATGAAGTGTCTGAGGAAGAATAAGGAGAGATGATGAGGACATTGCTCTTATCACTAGGAGAATTCGATTGTAGTTTCCTTCAACGAAAGAGGATGCGGAAGGAGATTTTCCAAAGGGTGGGAAAAGTTTCAAAGAGAAAGGAATCCTTGTTTCGAGTGTGGGCAAGCCTGTCACATAGGCCGACTGTCCACAAGAAAAGAAAAATCCCCAAGAATTTAAGAAGAAGCTGGAAGGCCACTTGGATGACATGAAGATGACATCTCTTCAAAAGAGGAGAGGTTGCCAACCTGTGCTTCAATAGGCACTTGAATATAGGTCAGTTCTTCTTCTCCAGCCCCTTAAGTGGATAGTGGATAGTAAAAATGGATGTTGACTAATTTCTTGCTTTGGATCTAGTTAAGTAATGGTATGCTTACGACTATTAAGTTGTTGAAAAAGGAAAAGTTCGTCAGATGGAAAAGCAATGCAAAAGAAGTTGCCTCACATGATAACGAATTAGTGATCTGAAAGTAAAAATAAGATTTGAATAAGTTCATTCTGAAATTTACCAATGGCCCAAATTTTTAAAATTTTATTTTTTTTTTTTAATTTGAATGTATTTTAAGTCATTGAGATAATAGCCACAATAAACCAAGATAAAACAATTTATTTTAAGGTGGGTTAGACAGAACACTGGGTTGAGCGAACCAATCTCGAATATAATGGTCAACC
The DNA here is from genome assembly GCA_022432975.1 of Begonia masoniana. Classification (NCBI taxonomy): domain Eukaryota; kingdom Viridiplantae; phylum Streptophyta; class Magnoliopsida; order Cucurbitales; family Begoniaceae; genus Begonia; species Begonia masoniana. The sequence continues at coordinate 11,820,848 of CM039506.1, forward strand.
ACTCAATCCAAGACTATATTGGACAGCATAAGACTTGAAAAAAATAAACTCTGCCTACGAAGAATGGGACAACGTTTCCACATATCGATACATACAAACTAAGATAGTGAAAAAATTTAAATAATCAAATTAAATTCTGCAAAAATAAGTTTCAACCATCTAATAATTTATATATCTAACTAGGAAAAAAATCTACAATGAAGAGTTCCTCACTCGACAAATAAATACCGCTCGATAAAACAACAATGAGCGTGTAGGATCGATATTCTAAAGGGGAGTGAATGAGACCTTTTTAAAACTACTTGTTAATCTAACAGCAAACAACAACATAAAGTAAAGGAGAGAGAGGAAAAAAACCCAACACCGATTTTTTACGTGATCGGCCAAACCTAACCATCACATCCACGCTCAGGTTTCCCCCTTGAAGATCCTTAACCTTCTCCTCACAAGAGAACACCCATCGACGTCCGGGCGATCTACTGCCTTAACAGATTCTGGATGCTCTCACAGGCGACATCCACTGCCTTTCCAGAATGTGTATTTTGTAAAATTAGAACAAACTACTCTCCCTCAAAGATTAAATCTCAAGTTTAGGGTTCGAGAAGAGTGATGAAAAATCAGAGTATGAAATTTTGCCGTTAGGGCTCAGAAATGCTTTTTTGCACAAAGTTATTTCTTCGCTATCTCTTTACTTCAATACTCTGTCTGTTAATACTGCTATCTTCGTTTAATGCTTCTTACTGGATAAGGAAATATATTACCGTTGGAGAAGCTTCGGTACTTAAAGACGGCTAGCCGTTGCGTTTTCTGGAGTCGCTATCCCCCGCGTCTTACGGCCTGTATGTCTGGAGTTAAGGCTTTGGACATACGTCATTGTAGCTCGCAGTTATTTTTGGAATTCCTGGTAGAAGATCACCGGTGGAGACTTTAAAATCTATCGCAAAGCCCTTGAAACGCCATCGGATGATCGGACTCTAACATGTTGAACCGGTATTGGATGATGCAATCTTTTAAAAAGTTGAACCGCTATCGTATGATGTTTGCTTTAAAAGGCTATCGATGATGTTTGCTTTAAAACCCTCGGTGAGTTGCTTAAAAGGCTATTCGGATATGTTTGCTTTAAACGCCATCGGATGATGAATCATTTTGTCGTGTAGCAATCGGATGATAAATCTTTGAATGTCATCGGATGATGTTCTTTTGAACGCTTCATTTTTGTCGTTTAGCTAGCGGACTGATATAGCATCCTTTTGAACGACTCTGCTTTCGTCTTTTTGCGTTGGATAATTAGCTCTTCGAACGACTTTGATTTGTCATTTTGCCTATCGTAGAAGTAGTCTTTGAGCGACTTCACTTTTGTGTTTAGCGACAGGTGAATGCAACTCTTTTCTTCTTCATCATTGAAATGTACATTTTCTTCTCTTCAGTTCGGTGATATAAACTCTATTTATTATTTTTTCAGCCATGTGTTATACTTTTGCCCTGTACACCCACCACAATTGTTAGAAAACTAAAAATACATCTGTTTCCAAGGGTATTTCCAACCGATTACTCATAGGCAAACTTCATTTTTCTCATTTAATAAACATAATCAATTACATTACTAAACACTCATCAAAAAACATATTTTCACAAGACTTAAACACTATTAAGTCACAATCTCCCCCTTTTTGATGACTGAACAACATGACATAAATTTGATTAATTATTCCTCTCCTCCTCATCCAGCTCCCCCACAGCAAGATCATACTTCAATTTCAAACACAGATCATATCCAGTTTCAGTTTTTTCTTCAAACATGCATACTTGGTTTTCCAAATCTCTAATTTCTCAAACATCATCAATCAATACTAAAGCAATACTTTCTCCCCCTTACATTATAAAAATAGCAGAGAAACAAAAGAGTTAATTCATTCAACACAACTGAAATAAAGAGTGTTCAGGTATACATTAGACTACAATAAACTAATTACAGACAACAAATCTCACCTTTAAAGAAAGCTACAAATGCTCCCAAAAACGCTTGGCTATCCAAGAAGGCACGTCGTTTAAAGGAAATAAGCCATCACAAGATCTTTGACTGAATCAATATCGTGAGGAGGGGTGGTTGATAGACCACCAAGCCATTACAGGATTGAGGCACGTCAAGAGCTAGAGTTGGGAGCAGGTAGAGACTAGGTGCAGAGCAGGAGCATACTTCTTAAAAAGTTCACGGATAAGCTCCCATCCAGACTGGTTAGAAGCCTCTAACGTACTGGCTGGCAGAGAAGAAGTTCAAGGGAACGAATAGGCAGAAGGATTATCGAACTAGAGCTCATCCTCATGAATATCCAAAGACAATTAAGCGCACATCTCAGCAATTGCAAGTCTGAAAAGGAAGTAGAAGTCTTCTAGCGGCCTCTTGAAACTAACAGACTGATGTTCGAGTTCGGGTTCGGTGTTCCAACTCAACAGAAGATCTGAGAGACTCAGGTCTGGCAACATGCTTCTTGGCCACCATCTTCTTTGACGAGCAGATCAAGACCGGTACAAAAGCGATGCTCATGTCCAATTGTTCTTTTCAAGCTTGGCATTTACCACACTTTTCAATCTGACTATTGAAGGGAACTGATTGCTGTTCCCAGGCTCTCTAATGCGGACTCAAATCAGTGTAGTGATCCTGACAGAGGAGAGAGGCAGTGAAAGCCGTCTAGGCGTGTCACGAACATCAGTGCATTGTGCCTCCTCTGAATGAAATCTCCTCTTATAAGTTTGAGGAGTTGCGGAGCATTGGAGGGAGTGTGAGGAGACTTGGACTTGAACTGGAGGAGCAATTTGGACTTGGAGGAGCATTGGAGAGTATGAGCCAGTGTGGACTGGGGGAGCATTTTGACTACTGGAGAGGAGAGTGGAGCACAAGCTGAAGAAGGCAGGAGAAGGAGACGGTGGACGGAGAAGCGATTGACTTGAGAAGAGATGGGAAAAGGATGCAGGCAGGTAGGCAAGTCTAAAAGTTGGAGGAGGATAAGCATGGCGTCTAGTAGTGGAAGAGGCGTTAGAAGGGAACGAGGTTGCCTCAAATGTATGTGCAGTGAGAGGATGGGGCAGGATGTCCTCGTGACCAACTGGAGGAGAGGATAGACTCGAGAACACCTGAGAATGAGACGTAGATTTATCAAAGGCTGGAATTTCAGACTCATCACCCGCCTTCATCAGTGGACTCCTCATGCAGGATACGCTTCCTTTTACCAAGCCTGACAGAAGCTGCCTTAGAAGTCTTTCTCTTAGTCTCGTCCATGATAAATCTCCTTTCCTTGTCTTCTTAATCCCCATCATTTAAAAGTTTTCTTTGAATAATAACTTGAAGGTTGTAGTCGAAAGGGGTCCTCGTCCTCTGGAAATTCAACATCAAATATTCTCAAAAAGCTTCATAGAAGTAGATTGTACGGAAAAAGATGTGTCCTAGAGGTGACTGATTGAATCATCCATCTCAAAACAATGTACCCTAAGTCGAAAGGGTCTTTTGATAGATGGCTAAGAAGGACAACAATTCCATACTGCTCACATCATCATGTGTCCCCCCTTTTGGAAGAATGTTATACCCGATCATCTGATAGAAGAGCCTAGCCCTTATGTTTAAGTGCTTGCTCTTTAAAAGGATTAGGGACGATGGTCGGGTCTAGAGCAATTGAATTTAACAGTAGACGCCTCAGGAGAGTCCAAGGAATGGGGGCTCTTGACCTGTTGCATAAAACATTGGTCGGCTGTCTAAATGAGGGCTATCCAGAAGCTCATTTATCGATTGGGTGATAATAACTATGTGCTTCCATACACATAGCTCTTAATCATAGAAAAAACTGGAGAAAAACTCAAATTAGCATAGAACATTCGAATAGCGACAGGGGTAGTAAAAAGATTCAACTTCGAATAATCCTAATAACCCTATATCCTTCAAGGGTTCAATTAAGTTCAGACCAACTAAATCCTCAGGAATAATACCAACGACTTGGAATCAACTTCTTATGTTAAATCGTCGTGATACCTTGTCGCTGCAGCCTGAGTGAGGAAAAAAAAGAGATGGCCAACTGGTTGCACGGGGAATCTCACGCGGCTGACGATGGAGACTTTGGCCTTCTTCTTGGCCGGTTCCTGAACAAGCGCGAGAAGATGAAGCCATGAACGAGTCGATTGGAAAACCTAGAGAGAAAAAGATTGGAGGCAGAAGTTTTCTGAAAGGGCGCGAAAGATGAAGCGTCTTAAAAAAAAATGGGTTTGAATGTATTAGGGCATCGCCCGACTAGAAGAAGACAAACGTGGAAAGTCGGATATCGCCCGATTAGTGACACGTGTCGGCAGATTAAAGATTATATCATCCAGTACATAGACATCTTCCGTAAGCAGATGATGCATATCTTTCGGTGAATAGTCAAGGAGCGGGCGATGAAAATATCGAAGGCAGAGAAGGAAAGAACCTTAACTTTTCTCACACCTAATGAGCACTAATCTTATTCTTATACTACAGAAGGTTTTCTCATCCAAAGGTTTTGTGAAGATATCGGCCAATTGATCAACTGAATTGACAAATTCTAAAGAATATCACCTTTTGAATATGATCTCGGATGAAGTGATACCTAACTTCGATATGTTTGGTTCTAGAATGCTGAATTGGATTCCTTGGAAAATATTGATAGCACTGGTATTGTCACACCGAATAGGAATCCTATTATAAAACAGATTATAGGTCCTCCAATGTCTGTTTCATCCACAACATTTGTGCACAACTGCCAGCAGCAATATATTTACTTTCTGCAGTTGACAATGCAACAGAGTTCTGTTTCTTAGAATACTAGGAAACTAAAGATTCACCAAGGAATTGATATGTTCCACTAGTGCTTTCCTATCAACTAGACTGCCAGCATAATCAGAATCAGAATATCCTATGAGATCAAAAGAAGTGTCATTCGATATCCATAATCCTAAGTCATAAGTCCCACTCAAATATTTGAAAATTCTTTTGACAGCAGATAAATGAGACTCCTTAGGGGCAGCTTGAAATCTAGCACAAAGGCAAACACTGAATAGAATATCTGGCCTGCTAGTAGTCAAATATAATAATGAACCAATCATACCACGATATTTCTTAATGTCCACATTTATTCCATTTTCATCTTTGTCCAATTTGGTTGTGGTACTCATGGGAGTTCTAGAAGATTTAACAGATTCTAAACCAAATTTCTTCAAGAGTTCCTTGATGTATTTTTCTTGACAGAAGAAAATGCCATCAGGAGATTGACAGATCTGGAAACCTAAGAAGAATTTTAACTCCCCCATCATACTCATTTCAAATTCACTTTGCATGAGGGAGGAAAATTCATTACACATTGTGACATTAGTTGATCCAAATATAATGTCATCGACATAGATCTGAACTAACAGAATGTCTTCATTCTTTTGCATGGTAAATAGAGTTGAATCGGTGTTACCTTTTTTGAAATTCCTTTCCTCAAGAAAATTCTTTAATCTATCATACCAAGCTCTAGGAACCTGCTTAAGACCATAAAGAGCTTTTCTGAGTTTGTATACATGATCGGGTTTATCAAAAGCTTCAAAACCTAAGGGTTGCTCAACATAAACTTCTTCTGTGATGTAACCATTTAAGAAAGCACTCTTTACATCCATTTGAAAGAGTGTGAAGTTTTTGTAGCAAGCAAAAGCTAAGAGTATTCTGATTGACTCTAGTCTAGCTACAGGGGCAAAGGATTCCTCAAAATCAATACCTTCTTCTTGAGAGTATCCCTTAGCAACTAGTCTAGCCTTATTTCTTACAACAATCCCATTTTCATTCAATTTATTCTTGTAGACCAATTTAGTTCCAATAATGGGATGGTCCTTAGGCCGTGGAACAAGTTTCCATACTTTGCTCCTTTCAATTGATTTAATTCTTCCTGCATAGCCATAATCCAATTTTCATCATTCTCGGCCTCTTCAAATTTCTTAGGCTCTACTTGAGAAATGAATGCCACATTGGCACAGAGGTTCCTAAGAGAGGATCTAGTCTTTACACCTAAGAAAGGATCACCTAAGACTTTATCTAAGGGATGATCTTTGACATATTTCCAATCCCTAGGAAGAGCAAGAATTTCATCCTTGACAGGAATAATATCTAGAGAACTTGAGGAAGGTTCTAGGGATTTTCTTATTTGAAGGATATCTGTAGGCTTATCTAAGGAAAGAGAATCTAGATGCTTTTTTAAAGAGTCATCCTCATCCACATTGATTGTGAGTTGAGGGGACTCATCAAAGTTAACATGAACAGATTCCTCAACAACCAGAGTTCTCCTATTGAACACCCTATATGCTTTACTGGAAAGAGAATAACCTAGAAAAATTTCAAGATCAGATTTGGAATCGAACTTTCCTAAGTTATCCTTAGTGTTCAGAATGAAGTACTTACAACCAAAGGCTCTAAAATATTTGACAGAAGGGGTTTTGCCATTCCAAAGCTCATAGGGAGTTTTCTCTAGAATAGGTCTTATAAAGACCCGATTAAGCACATAACAAGCTGTTGATACAGCTTCGGCCCAGAAATACTTAGGAAGAGAATTCTCATTTAGCATAGTCCTAGCAAGCTCTTGGAGAGATCTATTTTTCCTCTCAACAACACCATTTTGTTGAGGGGTCCTAGGAGAAGAGAAATTGTGCTCAATTCCATATTTGAGACACAAGAGTTCAAATTTCTCATTTTTCAAACTCTCCACCATGATCACTACGAATAGCAACTATGGTGAGCTCATTTTCATTTTGAACTCTTTTCCTAAAGCTAGAAAATGTATCAAAGGTCTCATCCTTTGACTTCAGAAAGAACACCCAAGTAAATCTAGAAAAGTCGTCTACAATGACATAAACATAGAATTTGCCTCCTAAGCTGGCTATATTAGAAGGACTGAAAAGGTCCATGTGAAGGAGTTGGAGAGGCTTAGAAGTGGAGATTGCATTCTTTGATGCAAAGGAACTTTTGATCTGCTTACCCATTTGTCAGGCATCACAGACCTTATCCTTGTCAAAGGATATCTTAGGGATCCCTCTAACTAAATTATCCTTAGTAATTTTAGCTAAGGTATCCATCCCTACGTGTCATAATCTCCTATGTCAAGTCAGCAGTCATTAGAAGAATTAGCAGCAAAACATTTTTCATCATTGCAAACAACATTATCTAAGTCAATGATATAAATATTTTCTTTCCTATAGCCAGTAAACAGAGTTTTACCATTTAATGCATCCTTAATTATACAGGAGTTTGATTTAAAGATCACCTCATATTCTTTATCACATAACTGGCTAATACTAAGCAAATTATGCTTTAATCTTTCAACTAAAAACACATTTTCAATAATAGGATTAAAACTGTTACCTATATTGCCGATGCCAACAATTTTGCCCTTTTGGTTTCCACCAAAAGTAACACTTCCTTTCTTCTTGTTGACAACAGCAAACATGGTTGAGTCTCCTCTCATATGCCTCGAGTATCCACTGTTGAGGTACCACAGATTCTTTCCAGGGGAGGACTCAACCTGCAAAACAGTGTTCAAGTAGTCTTCTTAGGTACCCAAATCTTTTGGGTCCTAGTGTTAGTTTTGGTTTCTTTGGGAATCCACTGTAATTTACTACTTGATTTCTTATTAAATTTTAGAGGACATTCATATGATTTATGCCCTACTTCATTGCAAGCATAACAGGTAGAAGATTTAACAAAGAAGTTCTTATATACTTTCTTTTTGCTAAATCTATCATATCCTAAGCCAGCTTTATCAAACGTAACTCTCTAGCTTCCTAACAACATGTTCAGATTTTTACTGCCATTAGTAAATTTCAGGACAATGTTATTTAAATCCATATTTTTTCTTTTAAGTTCAGTCATGTCCTTTTTCTGCAGATTAAGCTCATTTGCATGCTTCTCAATTAAGTTCACATTTTCCTTTTTCAACAGGTTGTATTTGGCCTTTAACATGCTAAATTGCTTAACCAAATCATTAAATGCATCAACCATATCACCATCATCATCAGATTCACTATCACTAGAAGAATGACTAACCTCATCCTCCTTGGCCATGAAGCATAGATTTGTCACTTCCTCATCTTCTGAAGAAGAGGTATCACCTTCACTGTCATCCCAAGTAGCCTTCATAGCCTTCTTCTTAAACTTCTTGGGATTCTTCTTTGCTTGTGGACAGTCTGCCTTCATGTGACTCGACTTTCCACACCCGAAGCATGTGATTTCCTTCTCTTTTTGAGATTTCTCAACCCTTGGAAATCTCCTTCCTTGCATTCTTTTTCTCTAGAGGAATTTACTAAACCTTCTAGTGATGAGAGCAATGTCCTCATCATCATCTTCTTCCTCAGATTCATCTTGTCTGCTCGAAGAGGCTTTAAGAGCTATGTCCTTTCTCTTAGAGATCTTCTTTTCCTTGAGATCTTCCTTCTCATTTGCTCTCATGGTTATCTCATGCGTCATGAGTGAACCAATGAGCTCCTCAAGCTTCATTGCCTTGAGATCTTTAGCCTCCTGAATGGCTGTTACTTTGGGTTGCCAGACTCTTGGTAAAGATCGAAGAATCTTTCTTACTAGTTCTTCTCCTGAATAAGTTTTACCAAGACCTTTTAAGCCATTAGTAATATTAGTAAAACGAGTAAACATAGAGGAGATAGATTCATCTTTTTCCATTGAGAATAGTTCGTACTCATGTACAAGCATGCTTAATTTACTTTCTTTAACTTGGTTTGTTCCTTCATGCGTAACTTCTAATAAGTGCCAAATCTCTTGTGCGCTTTCACACCCTTGTACTCTATTAAACTCATATCTATTTAGAGCACAATACAGAGTGTTTATTGCCTTGGCATTAAGGCTCAGATTTTTTTTGTCAGAATCTGTTAACTCAGCTACTGGTTTAGGAGTTCTAACTCCATTTTCAACTTTTACAGCCTGGAAATGACTGTTTTCTATTATGCCCCATATCTCATAGTCCATAGCTTCAACAAAAATTTTCATTCTAGCTTTCCAGTATACATAATCACTACCATCAAAGAAAAGAGGTCTATTAATAGCTTTACCTTCTACGTGTGTGGAGTTTGTGTTGAATGCCATTATAATAGTGTCTTAGACAATATTAGCCTCGCTCTGATACCAATTGTAGGATCGAGATTGTCTAAGAGGGGGTGAATTAGACCTTTTTAAAACTTTTAATCTAACAGCAAACAAACAAACAATAAAAGTAAAGGAGAAAGAGAGAGAGAGAGAAAAACCAACACACGAGTTTTTACGTGGTTCGGCCAAAACCTGCCTACATCCACGCTTCAAGGTTTTCCCCTTGAAGATCTTTAACATTCTCCTCACAAGAGAACAAAATCGAACTTCCGGGCGTCGATCTACTGCCTTACACAGATTCTGGATTGCTCTTCACAGGCGACAATCCACTACCTTTACAGAAATGTGTATTTGTAAAATTAGAACAAACTACTCTCCCTCAAAGATTAAATCTCAAGTTTAGGATTCGAGAAGAGTAGATGAAAAATACAGAGTATGAAAATTTTGCTCGTTAGGGCTCAAAGAATGATTTTTTGCAAAAGTTATTTCTTCGAGCTATCTTCTTTGCTTAAATACTCTGTCTGCTAATCGGCTATCTTCATTTAATGCTTCTTACTAAATAAGGAAATATATTACCGTTGGAGAAGCTTCCGTACTTAGACAGCTAGCCGTTGCGTTCTAGAGTCGCTTTCGCTCGTCGGCCATTAATGGTCTGGAGTTAAGGCTTTGGACGACGTAACTGTATCTTCGCGGTTATTTTGAATTCTGGCAGAAGATCACCGGTGGAAGACTTTAAAATACTATCGGCAGAAGCACCTTGAAACGCCATCGAATGATGCAACTCTAAAATGTTGAACCGGTATCGGATGATGCAGCTTTAAAAAGTTGAACCGCTATCGGATGATGTTGCTTTAAAAGGCTATCAGATGATGTTGCTTTAAACGCCATCGGATGATGTTGCTTTAAAAGGCTATCGGATGATGTTGCTTTAAATGCCATCGGATGATGTTGCTTTAAAAGGCTATCGGATGATGTTGCTTTAAACGCCATCGGATGATGTTGCTTTAAACGCCATCGGATGATGAATCATTTTGTCGTTTAGCAATTGGATGATAAATCTTTGAACGCCATCGGATGATGTTCTTTGAACGACTTCATTTTTGTCGTTTAGCTGGTGGATGATATAGCTCTTTGAACGACTCTGCTTTCATCGTTTTGCGATCGGATAATGTAGCTCTTCGAACGACTTTGATTTTGTCGTTTTGCTATCAGACGAAGTAGTCTTTGAGCGACTTCACTTTTTGTCGTTTAGCGACAGGTGGATGCAACTCTTTTCTTCTTCAATCGGTGGATGTAACCTTTTCTTCTTCAATCGGTGGATATAACTCTATTTATTAGTTTTTTAGCTCTGTTATACTATTTAGCCCTGTACACTCAACCACAATTGTTAGAAAACTAAAATACCCTTTCAAAGGGCATTTACAACCGATTAACTTCATGTGCAAACCTCATTTTTCTCATTTAATAAACATAATCAAATTACATTACTAAACACATCATCAAAAACATATTTAGACTTAAACACTACTTAAGTTAAGAAGAAGGACAAAGAAGGGGATCCACTCCTCAACGAGTATCAGGCACATTGGCTTCCACAATCCTAACATGAGAGATGGATGAGGTCTTTGGGGTGAGTGAGTAACCAAGTAAGGAACCTTATACTATACTCAGATGCACATGTAAAATTAGTTTTATCATTTTTTTTTTCAAAACCATAAATTGTTTATAAACATGCAATGCATGAGTTTACATTAAAAAAATATTTTCCTTTCATTTCAAAACAGACTCCACGAGCAAAGGATTTCAAATTATTAAATCTTTTATACAATTTTTAAAACAAGTTCATCAAGTCATTAGTAGGGTAGGTTTAAAAACATCGCTACATATCTAGGTATTTTTAAATAAAGTAATCTTCCAATGTTTTTGTTTGAAAACCATCATAGTGAAAAAGAAGGGTCACTTAAGGACCTCTTCGGCACACTATCACGTAAATGTGACAAATCGTAGATCTGGTCGCATCTCATGAGACAAAAAGAAGATGAAAAATAACAATGATCCAAAGATCTATCAACGTTATCCAGGTAGTCGGTGAGCAAGCTCCGCCGACATTATCACACATGTAACCCCAAAGAGTGGTCAATGAGCAACACTCAAAGTCGACACCACCCAACGTATCAAACAAAAACACCCTCACAAGAGTTTATGAATTTGAAACCCAAGGAGCGCATCATCACCACCCTAATACTTATTTTGTTATGAAAAATCAAACAACCTTAATGCATCAGAAGGTGCATATCATTCAACTAAGGTTGCTTTGGTTACTCAGCCAGATACAACAAAAAACAACCGAAGACCAATATCAAAAAGGCTCTATCAGCCCCAACCAAGCATTTAGTCTGACTCCAGTTATTTTGGTTGCTCGACCGCCTAAAAAAAAAAAAAAAAAAAAACTCCACTACAGAGAAGAAGAGTTTTCCTGGATTTAATCGGCTAGATGTACGTAATCCTCGTCTTCAGGAGAGGAAGCAGATTCGGAGTTCGACTCAGCTTCTCGAGCGGCGGAACCTTCGATTTCAACTCTTTGTCTCGGTCTCTTCCCAATCAAACCAATTCAGCATGCAGTTCTGATGCGAACGGGTGATGGTTTTTCGTGGTCGTCAATTTCTATCACTAGTTGTGTCATGAAGAGCCAGAAGCTGAGGTCGCCAGGAACCTCTCCTTTCTGGAGGTCATGTTACTTTCTTCGAAATCGGCGGTCAATTTCTTTCTCTTCTTTTCCAACATTGTCATCAGTTGTCTACGTTAGTTGCTATTCTGTATGTTCAACTTAGTTGAATTAGAAATGTTAAATCCGGAATAGGATCTCGACATTTGTGCCGGAATATATCTGAATTCTCAAGGCATCAATTGCACAGGTATATTTATCTTGGCTTCCAGTAAGTTGTCTAAGTTGTTTCAATTTTGAGCTGGTTATTGTCTATCAGCCTATTTCGTTTTCTTTTTTAAATCAGTATGCTTATTTTCCACCAGTTACCAATTCCGCACAACATGAGTCATATGTCTGTCATTATATTTACTGAATCAGCCTCTCACTGTTTCTGCCTTCTTACTTTGTCTCTGTTACTTTTGTTCTATGTCTAAAGCTTTAGATACTGTTAGTTTTGTTTTCTCATCTTTTTCTCCTTTCGTACACCTTTGCTTTTCAAAGTTTCATGTTTGTTTTTTTCCATGCCATGCTAACTGAGTGCAA
>CM039506.1:11833318-11903293 GCA_022432975.1 Begonia masoniana
ACAGACCTTAAAACTTATCAGATGCCAGATCGATGCCTGATTGCACCACTCCAACCTACCTAGTCCTCAACCAACTCAGAGAATTCACCTGCAGTATCCTCAACACCTACATCACAAAACTCATCCATTAGCTAATGCTAAGTAAGTAAAGCAGTAATGAAATGAAATGCTAAAACATAAATTCCTACACATGCAATTTCTACTTTCTCATCTCAGTTGCATTCACATTCATTCATAAGCTGATCTGATCCCTCGGTTCCCTTGGGAAGTGGATCAATTTTCCCAATGTTATACATCCTCTACTCGATTAAGGGGCGGATGAATTCCCTTAATAGCTGATCTGATCCCTCGGTTCCCTTGGGAGTGGGATCTGTAGGATCGGTATTGTCTAAGAGGGGGGTGAATTAGACCCTTTTTAATTTTAATTTCTAATCTAACCAATTTCTCTCTTGATTAAACTTATAGATTTAACACAAGTAATCAATATAATGAAAAGAGAGAGAGAGAGAAGAAATTTGACACCAGTATTTTTACGTGGTTCGGCCAAACTGCCTACGTCCACGCTCCAAGGCACCTCCTTGAAGATTCCTTACTTCTCCTCAACGAGAAAAAACTGATCGAACTTACGGGCTTCGATCCACAGCCTTACACAATCCTGGATTGATCTTTACGGGCGTCAATCCACTGCCTTACAAGTTTTTCAGAATTAAAACTCAGATTAGTAATCTACAACCTCTCAAAACAGAATCTCAAGTTTTTTTGAAATAGAGAGAGATGTAGGTAGCAGATTTTTCAGAGTATGATATTCGCAGATTAGGGCTCAGGATTCAAATTGGCAAAAGTTGTTTCTTCAAGCTCTAACTTTAGCTTAAATACTCTGTCTGCAAAATCGGCTTGGCTTAAATGCTCCTTATCCAATAATAGAAGCTTTGTTACCGTTGGAGCAGTTCGTACATCTTCAGGTGGCCGTTGCCGTTTGTAGTTGCAAGTCGTCGTTGCCATTAATGTTCTGGAGTTATGGCTGAAAACGACGTCACTGTAGCTTCGCGGCTAATTTGAATTCTGGCAGAAGACGAAGTTGATTTAGTCTTGGACCGCTATCGAATGATGAAGCTGTAAAACGCTTGAACCGGCACCGGAAGATGAAGCTTTAAAATGCTGACGTTTGATTAGGTCAAATATATCTTCCGCCTTTGTCGTTTTGTGACCGGTAGAGTAGCTTGGTTGACACATCTGCCTTTGTCGTTTAGCGGCCGGAAGAGTAATTCCATTTACTCATCCGCCTTGTCGTTTAGTGAGCGGTGGAGTAGTTCGTTTCAGCTCATCCGCCTTGTCGTCTAGCGAGCGGTGGACTTCTTCATTTTAGCTTATCCGCCTTGTCGTCTAGCGAGCGGTGGACTTCTTCATTTTAGCTTATCCGCCTTGTCGTCTAGCGAGCGGTGGACTTCTTCATTTTAGCTTATCCGCCTTGTCGTCTAGCGAGTGGTGGACTTCTTCATTTTAGCTTATCCGCCTTGTCGTTTTGTGGCCGGAAGTCTGATTTAAATTATTTAATATCTTTCAGCCCTGTACGCTTGATCACACGCATTAGATACTAAAATACCCTTATCAAGGGTATTTCCAGCAGATTAAAAACACAAATGAAAAATTCATACTTCTCATTTAATAAACATAATCAAATTATATTATCATAAACACACATTATCAAAAACATATTTAGACTTAAACATCAATTAAGTCAACAGGATCAATCCTCCCATTGTTATAAATCCCTTCATAAGTTAAGGGGCGGATTAGTTCCCTTAATAGTTTCTCTGTCACATTCAGTTCATGCCTTACCTTCCTTACATGGAAATTCATTTTCGTAATCTTTCAAAAACATGATGCATGACATACAAAAATCATTCACAAGATACATAACCCTACTGTTTTGTGATGTAGGCCTCAAGGCACATACATACTTTACTTACCTGGCTTCTGGAAATTGTCTGGTCGCTAGCTACTTCGGAAATCTGCTCACCTAAGTTCATAACAGAATATAAATCAAAACTTCACTAAACCTCACCAAGAATCAAACAGTGGTTCGAGGAATCCAGTTAGAAACTTTAGTACTCGAGCATTCCCCCTTTATCACTAAAACCCGAATCTACGCTCAATCTCAGCATCCTCAAAATCCTCACATTGTACTCCTTTAGGTATTTAACCACTATATCATAAGAGAAATGAGGAAAACTTACCTAAGCGAAGGAGAATCGGGCGAGGAAAATCGCCTAGAGAGCTCGGCTGCTTGAGCTGAAAACCCGAAGAGAAAAGTATGAAATGGTGGCGGCTACAGTGCATTAAACCCAATCCCTCTTTCCTTAAATACGTTATCTACTTCTAAAAATGTAATTTACTCTAATGCCCTTGTCTAGTCTAGTCATTCAATAACTCTACTTAAATTATTGACTAATAAAGTGTATACCATTAATAATAAATGAGCTGGTTCGATAGAACCGGGTGTTACATGGTCTGAGTTCCATGACTGTACCTCTTTCTAAACTCCTGAGATTTAATAACCTCCTTCTGTAATGCCCCGAAAATCCACCCGGATTCCCGGTTCGCTACAGGGACTACTCTGAGCTAAACGACTCATTAATTTCTCTTAATCCTAACCATTAAGCACCACGGTGTCCTCCCCGAAAATTCCGGCAGAGTAACGCCTGAAAATGGCGGCCCCAAAATGCTAAGTACCTGCAAACGAATAAATCCCAACCAATCCAAAATACTCCTACTCAACTATCCAGCATACGAAATCACCAAATAACAGTAAAGAGAGAAACTAAAATACTAACATCCTTAAGTGAAGAAAGTTCACAGTATAGGGCGACATATCACCCTTAACTATGACTATATACAACAAATACAACTACCTCCACAAAAGACGAAAGTCCTACTCCCTATCAACACCATGCTACGGCTTCTCCTGGGTCGGGTTGCCCTTACACTGTCATCAACCGGGGTCCTGGCCGCACGCCACCAACTGCCACCTACTCCTAGTCAGACTCTCAGCACACACCCACCAGCTCAGCAGTACTTTACACCATAGAACACACCGTAAGCTCAAAGTTTAGCAAGTAAAGTGCTGAAAAATAAATGTGAAGCATGAAAACTGGTTATGCAATCCTAACACATGCAGGTCTCTACACACGTTGTCATCATCTCACCGCATCGCATCTCACCGAGGTTTGGAATATAACCGCACCGGGCAGTCAGTACATACACTGCACTGTTTATCGGCACGTCACCACCGTCCCGGTTCCTCCAGGAACGGGGTCCATAAGTCACATCAAAAACCTCCCTTGTCCCGACTCAAAATGTAACCGCACGAAACACCGTACTGCCATCGGCACGTCACCACCGCTCCAACTCGTCTCGGAAGCGGAGCCCACAGGTCACATTTCAACCACTGTCTTGACTCAAAGTGCAACCGTCCGGGTAGTCGGCCAATACACCGCACTACCACCAGCACGTCGCCACCACTCCAGCTCGTCCCAAAAGCGGGGCCCACAGTCACATTCCAGCCCACTGTCGCCTGTCCACACCGTACCTCACCTCCACTACTCTCCCTCCATGCTTGAAAACATGCTCAAAACATTTTGCGTAGCTTTTAAAATATGATGCATGCTGACCATAATCAACTAATTACGACTCCACATACACATCACAATCACAAACGTACCTACAACCCATAACGTGCACAAAACTCACAACTGACGTACAACTCACCCACCGCATGCACAAGACTCATAACTTCAGACGCGCATAACTTTTGCGACGATTATCGGAATCGAACTATTCCAGCGGCCACGTACTCCTCTAATAACCTAGTTTAATCTGCCCAAAAGGAAATTTAAAAGAAATAACTATAGTGACATGCCTCGGGTTACATTCAAAAGGAAAATTGGCAAAGTCCCAAACTTTATATCTTCTCTCTACTTATTACGTGTTTTTCTCTTGTAGGTATAATTCTACCATAGAACTAGAGTTAAGGTTCCATTGGTAAGAAAATTTACTTTTGCGGTCTTAAGAGACAAAGGATTATTTCTTTGGTCAAAGGACTTTAGCATTTCCACCTCACTACATATCGGATTTGATTACTTTGGAAAATTTTGTCCCATCATTGAGCAATCGCCCTCCAAAGTAACTTTCGAATCCAATTCTACCACCCTTACCAAAGAAAATTTTAGTAAGACCATCCAACCTCCTTGCCCTTTACAGTATCATTTGGTGATAGATTTTCAAATGAAAGAACATACTCTCGTTGCATTCAAATTCGAGCCTTCAAAGAGTAGACTAGAAATCGTAGGAGACAATTTTGGGGAGAAGTCAACCAACGGATTTGAGGTTAAATCCTCAAATCACCCGGAGAGGATGACATGCCTAGGGTTACATTCAAAAGAAAAATTGGCAAAGTCCCAAACTTTATATCTTCTCTCTACTTATTACGTGTTTTTTTCTTGTAGGTATAATTCTTGGAAGAAATGCATATGGAGGACTTGGAGGAAGTCACCAACTAGCTCGATGAAAATTTGTCTTCCCGGCCCCCTATCTTTGTAATTTTTTATTTTTGAACTTATTTGGCATACATTCGCCTTTATTGTATGGATTATATAATTATATCATGCATTAGATTGTGTGGTTAGGGTTAGATGTATGTTGGTGGATTATGGGTTGAAGAAATTCAACCAATTATTCAAAGAAAAAAGGCTTTCACAAGATAAAGTCCAAAGAAAGCCATGGCTCAAATAAGAGCCCACATTTAAAGGTATGATTTTGCAGGTACAAGAGTTAGTGCAAACATGGATTGATGATGTGGCAAGATTCCCTCCATTGATCCATTTAGGCATGGCATTCATCTCCTCCCTAGGATGTGTGCTTGTTTGCCTTGATCTTGGCCATCCATCCTTTTTCATCCAAGGGCCACCATTCATTCATCCTTATGGAAACCCTAATCATCCACCCTAGGATTTTTTATTTAAGCATAGGATTGGTGTTTGTAAACAACTTTTGCCAATTTATAAAATAACTCCTTTTTGCTTTTTTAAGGTGGGTAGCCTTTGAGAATTCCTTGGTTCCTTGAACCAAGTGGAGAAGCCGTCCATTGCTAACCTAGCTTGGGTTGCTAGGATAGCCCTTATCTTTTCCCTCGCCTCTCCATTGGGAGTAGGAGTTGAGGACGAAAATCTCAGCCCACGGTGGTTGTTTTTCCTACGGGAAAATCGTTCACTCGAGAGCTTAAACCGTAAGATCGCTCTACGAGTCCGCCAAGGGTATTTCCTTTACTTTCTTGCCATCATTTTCACACACTTCCACTCTTTACATTTCGGTCACACTCAACACACACAAATCACTTTTATATTATTGCATTTTATTTCCTTCATCTTCATCTCCATTTCTTCACTTTTCCACACACATTTCACACCTCTATTTCTCTTATTTTTATTGCATTTCATAGATCATTTTCTTATTCATATTCGGCCCTTTCATATTTACACACCATCACCTCATTTTACTTGCATTTATTTCCATGTTATTTCATCTCATTTTCGGTCATTTTCACTATCACACAACCGAGCACTTTCTTGAATATTTTGTGGGTTTGAACACAACCCTTTTCTAAGGGATTTTGTGTCAAGTGGTATCAAAGTCACAAGGCTTCCCCTATGCGTTTTAGTTGCCATGTCGTTAGTCAAAAATTGGCACAAAACCGGGATAGCGGCTCGTTTCGTTTCTAGCATTATTTTCTCTATTATCTTGTGCTAATCTTATCATATATTTGCTGCCTTATTATTGTCATTTTTTTGCTTAATCTATTGTGGACAAAATATGGAATGCAATGCTACAAAAATTGGCCAAGGTATATCTCAAAAATTTTCTTAGTTTTATTCTCTTTTAGTTCTCGGTTTTTCTTTTGTTTGTGCCTCGGTTTTGCCCTTTAATTTGCTTTGTTTTAAATCAACATTTCCACCTAAAACTAAGCTAAAAGTTGGCTAGAAATATTGTGAAAAATGAAGCATGAAATCGGCCTAAGTCGAAACTACAAAACCGGTTCACCTTTTGCTTATTCCTTCACGGTTTTTAGTATGCTATGGGTTTGAGTTATTTAGCTTCTCTTGTTATCATTTTTAGCCTTGTTTTAGCACTTAGATATTGTTCATTCACTATATTAATTTTCTGAAAATTTTGGTGCTTAAAATCGGTTTAGAGCTATTATTATCAAAATCGGATTATTGGTTAGTATTTCTCCTCGGTTATTGCATGATTCTCATTCGATTTCTTTTAGCATCTTGTAATCTATGTTTGAACCTCGATTTGCATCTAAGTATTGTCAACCAACTAGAAATTAAATCTGAACTTTTACTGCATGAAATTCGGCCCTAATACTAGTGCTTAAACTCGGTTTATACATGTTATTTCTTCTCGGCTTTATGACTATATTTGCTTGAATTTTTGCATAATTGTTAAATTCGGTTTTTCTAGCTTTAATGTGATGTTTGTTTCTACTTTTTAGCACTTAAAATTATCTATTGCATCACCTATTACATGCTATCACTTTGGTATGAAAATCGGATTGCAAAATTTGACAAATACAAGTGATTAAATCCTATTGTGGTGTTGTTTTGCTTATCTCGGAATTTGTCCATTTTTATTGCCTCGGTTTTCCATGATATTTTGCTGCTCATTTGCACTTAAATTTTTCCTGTGAATCATCTATTCTATGCTAGCATTTGAGCACCTTAAGTGACTTGCAAAATTTGTGACACATCTTAATTTAAAATCGGCATTGTTGAACATATTATTCCATGAAAATTCTGCTCTAATTAACTTAAAATTTCAGCATGTTCACCTTGATTAAATTTGTGTTCTAATTTTAATATTTGTGCTTAAAATTTTCCTAAGACTTTAAACAAGATAATCACCTCACTAACTTAAAATGAAACAATTTAGAAAAGAATTAAAATTTAAAATTTGAATTTAACAACCTAGCACTTAACAATGACTAATAGAAATGGATTTTCCCCACATAATCAAGGACCAAACATTTTTCCATTTAGTGGTCTCTATGGTAGGGATGAATATTTCTCTTGGGTTAAAATGTTAGAAAAGAGGTTTGCTTATGGGTATTATTGTGAATGGGAAAAGGTTGACGTAGCCTCTAAGAGTTTAACCAAGAATGCTAAATCTTTGTGGGAAAGATTTGTAGCAAAGAAAAGAAGAAATAAGGAAGAAGACTTGATTTCTTGGACCACAATGAAGAGGTTATTAGAAGAGGAATTTACCCAAAAACAACAAAAGCAAGAGCCCAATTTAAGGAACAAAATTTTTAAGGAAGATCACCCTATATGTTATCCTAGCTCCTCCAAATTTAAGAATCAAAATATGCGTGAATATCCCTCCACTCATTAAAGAAATTTAAGTGATAAAATGGGGATAAGGACTAGGGTTAATCAATCACCACTTATACCTCCCAAACCGATATATGATTGGGATTTAAGACGACGAGATAGGATCATGCACGAAATTGGAATTACTGGCCGCCTTTTGGAAAATTGGGTACAAGAAACTTCAAGACTACTTGCCAAGTCGCCAACCCTTCCTAAACCACCTCCTTCCATGCACCAAAAATTTAATAAACTTAAAGGAGAAACTCTAAGTGACACTGAAAAACAAAAGATTTTAGAGAAAACACCTAGCTTAAATGAAGAGGAGGAAGAGATACTAGAAGAAGTTGATTGTTATCCCGAAGAGGGTCCACTTCTCGTAATGGACAAACAAAAGGGGGAAGAAATTTGGAAGGAGGAAGAAAATGAATGATTAAAGGAGGAATTACCACAAGGTTTACCACCCATGCATGGTATTGCATACCAATTGGATGAATCAACCCAAGAACACCCTCAATCAAGTGGTGTCAAGTGGCATTATAATCCCCTTTATGCCGATGTACCCACTTCCCAACCCTCAAATTTAACCTTCTTCAAAACAAATGACCTTTGGAAAAAAATGTTGGAAGAAGATAAGATACTTCACCATTTGAAAGAAGAGTCAACATGGCATCAAAAGGAAAAGGAGTTTAATGACGAGAGTATTTTTGGAATTTCTAATATGATCACCGGTATACCCCACCCCTTTCCGATTATTAAAGAAATAACCCCCGAGCAAGTGGCTCATGATGAAGCCAGCCACAAAGAAGAGAAATTAAAGGAAAATCTTTTATTGTCCAAGCGCGGGTTGATTGAAGAACAAGAGCCCTCTAACATCAAGTGGTATTCCAATCCTTTATATGACGAAAATATACAATTGGAAGACATACCCTTGTGTTTTCAAAAGGAAGAGGACTTAAGTGAAGAAAGTATTTTTGGTCTCAGAAGTATGATTATTGCCCCATTCTTTTCCTTCCAAAATTTAGAAGAAATTTCCCTACCGTCTCCATCAATTAAGAAGAAGTTAGTCTATGGCCTTGAGCCTAACTATTGCCTTCCTACATCATTTCTTAAAGCTACACAAACAAGTAGGAATTTTATTCCCTTTGTAGACCACAAACGCTCTATCCTTCAATTTGGTAAATTACCAAAATCGTGTTCCCCACCGTTTGACTACAACAAATTCTACCGTAGAACTAGAGTTAAGGTTCCATTGGTAAGAAAATTTACTTTTGCGGTCTTAAGAGAAAAAAGATTATTTCTTTGGTCAAAGGACTTTAGCATTTCCACCTCACTACATATCGGATTTGATTACTTTGGAAAATTTCGTCCCATCATTGAGCAATCGCCCTCCAAAGTAACTTTCGAATCCAATTCTACCACCCTTACCAAAGAAAATTTTAGTAAGACCATCCAACCTCCTTGCCATTTACAGTATCATTTGGTGATAGATTTTCAAACGAAAGAACATACTCTCGTTGCATTCAAATTCGAGCCTTCAAAGAGTAGACTAGAAATTGTATGAGACAGTTTTGGGGAGAAGTCAACCAACAGAATTGAGGTCAAATCCTCAAATCACCCGGAGAGGATGACATCCCTCGGGTTACATTCAAAAAGAAAATTGGCAAAGTCCCAAACTTTATATCTTCTCTCTACTTATTACGTGTTTTTCTCTTGTAGGTATAATTCTTGGAAGGAATGCATATGGAGCATTTGGAGGAAGTCACCAACTAGCCCGAAGGGAATTTGTCTTCCCGGCCCCCTATCTTTGTAATTTTTTATTTTTGAACTTATTTGGCATACATTCGCCTTTATTGTATGGAATATATAATTGCATCATGCATTAGATTGTGTGGTTAGGGTTAGATGTATGTTGGTGGATTATGGGTTGAAGAAATTCAACCAATTATTCAAAGAAAAAAAGCATTCACAAGATCAAGCCCAAAGGAAGCCATGGCCCAAAGAAGAGCCCACATTTAAAGGTATGATTTTGAAGGTACAAGAGTTAGTGGCAACATGGATTGATGATGTAGCAAGATTCCCTCCATTGATCCATTTAGGTATGGCATTCATCTCCTCCCGAGGATGTGTGCTTGTTTGCCTTGATCTTGGTCATCCATCGTTTTCATCCAAGGACCACCATTCATTCATCCTTATGGAAACCCTAATCATCCACCCTAGGATTTTCTATTTAAGCATAGGATTGGTGTTTGTAAACAACTTTTACCAATTTATAAAATAACTCTTTTTTGCTTCTTTAAGGTGGGTAGCCTTTGAGAATTCCTTGGTTCCTTGAACCCAGTGGAGAAGCCCTCCATTGCTAACCTAGCTTGGGTTGCTAGGATAGCCCTTATCTTTTCCATTGCCTCTCCATTGGGAGTAGGAGTTGAGGACGAAAATCACGGCCTACGGTGGTTGTTTTTCCTACGGAAAAATCGTTCACTCGAGAGCTTAAACTGTAAGATCGCTCTACGAGTCCGCCAAGGGTATTTCCTTTACTTTCTTGCCATTATTTTCACACACTTCCACTCTTTACATTTCGGTCACACTCCACACACACAAATCACTTTTATATTATTGCATTTTATTTCCTTCATCTTCATCTCCATTTCTTCACTTTTCCACACACATTTCACATCTCTATTTCTGTTATTTTTATTGCATTTCATAGATCATTTTCTTATTCATATTCGGCCCTTTCATATTCACACACCATCACCTCATTTTTCTTGCATTTATTTCCATGTTATTTCATCTCATTTTCGGTCATTTTCACTATCACACAACCGAGCACTTTCTTGAATATTTTGTGAGTTTGAACACAACCCTTTTCTAAGGGATTTTTGTGTCATATAGCTAGGTCAAATGCCCCAAAAACAGATTTGATTTTTACCCTAAAAAATCCAAAATCTCAACTTCAATCCGATTCCACCAATTTCCTCACCAATTGATCCCACTCACACCCAACTAGCATAATCTAACCAAAATCTCGAGGCCTCACACAGCAAAAAATCAGATTACCCGAACCGGGCTCACTAGTTTTTGCCCAAATAGGACTTTTCACGGCCAGGCGACCATAACCGGTCCAAGGGTCGGCAAACCCACGCCGTAGGTAACCAAATCTGGCTGGTGATCGGAGCTCAAACCCGCTCACTACCCTCGGCCACGAACAGAACCGAAATAGGGGAACAGGCTGTAACGCCCCGAGCTTTCTAAACTCAGTTCGTTACTCATAAACCCGAACATAACTAAGGAATTTTGGACCAAACTTAAAATTTAACTTGAAAGTCAAAACTCGATGTTCACTGAAACCACAACGTTACAATTCACAGCGGAAAAATCATTTTGAAAACAAGCAGAGATTAAACGGGGTTGTAAATCAATATTTGGAAATATCAATTGAAATAGTAGGAATTGGTTCGACCAAGACTTAAGCGTGGAAACGTGAAAATTATAAAAGGTCAAACGCATCTGCCGCTAGACGAGGTCAACAAAAAAAGAAATAAACTGAAGACTTCCACCGATGACGTCAGCCGGAAGAATCACTCTTCCAACTTCAGCCGATCGCAAAACGACAAGTTTTGCTACTCGCATCTACTGATGACGTCAGCTGGATGATTCGTTCATCCAGCCTCTGCCGATCACAAGACGACAAATCTTTTACTCACGTCTTCCGAAAGAACAAACTGTGTACACCGATCACTAAACGAAAAAACTCCTACTACATCATCCGATAGATTTAATACCCGACATCCACCGATCACTAAACGACAAAACTTCTACTATACGACAAAACTTCTACTACATCATCCGATAGATTTAATACCCGACATCCACCGATCACTAAACGACAAAACTTCTACTACATCATCCGATAGATTTAATACCCGACATCCACCGATCACTAAACGACAAAACTTCTACTACATCATCCGATAGATTTAATACCCGACATCCACCGATCACTAAACGACAAAACTTCTACTACATCATCCGATAGATTTAATACCCGACATCCACCGATCACTAAACGACAAAACTTCTACTACATCATCCGATAGATTTAATACCCGACATCCACCGATCACTAAACGACAAAACTTCTACTACATCATCCGATAGATTTAATACCCGACATCCACCGATCACTAAACGACAAAACTTCTACTACATCATCCGATAGATTTAATACCCGACATCCACCGATCACTAAACGACAAAACTTCTACTACATCATCCGATAGATTTAATACCCGACATCCACCGATCACTAAACGACAAAACTTCTACTACATCATCCGATAGATTTAATACCCGACATCCACCGATCACTAAACGACAAAACTTCTACTACATCATCCGATAGATTTAATACCCGACATCCACCGATCACTAAACGACAAAACTTCTACTACATCATCCGATAGATTTAATACCCGACATCCACCGATCACTAAACGACAAAACTTCTACTACATCATCCGATAGATTTAATACCCGACATCCACCGATCACTAAACGACAAAACTTCTACTACATCATCCGATAGATTTAATACCCGACATCCACCGATCACTAAACGACAAAACTTCTACTACATCATCCGATAGATTTAATACCCGACATCCACCGATCACTAAACGACAAAACTTCTACTACATCATCCGATAGATTTAATACCCGACATCCACCGATCACTAAACGACAAAACTTCTACTACATCATCCGATAGATTTAATACCCGACATCCACCGATCACTAAACGACAAAACTTCTACTACATCATCCTGTGAAATTGGGGTTTGGATCATTTCCCTCAAAGTCATACAATCCTCTCTCTTGGTTAAGGGGCGGATTAGTTCCCTTAACAACTGTTACAGTCTGTTCATTCCTTACAATGTCATTTCATGTAAATTCATTTGCGCATAAATTTTCAAAATATGATGCATGACATACAAACATTCAAACACACATAATCCTACTGTTTTGTGATGTAGGCCCGAAGGCACAAGCAAACTTTACTTACCTGGTCTCCTGGAAATCGCTCGGCTGTAAGATACCTTAGAAGTTCGCTCACCTAAGTTCATAACAGAACATCAATCAAACCTTCGCTAAACTTTACCAAAAATTAACCAGAGGAACAAGGAAACCAGTTTGGAACTCTACTGCTTGCACATTCCCATTTATTCCCCAAGAACCCGAACCTACTCTCATCAACAGCATCTTTGAAATCCTCACATTGTACTCCCTCAGTTATCTAACTGCTAAAACGAAAGAGAATGAGGAAAAACGTACCTAAGTTGAAAGAGAATCGAGCAAGAAAATCGCCTAGAGAGCTCTGCTGCTTGAGCTGAAAATCGAGAGAGGAGAGTAGGGAAAGAGTGGCGGCTACAGTGCATTTAATCACAAAGCCTCTTTCCTTAAATAGGTTATCCATTATAAGTTCTCAATTTACCACTATGCCCTTACTTAGTCACTCATTAACCTAATTAATACTTTCCTAAATTTTCTCCACAACATGCTTACTATTAAATAACTGATTAGAAATTGGTTTAATAGAATCGGGTGCTACACAGGCACACTTACCGTTCGGTCCTGTGCGCGAAGACGGTCGGAAATGGCAACCCTGGAATTGCCGCTGTCGTCTTGCCTAAAAACGGCGAGGAATCATCGGCGATCATCGCCCCTCTCTCCCTCCTCCGATCGGGTCTTCGACAGTCGACCTTCGAACGACAGAATGGCAAGAAGCCATTCTGTCATTTTATTTTTTGGTTTATTAAAAGAAATAATAATAATAACATTAAATAAAATAACATTACCATTTTGTCCTCTCAAAATTCCGTTAAATCCCGTTCTTCGACCGTTAAATTTCTATAAATTGACTATCACCTCACCCTCAGTCTAACTCCTCCACTGAAACTTCCAATAAATAATTTAACTAACCCAAAAATCTGGGGTATTACACATTCTCTCCTTTCTCTGCACGTAATGCTTTATCCACCATGAATGTAAATGGAGAGTTCTTGGTGGTGATAAGATGGATATCATTGAATATCTCCGCTCTCAATCCTTGGACGAATTGCTTCACCTTCATAACCTCATTACCTGCTATATAAGGAGCATAATGGGAAAGTTGCTCAAATTTGTGCAAATAATCAATTACACTTCATGTCTGCATTAAAGCCATGAATTCCTCCGCATTTGCATCCATCATGGAGTCCGTAAAATATTTATCATAGAAAATATCTTGAAACTCATCTCAGGTCATGGTGGTGGCTGGATGCATCACCTTCACAGAGTCCCACCAACAACGTGCCTCCATTCAGAACATAAAGGACGCACAATAAACCTTCTCTTCCTCTGAAATCTTGGCATGTTCAAAAATCTCACTGACGATCCTGATCCAATTATCCGTTGTTGCCATATCTGCCAGATTGCCATTAAAAGTTGGAGGATCAAATCTTTTAAATCTATCGAAATCAATATCAACAAATTGAGTCCTATTAGAAATATGGGTCTGCATATTAACTGCGTGGACCATGGCAGTAGCTACTGGGCCGCAGCATTAGCTACCTGCGATAACTATTCAATTTGCCTTGCTTGCATCTCGATCATATCTATCATTTGATCAAGTACAACATCACATTCATTTCTAATTCTTCTACGATTGGTCATAAGTCTACATCACAAAGACTTAATTTAAAGAAATCTATTTTTTATATACTTACTTTAAAATTTATTATAAAATTATGAAACATACTTTTATTAAAATATAAATTTTAATACACACTCATTTGCTTATCGACAATCTTTCAAGTGCACATGAGCATACAAATAAGTTTACAAAATCGTTTTATAAACCAGGTTGATCTAATACAAAACTATAACGCCCCAAATCTTTAAATTTTTTTTTAAACACTCAATTTTCCTAATTTAGAACCCTAATTTGAAAATGCTAAAAGTATTTCCCAAATTGATTAATTATATACGGCAGTACAAAATGTGTATAAACAAAAGGTCATTGGAAGCTTGGAGGGAAACAGAAGCGAGAGATTAGTTTCGACAATATGGCAATTTTTGCATTCAACATGGCCATTTTGTGCAGAGGTATATGGGCAAGACACTTGGTGATGAATGCCGACCGAGGTGAAAATAATTTATTGAGAGCATGGAACTCTCCACCTGCAACGCCCTAAATCTTTAAATTCTTTTGTTTGTAACACTCAATTTTCCCAATTTGGAACCCTAATTTGAAAATCTTAAAAAAATTTCCTAAATTAATTTATTATATTAGGCCTAAATTAGAGCGTTATTACACTAATTTTAGAATATTTGAAAACTTTAAATGAAATCATTAAATGTACGGAAGTTTTTAAAACAACGTTCAAACATTAAATAGTTTGGTCAAAATTGTAGTGCAGAATTTAAAACCATTCATAAACATTATTAATGATAAATCCAACCTATTTTATTCAAGGTTTCAAATAAAATTGAAAATCAAACATACTAAATTTAAGTTCCTTCATCCAATCCAAAAACATTTTCTTCTCCTATATGTTCGCTTGCCTCTGGAAGGTTCTCGATCAAAGTCATTTCTTCTTCAGATAAAAACTTACCTACATCACAAAACTACAAACTATGAGAATAACTCAGTAAACGAAAACACACGTGCATGTGCAAAATTAACATTATATTTTACCAAATCTTGACTTAACAGTTACATACTGGTTTGAACTCATTTTCCAACCTTCGTTCAAACTTAGTCATCTCATTGTCGTTTAGGCTTTATCATCTCATTTTTATTTAGGTATAGCCATCTCAATTTCGTTCAAGCTTAACCAAACTCATTGTCGTTCAAGCTTTGTTATCACATATTTTCTGTCAATTTCATCATATTTATACACATAAAAAATGTTCTACAAATTTTATCTTTATACAATTCTACGTCAATGTCTAAACATGCGTGGTCAAATATCGAAATCATATAATAAAATAATTATTAGAAAGTAACATAGTTTTTGTAATGTAGGGTCGTAGCCAAAAGTTGAAAACCTGATATTTTCACTTGGATTCTGAGAGGTTAGGGTAATCGAGATTTTTTCAATATTCAAAATAATATTCTACCTAAATAAAATATTGGTATCAAATTCTAACTTAAATAAATCTAATTTCAAAAGAATTAGGCAGAAATTTCTTACATGTACTCTTAGGTCGGATATGGTTGAATTGGATCGATTCAGACGACTTTGGTGGAATTTTGATGGTCCAGAAGCAATTTGGTTCGATCTAGGAAAATCTGGTCGAAATTGGGTCGTGTCCAGTTCAGTTGGACCGGTTCTAGTTCAGCTGGGCCGGTTCGGTTGGACTGCCCTTAAGTGAACCGTTTTCGGTTTTAAAGAAAAACCTGAACCTTCTTCTTTCTCCTTCCTTCGTGAGTTTTCTTCGCGTTTATCCCTTGGTCGAAGCTGCTGCTTGCCAGAGAGATCAACTTCGCGTAGGAGGCAGTTCGTTGGAGTGTTGAAGGAGGTCTCAGCCAAGAAAGTTTCAACAGAGATTTGTTCAGAGTTCTTGGAGAACCCCAATCAATTTTGAATGGCGAGTGGTGGTCGGAGACTGAGGGAGGCAAGGTATGAACCTTTCTCTGAATAAGAACATGAGAGAGGGAGAGCTCTAGTGTGCTTTCCCTCTTCACCGAGCATCTCCATTTATAAAAGAGGTTTGTAACAGCTCCCTCCCTTAAATCTGAGATTCACCCAGATTTTTCTACTGGAGATCATCAAACCCGATGTCCAAATCGGATTCCTACCTCCCACTGATTGCTTGGTTAGTTAGGGAGAGTGTAATCGGCTATAACATTAATTTGAGCAGATTTTTTTGAAATTTCCATAATCAAATTATGAATTAAGTTTTGATTATGTTGATTTAGGGAAATTCGAAATTTAATTTTTGAATTTGGAACCCTAAATTGTTACACCACCCTAACGAGCAATTTGGATACCCGAATTGAACTGAGTTTTAACATAAGTATAGAAATTTTTTAACAACAAAAGAAATTCATCTTTAGTTTTGAGAAAGAAGATCCAACAGTAGCAACTAAAGTCATCAACAATCAATAAAAATATCGAAAACCAGAGACAGAAATTAGGGGAGAAGCACCCCAAAACATCCATATGTATTAATTCAAAAGGTTTCGAAGCCCGAGAGTTAGCAACAGAAAAAGGTAGGCAGTGATATTTGCCAAAATTACAAGAATTACAATGGAGATCAAAGACTGGGAAAGAAGAAATGTGACATGAAGATAATACACGTGAGACCACAGCACGATGAGGATGACCCAAGCGCAGATGCCAAAGTGTTGAGACAAAAGCTTTTTCTGACGAGGATGTCGTGTGAAATGCGGAAGTAGAATTGATAGGTATGAGAGGGAGACAATATAGGACATTATGTAAAATTCCTTGAAGTAGAACATTCTTGGATTTCAAGTCCTTAACAAGGAATATGAAGGGAAAAATTCAACAGAGATTCTATTAGTAAGATGAAGCTTGCTAACTAGATTATGAGAAATAGATGGTGTCAAAAAAGTGAAAGGCGAAGAGGAACAAAAGAGGTGGGAAGAGAAACATCCCCAGTGTGCGTGCTAGGGAGGGTATAACCATTTGTAGCAGTGGCATGCTGTAACACCCTAGTATTTTCTATTGCGTGCATAGCCTACGTTGTATTAGGATAGGTTAATTATGCAAGTGTAAGGTGTGCATTGAAGTGTATTAGACTTGGAGAGTTTGACAAGTCAAAACACCTTGTGATTGGTGGAGGATGGTTGTTTGAAAAGTCAAATGGATATCAACCAATAAGAAGTAAGCAATTAATGATAGAAAGTGGGGAAATTGAAAAGCTATCACGTTGGATGAGATGAGGAGAAGAAGAGTGGGGGTTGATATGTAAATTTAAAAAGAATGGTGGAGGAAAAGAAAATGTGGAAAGAAAGATTAGGTTAAAAAGGTGAGTTTCTATTTTCTACTCCATCTTCATCGAGCTTCTCTCCTTCTCCTCCATAGCCATCGATCCCCTTTCTCCTTTCTTCATCTATTGAAGACTTTTCAAGGTAATTTCTCTTGGGTTTTGGTTTGTGTACATTTAGATGGAGTTTAGAAGTGTTTTTAGGTATTTTGGTTGAGTTTGGTGAATGTTGGAAAACCCTAGGTTAGGGATTCCGAAAAATTGAGTTTAGATGTTAGACTTCCTTCCTATTTTGGTAGTTTAGTTGTTGAATGGAGTGAGTTAGGTTGTTAGAGGGGTTAGATGGAAGATTGAAAGAGTGTTCCACAAAAATGGTTGAAGAACACCTATATACCCGATTCTGTTGGCTGGATTTTTGAGTTGGCTAATGTGTTTGCTTGGTTATTTTGAGTGATTCAATGGATAGTAGACGTGTAGAGGTTTCCGAGTTGGGGTGCCACGTCGAAATCCGTTGAAAAACGAGAGAGTTACGACCGTTTGAAGTTAGACGGTCAATTTTGGGGTGAAAACCGAATGCTGTGTTTTGGGGCTGAATTGTGTTGTAAATTTTAGTTAGTTTAGGTTAAGAATTTCTTTAGTTTAGTTAGTTGATTTCCATAGAATCATTTAGGTTGTTACTAAGTGAGTTTTCGTTATTGGTTAGGTGAAAGATAATGCAATTGAAACGAAAAGAAAGCAACTGAGTGTGTAGAAACTGCATGTTAGGATTGAGTCGAGCATTTAGCGTGTCGTTGTGCATCATTTCCCTACTTGCTAAGCGTTAGGCTTACCTTTTTGTGTTCTGTGGTGTAGGTGACGAGCTTTATACAGGTGAGGTTGATGAGACAGCTCAGGATTAGGCCGCAGTCAGAGGAGTACGGAGTCCGCCGGTGCAGGCTGTTGTCGGGGCGTCTGGACCACTGTTCGTCGGGTAGTGAGGGAGGTGAACATTTTGATTGATGGTTGCTTTTGTGTTTGTGATGTTTTGTATGTTGGAAGTAAGGTAGAACAAATGGTGAACGGTTGGTTATAAACGTTTTAGTATCGGTTGTACAGTTTTGTTGTAAATGATTTTATTTTGTGCGTCGTTTTGGTTGAAACTATTTTTCGAAATGGTTGTTAGTGTTTGGGGTTTGAAATAGTATATTTTTGGTTGTAAATTTTCAGGTTTTGGTTTAAAGAAATTTAGGCGTTACGCCGCCCGTTTTGGTTTTAAAATAACTAACGTCGGGTTATGTTTTCTATTTTTGTATTTATTCGTTCTAAGTCGATTTTCTGAGATTTTTATGGGACTCGAAGATTTAGGTGTCGGGAAGGTACGTTTAAATTTTCAGAATTTTTGGAGGTGTCGGGAGTGGAGAAAAGTGTAGAAATGTGAAGGGAAGTCGAGAGAGTCGGAAAAAGGGTATTTTTGGTCATTTTGGGGCCGAAAACCCGAGGGGGTGGCGATTACTCGCCACCCAAATGCCACCAATCGCCTCGGGGGTGTTTTTGGGCGAAGATGGCAGAGAGGGTGGCGAGTATTCGCCACCCGGAGGCGAGTAATCGCCACGGCACGCGTGAAGCACGCGGGAAAAGGGAGATGGGGCGCGCTGGAGTGCCCCAGCGCGCGCACGCGCTCGCGCGTGCGGCGAGTGCCGCGCGCGCGCATCGCGCGCGTAGCGCGCACGCCGCGCACGGCCTGGGCGCGCCCGACGCCCAACGCGCGCCCAGCGCCCCTCCTTGAACAATTTTGATTTTTTTTCGTTTTTCGCCTGATTTCCACTATGTTTTGAACCGAAATTTTTCCAACGTATTTTAACGTATTTTAGACACGTGTTCCAAGAAAATTTGAGGGTTCGAAAAACCCGAACATCGAGCCGGGAATTTTACAAAACCGAGCCGAATATTTTACGAAAATTATTTTAAACGTCGTTTTAAACACGGGATTTGTTTGCAACGTAACGCGCCGGGCCCGGGGCGGGTTCGGGGTGTTACACATGCTCTTGTCTAGTGATTGGCGTAGCATTCTGAAGATATGAGATATCATGGGTGTAGTGATTGGAAGCACCCGAGTCAAAGAACCAAGCATATTCTGGTTGTAAAGTAGGAGTCCCATAAATTGAAGGAGAATTAGATGCATGCATCATAATATTATTTTCCTGTTTTGAAGCTGGTTTGAAAGCAAGGTTGGATCGACGATAGCAGACATTTTTTGAGTGACCAATCATATGTCAAATCTGACATCTTGCTTTAAAACCTTGAGGAAGATTAGGTTTATAATTGTAGAGTTTTGAGTTTCTCCGGTGACGGTGAAGATGTCGAAACAAGGTAGAAGAAGAGGAAGGAAGATGGCGGTGATAGAGAGAGATTGAAAGAGGAAGAATGATGGTTCTGTATTTTCAACTACTGTGCACAATTGTGCTTTACAAGGTATATTGACAATCTAATGATAAGACAGTAACTAGAAATACTAACTAGTTATACAAACCTAAAGGATATAGTTACATTAACATCCCCCCTCAAGAGCAAGGTCGCAGACCAAAGATCTTGGATATAAACATATCGAACTTTGCTGGCGGAAGAGGTTTTGTTAATGCATTAGCTAGTTAGTGTTCAGAAGGGGTAAATTTGACGAGCAACAACTTGCTAAGAACATTTTCCCTAACAAAATGAAAATATATTTTAACATGTTTAGACTTCGAATGGAGAACGGGGATTTGAAGCTAAATACGTTGCGCTCAGGTTGTCACACAGAATAAGAGGGGTCGTCATGGGAGTAGAACCTAGTTCTGTTACTAAGGATTGTAACCACAAGACTTCCGCAGCGCCATTGGCGACGCTTCGATATTCAGATTCTGTGCTTGATCTGGAAACCACTTTTTGTTTTGCTGATGACCATGAGATTAAGTTTTTTCCAAGAAAAATACAATATCCACATGTACTTTTGCGATCACAGGGTAGGAAGCCTAGTTAGCATTCGTATAGCAAATCAAATCAAAGTTTGTAGACTGCGAAAAGGAGATGCCAAGAGTTGGAGTACCTTTTAGATAACGTAGGATACATTTTATGGCCTGCCAGTGAATATCTGTGGGCGCATGCATAAATTGAGAGACTTTGTTTACGGCAAAAGCGATGTCCGATCATGTCATACAGTATTACTGGAGACTGCCAATAATACTACGATATAGATGGCCATCAGATAACAAGAAACCTGAATTGTTGGATAAAATTGGTTTAGCTACCATGGAAGTAGGGACCGGTTTGCACGATTTCATATTTGCTCTCTGAAGTAACTCACTTATATAGTGGGATTGTGAGAAAGTCATACCTGACATGATGCGGGTGACTGAAATCCCAAGAAAGTAGGAAGGTGGCCCCAAATCACAAACCTTAAATTTTGAATGTAGGTAAGCTAACAATCGATCAATGTGACCATCCGAATTGCCTGTTAAGATGATGTCATCTGCATACACAAGCATAATTAGAATAAAGGAGTCGATACGACAGACAAATAATGATGAATCCGATTTTGTAGCCAAAAAACCCCATTGTACGAGAGCAGTGTAAAGCTTAGTGTACCAGACCCAAGGAGATTGCTTAAGGCCACACAAATTCTTATGTAGTAAGCAAACAACAGATGGTTGAGAGGAGCTAGTAAAACTAGGAGGTTGATGCAAAAAAACCTTCTCTGTTAGATCTCCATGGAGAAAAGCATTTGAAATATCAAGTTGTCTAATACTCCACCCAAGAGAGACTGCCAGAGAGATAGTTGTACAAACAGAGGCGAGTTTGACAACCGGACTGAAGGTTTCATCATAGTCGATGCCTTCAGTTTGGTCGTAGTCTTTTGCAACAAGATGAGCCTTGTAACGACTAATTTTGCTGTCTAAATTTTTTTTGGTTTTGAAATCCCATTTGCACCTAATTATCTTAGCTCCCAGAGGAACAGGGACCAGAGTCCAAGTGTTGGTTTCTTTGAGGGCCGCTATCTCCTCATGCATAGCTGTTAACCAATGAGGGCTTTTGGAATCTTGAAGAAAGGTTTTGGGTTCAGGTAGGATTTGGACGGAAAGGGCTTTGGGTTTGAAAATTCCATCTTTGGCTCGTGTTCTCATAGGATGGTCATTTTGTGGAGTTGGTTGGAAAATGGGAGGAATTGGGTTTAGGGGATCCGTGTCGGTAGTGGGCTAGGATATAAGAGGGTTGAGAGGTGGTGGTGAGAGTGATTGGGTAGACTCGGTGTTTAGGTGGATAGGTAAGGAGGGACATGGGGTTTTCGAAACGAATGGAGGAAAGGAACAAATGATAGGAAGGGAGAAGGAGGAGGGTCAGTATGAGTTTGATGTTAGGGAAGCAAAAGGACAATGAGACTCAACAAAGGTAACGTGGCGAGAAATGTAAATTTTGTTTGATGTAGGGTCTAAGCATAGGGAACCTTTGTGATTGGGACTGGGACCTAAGAACACGCATGGAAGAGAGCGAGGTTGAAATTTATGGTTATTGAATGGTCGAAGGAGAGGATAACAAAGACATCCAAAAACACGTAACAAGGAGTAATCTGGGATGGAATGGGAAAGGCATTCAGATGAAAATTTGTTTTGCAGTACGGGGGTAGGTAATAAATTGCAAGACCAGTTTCGATAACGTGTCGATTTTTTCATTCAACTCGACCATTTTGATTTGGAGTATAGAGACATGAAATGCGATGATGGATACCAAACGATTTAAAAACTGGAGTTAAAGCTTGAAACTCTCCACCCCAATCCAATTCAACAGATTTGATAGATACTCCAAATTGTGTATGTATGAATTTTTGAAATTGAACAAAGGTAGCAGAGACTTCACTTTTTAGTTTTAATAGAAAGAACCATATGAAACAAGTACAATTATCTACAAAAAGTAAGAAATAACGTGCACTAGTAACAGAGTTGACAGGTGACGGACCCCAAACATCAATATGTATTAACTCAAAAGGATATTCAGCACGTGAATTTGAAATTACAAAAGGAAGTCAATGAGATTTACTCATCGAACAAGATACACATGAGTGAGGAGATGCTGAATTTGAAAACGGAAGATTACATAGTTGCATAACTTTCTTCAAAACAGAGGAGGATGGATGTCCAAGCCGGTTATACCAAAAAATTTGGGATGGAGGTTGGAAATTGGGCAGCCTAACAGTGAGAGCTCTAGCTGGAAGGACTGCCAGAATTTGATAGAGGCCATCAGTGACAGGTCCTTGGAAGAGAAGGCTGTGAGAATTCTGATCCTTAAGACAGAAAAAATCAGCATGAAGTTTGACATAAAGCGAATAATCGAGACACAATTTGTGAACGCTAACCAGATTTTGTGACATTTGAGGAGTATGACAGATGGAGTTTAAATGTAAGAAACGAGTTGCAGCTGGAAAATAGAGGGAACCAGTGTGAAGGATAGGAAGAGAATTACCATCGGCGGTGAGCATAGATGAAGTTTCGACGTAGGGCAGTGGCTAGTGCAGATTTGAGAGATTTGGGGTGAATTTATTTGTGGCACCGGAATCAAGGAGCCACGGCTCGGTCGGAAAGTTAGACTGCGGTGTGGGAAGAATGCCGGTGTCGAAAGGTTGGCAAATGTCCTAGCCGGAGGAATTGCTCTGGATCGGGAACGAAGAAGACGAACGGGAAAAGAAATTGGCTGACGGGTTATATGGGATATGGGTCGGGTTATGGGCGAAGAGAGGTTGAATCGGGTTATGGGTATATGGATTATGGGTCGGGTAATGAGTGGATTAGGTGTGGGTTGGATTAGGATGGAGGTGGGCAGGATCAGGTGGCCTGTAACTTGGGTTCAGGTGGTGATAACAGGCCTAGGCGGAGTGACCCGGTTTGCTACAGATCTCGCAAAGGGGCCTTGTAGGATTCCAAAAAGCCGAGCCTGGTCCATTTTGTGAAAAATCGGTTGGTCTGATCAGCGCTGGGTTGAAACGAGGAGGCTGAAAATTCATAGCATTCACTTGAAGAAGGCCGAGCACCGGAATGGAGAAAACGGCGTTCTACTTTTCAAGGCAGAAATCGAAGCTTTGGAGGAGACTCTGGACTTCTTCCATAGGGGGTTCTGTAACACCCGGAAAAGTTCTACAACATGCGTAGCCCTTAGATAGATTATGTTATGAGAGTTTGAGGGTTTAGCATATATTCTAGGGTTACGCTAGCGCACCGAGCCGGAGCGGGTTCGGGGGCATTACAAGGTCGTCCACCTAATTAGTAATGGATACAACGAACACGTTGTACTCGCTTCCAAGGCTGGCAAGGAAGTAGATCATCCGATCTCGGTTGGAGACAGGCTCGCCGATCTTAGCAAGGGTGTTGCACAAATTGGTGAGTTTCTGAATATATTGAACCGCCGATAGTCCAACTTTAGACAGCGAGTGGAGCTGACTCCTGAGGTCAGTAATCCTCGCTAGCGAAGACGAAGCAAAGAGGCGACCCAGGGCATCCCAAATTTCGCTAGCCGTGTTGAATGAAACTATCTGAAGCAGTAGATCATCCGACAGAGAAGGGAAAGTCCAAGACATAATGAGGCGATTGTAGCTCATCCAGAGGATGAAATCTGGATTTTGTTGTGAACAGTCCAAAGCCAGGACTTTCGGTGGAGCAGAGAGCGAACTGTCCAGGAGATGATCCACTCCATTTGCGATGGTAATATTGAGTAACTGTGCCTTCCAGATGAGGTAATTAGTGCTATTGAGTTTGATTGTTAAAACTTGATTTCTTGAAGAAATGGGATGAAGAAATGGGAGGGAGGGACGAAGGTGCAGGTGCCATCAGAACTGTTATGAAGGAGTGAATGGTTGAACTGGAGGAAGTCATCCTTTGTTGGCTCTGATACCATGTAGAGTTTTGAATATCTTTGGTGACGGTGAAGATGTTGGAAGAAGGTAGAAAAAGAGGAAAGAAGGTGGTGGTTATAGAGAGAGATTGATAGAGGAAGAATGATAGTTCTATATTTTTAACTACCGTACACAATTGTGCTTTACAAGGTATATTGACAATTTAATGACAAGACACTAAATAGAAATGCTAACTAGTTATACAAAACTAAAGGATATAGTTAAATTAACGCTAATTACCAGATAGAGCTGGGGTCTACCAAGCAGACCCTGAGATGCACCAGAAGGATATACACCTGGATGAGCATTGGGTGAATGAGATTGGGATTGTGTTTTTGCCACGAAATTTGCTTGACTCAAGTTTAGGCTCCTAGCAGCTTGTTTTTTATCCAAGCGGAATTCGTAACTCAAGAGAAGACTCTAAATTTCCTCCATTGACGGTTCATCTTGACGAGTGGTTAGTGTGGTAACGAACGGATTGTGGTCACTACCCAATCCGCTGCAAAAATAAAGGAGCTGATCTTTTGATTAGACTGGCTCGCCAATGGCACCAAGAGAGTTGCAGACTGAGGTGAGTTTTTGAACATAAGCAGTAGCAGTGAGCTTGTAACGCCCTGAGTTTTCTTAACCCGGTTCGCTACACAAGATACTGAACTGAACTATAGGATTTTTGAGAAAATTCTAAAACCTCACTCAATAGACAAACTTTGACATTTTACAGCGAAAAAATCATTTGAGCAGAACAGAGTTGAGCAAAACTATGAAACAACGTTTGAATAATCAGCTATAATATTAAAAAAATAATTCGGCAAAAGAAATGAAAGCTTAACCGCGAAATACTTAAACTTCGTAAAAAGTCAAACACATCTTCCGCTGAACAAAGTCAGCGGTAGGGGCAGAAACAGAAACAGAAGGCTTCTACCGCCAAACAATGTCAGCGGTAGAAGTAGGAACAAAAGACTCAGCGATAGAAGCAGAGACAGAATCGACACGTCGACTTCACACGTCTTCCGCTCACATCTGCCGACGACGCGTCGGCTACATACATCTACCGATCACAAAACGACAAAATCAACTGCACAATTCTTCCGTTTAAAACGACAGCATTACTATCTACTTCTTCCATTCACAAAACGACAAATCTACTGCTTACATCATCCGATAACAAAATGACAAAGCTACTAAAGGCTTATACCGAAGACATCTACCGATGGCTTCTACTGAAGACATCTTCCGATGACTTCAGTCGGATGATTCAATCCTCCAACATCTGTCGATGGACAAAACACTCAACATCCACCGGTGGACTTCACTCACCGATGGTTGAACTTGCAAATTTCACTCAAAACATTCAAAACAACCTGACCCTAAGTAACTTCTGAAATCCAACAAATAACCATTTGAAACCAACATTTGTATCCTTATCCAATAAAAATCCCAAATTAACAATTTGTAACAAAACCAAATCAGAATTTTCATAACAGGAGAAACTCAAGTATTCTAAATCCTTCAGCTATTACTAACATCAAAATTCTCTGCACTCCTCAACAGAACATCGGAAAATTAAACTCCACATACAGACAGTAGTTAAACCGCCTCATCAGAACACCCAACCGTGGCATAGACGTACTCCTTCAACTTCATCTATTCTTTAGTGCACTCGGGGAACTCACCTGTTACAGTCTCAGCACCTACATCAAAAAAACTCATCTATTAGCCTAATGCTAAGTAAGTAAAGCAATAATGAAATGGAATGCTAAAACATAAATTCCTAAACATGCAGTTTCTACTTTCTCATCTCAGTTGCATATGCATTTGTCTCTGATCTGATCCCCCTGTGAAATTGGGAGTTGGATCACTTCTCCCAAAGTCATGCATCCTCTCTCTCGATTAAGGGGCGGATTAGTTCCCTTAACAACTGTTCAGATCCCCCTGTGAAATTAGGAATTGGATCACTTCTCCCAAAGTATAAATCCCTTTATGAGTTAAGGAGCGGATTAGTTCCCTTAATAGTTTATCTGTTACAGTCTGTTCATTCCTTACCATGCCATTTCATGTAAATTCATTTTCGCATACTTTCAAAATATGATGCATGACATACAAACACATTCAAGCAAGCATAATCCTACTGTTTTGTGATGTAGGCCCAAAAGCACAAGCATACTTCACTTACCTGGTCTCCTGGAAAGTATTGGGTGGAAGACTACCTCGGAAGCTTACTCAAACCTAAAGCCATAGACAGAACATACATTAGACTTTCTCTAAACTCCATTCTAAACCGCTAGAATTCTAGAGACACTAGTTTAGAAGCTTAGTTCATTGAGCATTCCCGATTTACCACAAATCCCGAACTAGCTCACTCATACGGCATTCACAGAACTCACATTTATACTCTCCCCAATCATCGATAGCTACCAGTACAACAAGGAATCGAAATAGGACTCACCTAGTTTGGAGAAGAATCAAGTAGAAGAATCGCCTAGAGAGCTCTGCTGCTTGAGCTGAAAATCGGAAGAGGAAAAATAGGGAATAGTGGCAGCTACAGTGCATTAATCACAAAGTCTCTTCCCTTAAATAGGTTATCCACTTTATATCTCAATTTACCATTATGCCCTTACTTAGTCACTCATTAACCTAATCAATAATTCTCTCAATATCTTCCATAAAATGTATACTATTAATTGATAAGATAAGTTGGTTCAATGGAACCGGGTGCTACAGAGCCCATCCTTAATCAGATGATAGAGTTTACTGCAAAGATCTGTAAGTCGAGCCATTGAGGAGGCAGAGAACAGACGACTAAGAGCATGCCAGATTTGTCAAGAGGAAGAAGAGTAAGCGGCAATCTGTGGAAGCAGTGAGTGAGACAGAGAGGCATAAAGCCAACTCATAACCAGGAGATCGTAGGGGACCCAAATAGAGTAGTTGGGATTGGGTTGAAACGATAAATTGTCAAGAAACTTGGGAGATGGACGAATGGTATTATCCAAAAAATTCTCTAACCCATTTGCAATAATGATGTTGAGGAGTAGGTTTTTCCAGACCAAGTAATTGTCGGAAGAAAGCTTAACCAACAGATTTTGCGATTGAGAAGAAAAAGGAGAGAGAAAGAGATGAGGAAGGATGCGATGGAACCGCGTTGCTAGTTGAAGACGCCATATGGCTTTGATACCAAGTTAGATTTTATGAAAGCAAGAGGAGAAGAAGAAGGCCCAAGGAAGAAGGGAGATGAGTTTAAAGAATTCTCTGTGTTCAGTTGGTATTTTGTATTTATTACATCACCATTCTTACAAACCCTTTAAGGGACTTTTGGATTATGCTAGAAGAAGGAAAAATGTAAATAAATAATAAGGAATTTCTATAACAACCATCTCCACTTGTCATCAGGTGTGTGCGTTAGAAAGAGAAGCAAGAGGATTATGAGCTTCATGCTTATACACGAGAGAGACCCTTTAACAACAATCATATTTTTAATTTGAATTGGAACATTATTTCTGAGTTATCTAATTTCTTTTCTTCATGTAAGATGTCACATAATTGTGTTGCTCAAACAAGGTTAGAATTCTAGCCTAATTTATTTTATGGGTTTTTTTCCATCCTCCTCAAGCTTGCATGTTTATGTTTGTTGATTCTAAAGACACTCCATTCAAAACTCTAAGTGTTAGATTTTGATGTTTCAAGTTCTGACCCCAAATCAATCGTTCTATATGACAGGATCCATCATGGAGTTCAATCTTAGAACATATGGATTTGACATCGACGCTTGCTTAGAGGTACCATCTTTCTTATTTTAGATGATGCTTAGAGACAGAGACATGAAAGGTGCAATCTTAAGGCACGTTTTGAAAAAGTTCTTTTGCTTGAAGCACACTCTTGAAGACAAAAGATTAGACTTAAAGGTGTTAGCAAGTGAGATAAAATCACAAAAAGTTTTCCATAGGATTGCAAGTGGTAGGAAGATTAACAAGTTTATGAACAATGTCTCTTGTGATGATGGGACTGTAATTTTGGAGGAAGAAGCTCTTGTCCAAGAAATCACAACTATTTTAAGACTCTATTCCAAAACCCCCCAAGGCCCCTTTAGAGCTTTTGGGTCATGATTGACAAGTGGTTCACCCTGACATGATGTTCATCAATCTAGAAATTGTGATAAAGAGAAAATTCGAATAACAGTGTTTGGTAGTGATAGTGACAAATTTCTTGGGCCTGACGGATTGATTATGGTTATTTTTTAAGATTCATGGGAAATGATTAAGTTTGACTTGCTTAGAGTGTTTTAAAAATTTCATGGGAGTGGAGTAATCAACACAAATTTCTTGGGTATTTAAGCTCTTTTTAGAGAGTTATGCATGCACTTTTGAATGATAAAATCTCATTAGCTAACTGTCATGACCCGGGAGAGGGCCTAACAGAAACGCCAGGTTAAACGATCAACCTCAGGGAGGTCCACCGTCTAACCTAAGGTTAAATATGGAAGATTTAACACAAATCCAGGACCTCATCAAAGCAACAAATATGAGAGTACAAACAATAGTAAGAATACCAGATAGACGAATAATAAATGCATGCTAAAGTAAAGTACAATCTCGAATAAGTTCTTACATATTACAAAGTGGGAGAAAATAAAATGAGAGATTCAAGGAAAAATCCCGTACGAATAGAGTCCACCATCTGTTCTTCTAACTTTTACCTGAAGAGAAGAAAAAAAAAATGATAGGGTGAGTGACAAACTCAGTATAGGATATTATACCTACCACCATTCCACATAACCAGGTATACAATGGAGAAGGAGATAACGCAAGAATCCTCCAAAACACACCACGCAGATAGGCCGCCACAAAACTAGGCCGGGCCTCATAAGAGAAAGATAAAAGAAACACCATCTAAGGGGGATTCTATAGCCACTGACCATGGGCCACCGCCGGGATCGCACGATGGACTTACCAACCATAAGTGATTCAATACCAACTCACCAGGGGCCATCGCAATATCCGCACAATGGACTTACTAGCTAGGATCAACAAGGAGGGACAACAACCACTCAACCCTGGGCCACCGGGACACACGCACTAGAGCTCACTAGGAGGGATAAACAACTCGACCAGGGGCTCAAGGGGACCACATAGTGGACTTATCAATCAGGATCAACCAGGAGGGACAACAACCACTCAATCCTAGGCCACCGGGACACACGCACTAGAGCACACTAGGAGGGACGAACCACT
Organism: Begonia masoniana; assembly: GCA_022432975.1. Classification (NCBI taxonomy): domain Eukaryota; kingdom Viridiplantae; phylum Streptophyta; class Magnoliopsida; order Cucurbitales; family Begoniaceae; genus Begonia; species Begonia masoniana. Next base: position 11,862,856 of record CM039506.1, read on the forward strand.
CAACCCTGGGCTCAAGGGGACCACACAGTGGGCTTATCAATCAGGATCAACCAGGAGGGACAACAACCACCATTCAACCCTGGGCCACTGGGACACACGCGCTAGAACACAATAGGAGGGATAAACCACTCAACCCTGGGCTCAAGGGGACCACACAGTGGGCTTATCAATCAGGATCAACTAGGAGGGTCAACAACCACCAATCAACCCTGGGCCACCAGGACACACGCGCTAGAGCACACTAGGAGAGACAAACCACTCAACCCTGGGCTCAAAGGGACCACACAGTGGGCTTATCAATCAGGATCAACCAGGAGGGACAACAACCACCACTCAACCCTAGGCCACCGGGACACACGCGCTAAAGCACACTAGGAGGGACGAACCACTCCACTATGGGCTCAAGGGGACCACACAGTGGGCTTATCAATCAGGATTAGCATAGCTCAGAGTCCATCTTCATACGCGGGGAGTACCGCTAGACTAACATAGCTCAGAGTCCATCTCCATAAGCGAGGAGTACCACTGGACTAGCATAGCTCAAAGTCCATCTCCATAAGCGGGGAGTACTGCTAGACTAGCATAGCCCAGAGTCCATCTCCATACGCGGGGAGTACTGCTGGACTAGCATAGCTCAGAGTCCATCTCCATAAGTGGGGACTACCGCTGGACTAGCATAGCTCAAAGTCCATCTCCATAAGCGGGGAGTACCGCAGGACTAGCATAGCTCAGAGTCCATCTCCATAAGCGAGGAGTACCGCTGTACTAGCATTGTAACGCCCCGAATTATATGAACCCGGTTCGCTACACACAATACTGAACCGAACTATGACATTTTGAGAAAATCTTAAAATTTCACTCAAAAATCAAAATTTGATCCTTAAACGTAAAAACTTGCAGCGGAAAATATTTGAATAAAACGAAATTCATTAAATAATTAAAATATTAAGGACTGTTGGTTGAAAGAAGACAAAAGAAAAACAAAACACATCTACCGCTGAACAGTGTCGGCGATAGAAGCAGAAACAAAAGGCTTCTTCTGCTACCAACGTCCACCGCTCACGTCAGTCGAACGACACGTCAACTTCTCACGTCTACCGCTCACATCCACTGATCACAAAGCGACAAAATTACTACCCACATTTACCGCTCACACCCACCCATCATAAAACAACAAAATCTATTACTCACGTCCACTGATCCCAAAAAAAATGACAAAGCCTATTACTCACATCTACCGATCACAAAACGACAAAACCTATTACTCACATCCACCGATCATAAAACGACAAAACCTGTTACTCACGTCTACTGTTAGACTACATCCACCGATAGTCATAGACTACATCCATCGATAGATTACATCCACCGATAGACTACATCCACCGGTGAACAGTAACACTCTAAACAAACAGACAACTCTGCCAACTAAAATAACTTGTAAATTTTAACCGCAGCTATTCAAAACAACATAAATCCACAACTTTATAAATCCAGAATAACAATCTACAAATAAAACCAAATCGTGTTTATCATAATCAGAAAAGCTCCAAAATTAATAAAAACATTAAACTCCTGCTGTCACTAACATTCTTAGCATACTAAAACTGAACCATTGTTAACTAGACTTTCACACTTACTGACATTAGTTAAACTGCCTCATCAGAGCACCAAACCGTGGCATAGCTGTGCTCCATCAACTTCACCTATTCTTCAATACATTCAGAGAATTCACCTGTTGCAACCTCAGCACCTACATCACAAAACTCATCTATTAGCCTAATGCTAAATAAGTAGAGCAATAATGAAATGATAAGCTGAAACATAAATCCTAGTCATGCAGTTTTTACTTTCACATCTCAGTTGCATTCGCCTTCTTTCTCTAATCTGATCCTTTGGTTCCATTGGGAGTTGGATCAATTTTCTCAAATTCAAACATCTTCTTCATCGATTAAGGGCGGATTAATTCCCTTAACAGCTGATCTGATCCTATATTCCATTGGGAAGCGGATCAATTTTCCAAAGTCATACATCCTCTTCATCGATTAAGGGGCAGATTAGTTCCCTTAACAGTTGGTCTATTACAATCTGTTTGTACATTACCATGTCATTACATGTAAATTCATTTTCGTGTTCTTTCCAAAAACATGATACATGACATACAGAAAACATTCAAAACAAGTATAAACCTACTGTTTTTGTGATGTAGGCCCGAAGGCACACACATACTCTATTTACTTGGTCTCCTGAAAGAGCTTGGTTGAAATCTACCTCGGGAGTTTTCTTAGACCTAAAACCATAAACCAAGCATTAATTAAATCTTCACTAAACTTCATTCTAACCATCCAGAAATCTAAGAAAACTAATTTGGGAGCTCAGTTCATTGTGCATTTCCGATTCACCCCAAAACCTGAGCTAGTTCTTCCTCACAGCATTCCCAAAACTCGCATTACAATTTCCCCCATTCATAGACAGTTACAATGCACCAAGAAATTGAAGTAAGACTCACCTAGCTTGAAGAAAATAGGAGACAAAATCGCCGAGAGAAATTTTGCTTAGCTGAGCTGAACGCCAAAAAAAGAAATGAAACAGTGGTGGCTAAAACCCTCAGCTGACCTCTTTTATACACTAGTCTTCTCAATTTACACCTTTGCCCTTAGTTAGCAAATCCTTAACCTATTTAAACAACCAATCATAATCACTCATTTTCACAAGAATGAAAGTTACTAAATGATGTTATTAATTAAGGTGGACCATACCGGGTGCTACAATCTACCCTCCTTAAAAAAATTTTGTCCTCAAAATCTAGTGCTCAAATAGCTCAGGATAACGGCTCATCGTGTTCTGTTGAGTTTCCCAAGTTGTCTCCTCAACGTTCTGATTATGCCATAAGACTTTCACTAGCTGAACCTCCTTGTTACGCAGTACTTTTGTTGCATAGTCCAAAATTTCTACTGGTTTCTCCTCATAGATAAGGGTAGGATGAATTTCAATGTTCTGCTGTTCCACAACCTAAGTTGGATCCTGCATACACTTCTTTAGCATAGAAATATTGAACACATTGTGAATTCCTTCCATAGAGGCTGACAATTGTATCTGATAAGCTGTCTTCCCAATCCTCTTCAAGATTGAGAACGGTCCAATATATCTGGGGTTCAACTTGCCTCTCTTTCTAAATCTCACAACTCCTTTGAATGGTGATACCTTAAGGAAAACTTCCTCACCTACTTCAAACTCCAATTCTCTGCGTCTCCTATCGGCATAACTTTTCTGTCAGCTTTGAGCTGTCAAGATTCTCTGTCGGATGAGGGCAATCTTCTCCACTGTCTGTTGTACAATGTCAGGACCAAGCAAACGTGCATCACCAACTTCATCCCAATACAAAGGAGATTTGTATTTTCGTCCATATAATGCTTCATACGGTGTCATCCCTATTGTTGCCTGAAAACTTTTATTATAAGAAAATTCCACCAACGATAAGTACTTACTCCAAGAACCTTGAAAATCTAATAAACATGCACGAAGCATATCCTCTAATGTTTGAATAGTTCTTTCAGATTGTCCATCTGTTTAAGGGTGAAAGGTTGTGCTAAAGTTGAGCTGTGTACCCATAGCCTTATGCAGACTCTTCCAAAACTTCGACGTAAATCTAGAGTCTCGGTTAGAAACTATAGTGCTTGGAACTCCATGCAGTCTAACAATCTCATGCACATACAATTCAGCGAGTTGATCCATCGAGTATGTCATCATTAATGGCAGGAAATGGGCAGATTTGGTTAAACGATCAATTATCACCCAAATTGCATCATGTCCCCTTACTGTTCTAGGCAATCTCACAACAAAGTCCATCGTTATTTGTTCCCATTTCCATTCGGGAACTAGTAATGGTTGCAATGTTCCTGCAGGTCTCTAATGTTCAGCTTTAATCCGTTGGCAAACAAGACACGATCCTACATACTCTGCCACACTTCTTTTCATATTTGGCCACCAATAATGTTGCTTAAGGTGTCTGTACATTTTTGTACTACTAAGATTTACAGAGAGTCTAGAAGAATGAGTTTCCGAAAGGATCTCTTTTCGAAGTTCTTTATCTGTTGAAACAAACCATCTATTCCGAAACTTGAGAATTCCATCAACAGAATAGTTGAAATCAAACTTATCGGTAGAATCCATGCATGACTTATACTTGTTGCACTCAGCATCAATCGCCTGTGCTTCCTTTATTCTTTCCAAAATACTAGGCTTCAAGGTTATGGCAGAGAGCATAGCTGACACGCTAGACACAGCTTCCAAGTTAAATCTTTGAAACTCTGCCTCTAAGGCTAACGGTATGTCGAGAATCAATGCTAAAGCTGAAGTCGTCACTCTACTCAATGCATCAGCCACTATATTCGCCTTGCCGGGGTGGTATTTAATCTCAAAATCATAATCCTTGACAAATTCCAACAATCGACGTTACCTCATATTTAATTCTTTCTGTGTGAAAATATATTTCAGACTTTTATGGTCCGAGAATATTTCACAAGATTGTCCATACAAGTTTTGTCTCCAAATTTTCAATGCAAACACAACCGCAGCTAATTCCAAATCATGTGTAGGATAATTCTTCTCATGTTTTTTCAGCTGTCTAGAAGCATAGACTATTACCTTTCCATCCTGCATCAAAACACAGCCAAGTCCAATTTGGGAAGCATCACAATAAATGCTAAACTTTTCATCTTCAACAGGGAGTGTTAATATTGGGGCATTGGTCAGTCTTTGTTTCAAAGTCTGAAAACTATTCTCACATTCCCCAGTCCACACATACTTCATGTTTTTCCTTGTTAACCGAGTGAGGGGTGTTGCAATCTTCGAGAATCCTTCAATAAATTTTCTGTAATATCCTGCCAATCCAAGGAAACTCCGAATATCAGTGGCATTCTTCGGTTGGGGTCACTCCTTAACTGCTTGAACCTTGGCTGGATCGACAGATATCCCATCACCTGAGATCACATGACCAAAAAAGTGAACTCTGTCCAACCAAAACTCACACTTGGAAAATTTGACATAAAGTTGGTGCTGTCTTAGTACTCCCAAAACCAAGGTCAGGTGTCTTGCATGCTCATCATTAGTACGTGAATAGATTAAAATATCATCAATAAACACTATGACAAATTTATCTAAATACTCGTGAAACACTCTATTCATGAGATCCATGAAAGCTGCTAGTGCATTAGTCAATCCAAAAGACATAACCAAAAACTCATAATGTCATATCTTGTGAGAAATGCTGTCTTAGGAATATCTTCTGATTTGACTTTCAATTGGTAATAACCGGACCTAATGTCAATCTTAGAGAAAACTCGCGCACCGTTAAGCTGGTCAAATAAATCATCAATCCTTGACAATAGATACTTGTTCTTGATGGTTAACTTATTCAATTACCGATAATCCACGCACATACGCATTGATCCATCCTTCTTTTTGACAAAAAGAACTGGTGCACCCCATGGTGAAAAGCTTGGGCGTATGAACCTTTTTTCCAATAGTTCCTCTAACAGTTTCTTTAATTCCTTAAGCTCCGTGGGTGCTAATCTATAGGGATTCTTAGATACAGACTCGGCGCCTGGGTAAATATCTACAACAAACTCAATTTTCCTATCTGGCGACAAGCCAGGAAGGTCATCTAGAAATACTTCTGGAAAATCTTGGACAACTAAGACATTCTGAGGACTTGCTTTTCCTACTAGTTGTGTATCTAAAACACTGGCCAAAAAGCACAAATACTCCCCGCATGGAGAAGGTCTAGCGCTGACAGAGGTCATAACAGATATTTTCTTACTCTTCTTCAAAGCTTGAAAGGTATGATTCAAACCACCAGGGAGTTGGAAGCTAACTATTCCAGTCCTACAATCTATTGTGGCATAATGCTTAAACAACCAATCCATTCCTAGGATTACATCAAATCTCATTATATCCATAATAATAAGATCAGTAGGTAGACTCACGTTCCCTACTAACACATCACTGTCAAGAATCAATTGGTTAGAGTGCATGCGTTCACCAGAGGGTAATGCAACATTAAACACATGCATAGAAGGGGTAAACTGTACATCTAACTTAACAGCAAACGCAGATGCTATAAAGGAATGTGTCGCACCAGAATCTATTAAAATAAAAGCAGGCACAAAGTTGATCAATATGGTACCTGACACCACAGTAGGCTGGTCTTCATCATCCGACTCCATCATGGAGAATATCCTCGGTTTCAACATAGCAGGGCCATTCTTTAAGGCTAGGCAGTCCCTGTTGATATGGCCGACTTTGTTACAATTGAAGCATCTGGTGATTCTAAGCTTCGGGCAATCTTTGTACGTGTGCCCAACCTCCTCACTGTTGAAACACTTTCCCGTCCCAAATCTACACTCGCCCAGGTGACTCTTCAAACATTTCGGGCACTGGGGAAACTTCCTGGTATCCGGTACTTTCCTTCCTATTCTTTGGTTACTCTGGCCTTCACTGAGCCTCTTCATTCCTCTCTGCTGTTGGGGCTGGATGAACTTTCGCGGGGCTTCCTTCGGTCCAGAACACTTCATTTCAACTTCTTCCACCTCCAATGCTGTGGACGCAACTTCACTGAATGACAGCCCTTTAATACCACAAAATTTGACTCCTCTGTAAATTTCCGGCTTTAGTCCATGCACAAACTGAAACACTTTATCCTCATTCTTGTGAACAAAATGTCCAGCAAACCTGGACAGGGACTCGAATTGCCTACTGTACTCTGCCACAGACCCTGTCTGCTTCAAGTTCAGAAACTCTACCTTCTTTGCGGCCTGGACTGTGCTGTTAAAATATTTCTCATAGAAAATCTCCTTGAACTGAGACCAGGACATAGCCAGAACATCAGTGGTGGTCTATATTGTTTCCCACCAAAGTTGAACGTTCCCAGCCAAATGAAACGTTGCCAGAGTAACTTTGTTTCTTTCTCCGATGTTGGCACATCTGAACATGCTCTCAATCTTCCTAAGTCACTCCTCAGCAACAATTGGATTGGATGATTTTCCATCAAGTGTGGGTGGCTGTAGCCTCCGGAATCGGTCTCCTGAATGCTCACTGCTAGAACTCGAGTTGGCACTTCCTTGTACTTCTCGGTTTAACAATACTCCCAACTGATCGGACTGCTGACGAACCAAATCGGTCTGCTGACGCACCAAATCTGTCAGCTGCCTAATTACACTAGGATCCTCCTCACATCCCGGATTTGGTATCTCTCTCGGTACTCTTAGTCTTCCTGGTCGTCTAGACATTTTACTAGATTCCTGTACAGGATTAATTACACTCTTAAATATCTAATAGCTAAGGTTAACATAAACACTTAGAGTTGTTGAAGTACTTCTATGCGACGATCGGTACTGATGAGTAATCTTTTGAACGGTATAACTGAATGTCTCTGATAGCATACTGTAACGCCCCGAATTATATAAACCCGGTTCACTACACATAATACATAACCGAACTATAACATTTTGAGAAAATCTTAAAATTTCACTCAAAAATCAAAATTTGATCCTTAAACATAAAAACTTGCAGCGGAAAATATTTGTATAAAACGACATTCATTAAATAATTAAAATATTAAGGACTGTTGGTTGAAAAAAGACAAAAGAAAAATAGAACACATCTACCGCTGAACAATGTCGGCGGTAGAAGCAGAAACAAAAGGCTTCTTCTGCTACCAACGTCCACCGCTCACGTCAGCCGAACGACACGTCGACTTCTCACGTCTACCGCTCACATCCACCGATCATAAAGCGACAAAATTACTACCCACATCTACCGCTCACACCCACCCATCACAAAACGATAAAATCTATTACTTACGTCCACCGATCCTAAAAAACCGACAAAACCTATTACTCACATCCACCGATCACAAAACGACAAAACCTATTACTCACATCCACCGATCATAAAACAACAAAACCTATTACTCACGTCTACCAACAGACTACATCCACCGATAGACTACATCCACCGATAGATTACATCCACCGATAGACTACATCCACCGGTGAACAGTAACACTCTAAACAAATAGACAACTCTGCCTACTAAAAGAACTTGTAAATTTTAACAGCAGCTATACAAAACAACATAAATCCACAACTTTATAAATCCAGAATAACAATCTACAACTAAAACCAAATCGTGTTTTTCATAATTAGAAAAACTCCAAAATTAATAAAAACATTAAACTCCTACTGTCATTAACATTCTTAGCATACTAAAACTGAACCATTGTTAACTAGACTTTCAAACCTACTGATATTAGTTAAACCGCCTCATCAGAGCACCAAACCGTGACATAGCTGTGCTCCATCAACTTCACTTATTCTTCAATACATTCAGAGAATTCACCTATTGCAACCTCAGCACCTACATCGCAAAACTCATCTATTAGCCTAATGCTAAATAAGTAGAGCAATAATGAAATGATAAGCTGAAACATAAATCTTAGTCATGCAGTTTCTACTTTCACATCTCAGTTGCATTCGCCTTCTTTCTCTGATTTTATCCTTTGGTTCCATTGGGAGTTGGATCAATTTTTCCAAAGTCATACATCTTCTTCATCGATTAAGGAGCGGATTAATTCCCTTAACAGCTGATCTGATCCTATATTCCATTGGGAAGCGGATCAATTTCCCAAAGTCATACATCCTCTTCATCGATTAAGGGGCGGATTAGTTCCCTTAACAGTTGGTCTATTACAATATGTTCGTACCTTACCATGTCATTACATGTAAATTCATTTTCGTGTTCTTTCCAAAAACATGATACATGACATACAGAAAACATTCAAAACAAGCATAAACCTACTGTTTCGTGATGTAGGTCCGAAGGCACACACATACTCCACTTACTTGGTCTCCTGAAAGAGCTTAGTTGAAATCTACCTCGGGAGTTTGCTTAGACCTAAAACCATAAACCGAGCATTAATTAAATCTTCACTAAACTTCATTCTAACCATCCATAAATCTAAGGAAACTAATTTGGGAGCTCAGTTCATTATACATTTCTGATTCACTCCAAAACCCGAGCTAGTTCTTACTCACAGCATTCCCAAAACTCGCATTACAATTTCCCCCATTCATAGACAGTTACAATGCAGCAAGAAATCGAAGTAGGACTCACCTAGCTTGAAGAAAATGGGAGAGAAAATCGCCGAGAGAAATTTTGCTTAGCCGAGCTGAACGCCAAAAGAAGAAATGAAACAGTGGCGGCTAAAACCCTTAGCTGACCTCTTTTATACACTAGTCTTCCCAATTTACACATTTGCCCTTAGTTAGCAAATCCTTAACCTATTTAAACAACCAATCATAATCACTCATTTTCACAAGAATGAAAGTTACTAAATGATGTTATTAATTAAGGTGGACCATACCGGGTGCTACAAGCATAGCTCATAGTCCATCTCCATAAGCGGGGAGTACCGCTGGACTAGCATAGCTCAGAGTCCATCTCCATACGCGGGGAGTACCGCTGCTCCTTACGTGGGGGGGTGCCGCATCTTCATAAGCGAGGAGTACCGCTGCTCCATACGCGGGGAGTACCGCATCTCCATAAGCGGGGAGTACCGCTGCTCCATACACGGGGAGTTCTGCATCTCCATAAGCGGGGAGCACCGCTGCTCCATACGCTAGTACGTCTGAGACAAACCCCCTGATACTCTCAGCGTACAAGCCCGGATAAGAGTGCCAGACGGTTTGTTCAATATCAACTCCAATTGGCCCCACAGAAGAACCAACACCTAAATAAAACCCATCGGCAGGCCAATATAATATACCTCAATTCTTGTCTGTCTGCCAAGGACATTAAAACATGGTAGTTAAACTCTACGATGCCGTATAAATCAAGTAAAGTGTATACATGCCTAACTGATGTGGAATGCACCCACTAATAAAACTGTCGATGTGAATACTAGTGGTATTATACCAAAATAATATAAGTGCAGGCTAGGCTAGGCACAACGCAACAAAATAATAACTCATACCTGTGAGGCGAATCCTCCTAACCTCGGTAGCCGATAAATCCTCAGGAATCATTTCTAACCCAGCAAAATCCTCCACTCTGGGAAATAAATACAAGGGAGGAACCCCGTTAAAGTCCAATAGGGGTTAGAAACGATATAAAATGCGAACCGGGGCAAAAACTCAAGTTGAATTTTGGTCAAAAAGTCAAAGTCAACGGTCAACAATCAAAGTCAACAGTTAAAGTCAACATTCAATGGTTGACTTTAACAGATCGGACCGGTTCGGGTCGGACCGATTCGGGTCGAGTTTGAATTGGACCGATTTGGGTCGGTTTGGTCCAAGTCGGGTCGGTCCTGGTCAGCTTGGCTCGAGTCGGTTCTAGCAGGTTCGGGCTCGGACTCGGCCCGAACCCAGGTCGGGCTCGACCGGATCAAGCCCAGGCCCAACTCGGTCTTGGGTCCGAGTCGACTCGGCCCAATGCCGAGTCAACTCGCCCATCGACCGATTCAACTCGGCCATCGACCTCACCAACTTGGTCGACGACGACCAAGTACCAAACCCAATTTCCTACCACCCTTTTCGACCAAAATCGATTTCCAACCCGTTCCCCACCTTCTGAAAACTCGCAAAATCGAGCTCAAATTTACAATTAAAATTCACAAAAAATTTATTTGAAAATTTACCTTTATTAAATTTTTGCAGATTTACATCTTTTCCCCCTTTTTGGGAATTTCATCCCCGCAATTCGCCTAAACTACATATCATAGAAAAGATAGGGTAAATTTTCAATCGATTTGTGAAAAAAACCACATTGTAACATGATTATTTTCAATCGATTGTAGTGTGTTCAATTTCTTGTTCATTTGTGAGAGTTGAACAAGTTAACTCCTTATGCAACTTTTATACTTCCATCATGGAAGTAATCTTTTCTAAAGCTGTAAAAATGAACACATTATCAAGTTTGAGAGCTATTTTCAATTAAAAGTTGTCATTGAAGTAGAAAGTTGTATTAGGTTTCTTTATGACCGACTTGCATCCTTTCCGCCAACTCTCTATTTCCCCTTTGAGTTTGCCACAAATTTGAAGGTATCCTTTTTAACTATCTCGTATTCTTGTATACAAAAATCTTCCGTCGTATTCTTTCATTTTGCATTTTTTTGTTCATCTCAAATTGTTCATAAAAAATGCCTTTTTTTATCAGTTGTATTCCCAAACTCTATTATTCTGTCATCTAAGTTCTAGTTGTCTGCCCTCAATTCTATATGCACTAACTTGTGAGCTTTTTGCAATCAAGTCGTCCACTCTTGTTCAAAGTTGTCTGCTTTCACGACCACTGTTTCTATTTGGTGTCACTCTCTCACCGTCTCTCACCATCTCACTATGTCTCTCTTTTTAAAATTCTCTCTTCTCTTACACATTCTCTATCTCTCTCTCTCTCAAACACAAAAACTCTCTCTAACTATATCTTCTCTCTCTAAAAAAAAAATCTTCTTTTGAAAGCAAACTGACTCATTATCCCAACCATAGCGATAACATAATCTCAATTTTTGTGTGCGACTCTCTCTCCCCCCCTCTAGGCCTCTATCTCTCTCTCAAATCCCAAACCATCTTTGTGTCTATTTCTCTCCACAACCCTAAATCTTTCTCTCTCTCTCTCTCAAACCCTAAACACTCTCTATTTATTAAAAATAAGATGCTTTATTTCGATCCAATGATCACTTTAAGGATTTTAGAAGTGTATTAATGATATTACTATTATAGGTGTTGGAGATTTTCCCGAGTTTGACTTGATTCTTAAAAGCATTCTACCCAATGGTAAGAGGTCGAATTGTAATCCAAATATGAGATTCTTTTGTATACATAAAAAATAGGATATGTCATGTCTCACATCATGTCAGTTTTTATTATATTACATGTGACAATTTTACAAGTGTACTTCAAGAATACATGGTAGTACTATATTTACTAGTCATAACAACAAGATTCATTATTCTCATTGAGTCATTTTTTGTTGTGCACCTACAACTAAGCAAGTAGATATTTGCATGTTTTGCAATATATTTTGAATAACATGTCGGTTTACGTCTCGATTCATCTATTTGATGGTCGATTTCTCTGTTACGTTTATGATACCGATGCTAAAGGCGCATGAGGGAGCTTCCTTTTCTTGAAATGTTTTCTACAGAAAATTGTAATGACACTATTTTATTATACAATATGTTATTATATGTAGCAATTATTTTCAGCACGGTTTTATACAGCTTCTTTTAAAATAAATTTTTTTGAACATTTGGTATAACATTAGAAATCTCTACTTGAGTTCAATCAGTTCATTTAAAAGAAGAAACAAAAGTGTTTCAAGTCATCAAGAGTGATAACAAGAAAATAACATATATAAAAATTTGATGGCTGCCATTGAAATAACCACTAAAATATAATACATGATACTGAAATGAAAAATGAAATATTGTACAGCATTTTTAAATTTTAAAATCTTTGTATTACTTAGTATTACTATAATATGATTGCAACGAAATTTTTCATCATTCTAGCAACTTTTGCTTTTTCCTTTCTTTTTTCTTTTCTTAATCTTAGATACCTAAATAGAAGCGAAGTACATCTAAGTTAAACTTGGAAATAGAAATCTGCTTTTGTTTCTCGACAGTGAAGTAAGACTAAGCTCATGAGCTTATTATCTTAGGTCAGAACAAGTTGATTGGATCCCCCTTTTTGGCCCCCGTGTCGCCACAAGGGAGGGACATGGAAACGTAAGAAAAGAAAGAGAGAAAAATCTTCTATGATATTAATGAGTAAAAGAATTCGATTTAGTTGAATATATTTACAAAAATAACCTAATCCCTTTTTTGTAAGAACCACATAAAAATATGCTTCTGATGTGAATAAAACTAAAGCAACAAAGGCGTTTATATCATGTGTGGGTGCAGCTAATGAACAAAAGTCATGATAAAAGGCCCTGGTTTCAAACGAAATGCAACATTAAATTCGTACTATTAAGTTACATATATACATGATGTAACACCTACGGCAGTAGGCCCTATTGAGTCTCTTGGAGGTATGATATTTTTATTTTTGTGAGTCTTTGTTTTGTATATTGCCATCTTCAATTTGGATCTCTGTCATCTGTACAAGTGTGGGCTTCTTTTTCAAGCAAAGTATTTCTTTTTTAATTTAATTATATTATATTGTTGTTTAAATTCTTGTAGTCACTCGACCCATTTCATGTAGAATAGGGCGTAGAGTTAAAAGTTATGGTTTTTAAGTCTTCTTTTACGAACTTTAAACCAAGTCTTATGTCGAGACTTGGATTCTTTCCAAATTCAAATTGTTTTGCCTAGCGTCTGTAGTGGCCCATGTTTCAAACCACTATAGAAATAAAGTTGGTATTACAGTGTCAAGTCTACAAATCATCAAATTGAGTACTAAAAATTTGATACTGTAATTTTTTTAGGTTAGTTCACTGCGCATAAATTTTTATTCTAACACTATTTCAGATAAGTCAGAATGCCACTAACAAGAGGATCTAAGCACGTCCTCTAGAGAATGATCATTTGTTATTTGAGATCGCAACTTTGACGGAGACGCTATGCGATATGCTTGTAGACATGAAGGGGCAAGACCCAGAAGCCAGGTAGATGAGTCACTTCAAGAAACTTGGGCGGCTGAATCCAGTGTTCGAAGGTGGATTTGATATGATGGTTATGGGTTGTAGGTCAAGGTGAAGGTCTTTGGTACATTGGGGATCCCTACAGAGTATAATGTGTAATATTTCTAGGGGATGGCGAATGGATTCTCACAATTTTGTTTATTATTTCAAGTACCTCAAAAGCAACTCCAAATAGGACAATTAGTTAGTGAAAGATTTTGTTTTTTTATTTTTTCACTAGTTTAGTCGAGTTTTCCATTTATTTTAAATAAAAATTCAATTTAGTGGCGAGATTATAAGCTATTCAGCGTTTTACTGCACATTAAATGATTGTTTATGTCAGATTTTGGATTACATGAATGCATGGATTGATGATATCTTGAAGGTATGCACACAAGTCCATGCATGTACTTTTGCATTGAATATATGTTAATAATCATCCTCATGCTCAATGATTTACAGTAGTAGTTATTGGGAAAAACAACAATGAAACTTCAACAATGAAACTTCGACAGGAACAATTATGATAATATCACCGTTGTAAAGTATGGAAAATACTGATTAGGATAATTCTCAAGAAAGAATGCTCTTGGCAATCTCCTTAAACAGAATTACCTTTCCAAATAAGTTTCCAGGAAAGACTAGAGGGTCACAAATAGATCTACTTAAATTTCAGTATCCTAAACAGAACTTACTTACACAGTATAATTACACCACTAACCAAGCAGTACGAGAAACGATAGCAGATGCGATCCGAAAAATATCAGGAATATTTTCTTACTACCGTAACATTATAACGGCCAAGAAGTAAGAAAAATAATAGCCAAAATGAACACCGAGAATTTTACGTGGAAATTCAAATCGGGAAAAAAATCACGGGGACATAGTCCAGAAAGATCTCACTATGAAAAAATAGGATTTACAATATTTTTCTAGATATCGAATATCCTAGAAAATATTCACTAAGAGAAATCACCACTCCTAGAATTATCACCGTGCACAAAAACAACACACCTATTTTTCTCTCACACCTTTCTTTCCTCTCCCTCCAAAAATTTTCACCCCACTATTTCTCTCCTTCTTCACTCAGAAGTGATTTTCTCCTTCTCTCTTCGATAGAAAATTTCACTTCTCTTCAGATCCACTTAGGATCTACATTTTTCAGGATGCTCAATCGTCTGTTTGAAGCCTCTATTTATAGAGGGCTCAACTTATGATGAGGAATCTCTAACAAACTCGCTCTTTGCCCGACAAGCCTCGAGCTTCTCCTTCGACATAGCCTTTGTCAACATATTCAAACCATTCTCGCTGGCTTGCACTTTACTTCTAGTGCAACTGCTTCGTTTCGAGCAAGTCTCCAACCTAGTGATACCTCACATCAATATGTTTGGACCTTGAATGAAACGAAGAATTCTTGAATAGATGAATAGCGCTCTGGCTATCACTGAGCTATTAGAGTTGTTGTACCGAACTGCATCTGAACATGTTGAAGACCCCACACAGGAATTGTTACCTTCGAACACATTCAACACATATCTCGTTGTTTTATCATATCGCTCCAGAGCTTTAACCTTTCACATGGTTCTGCTTTTGACGATACCATTCTGACGTGAAACTGAAACTAGTGACTGAACATCGATAATAGGTTGACTCACCGGCTCTAATATACTCTCAGATCCCAACTTGAACTTCACCCGAGAACTTAACTTCTTCCCAGTCTTCTCAACCTTTTTATTAGAAGGTGAATTCACAAATTTCTCAGCCTTATTACCCGTCATTATAGAATCCTTTGGTTCTTCGGTGTCTTTTTCTCATTTGGAAGCTGAACCAACTCATAAATATGGTTCTCATGCAATGATCTCATCTCATCTTGCATCGCATTCAACCAATTCTTTTTCTGTTGATACTTCATAGCTTTCTTATATCACTTAGGTTCATCGCCATCAGTGATCATCACATACTCGTTCACAGAGTATTTTTTCGATGGTCGAAGATCTCTTGTTGACCTCCTTAACTCTGGTACTGCAACTAATTCAGGAGATATCTCTATTTGTAACGCCCGAGTTATCTGAACCCGGTTCGTCACACCATGCCCGTACATGACTAAAATTTTCAACCGTATTATATTTTTTTTTTTAAACTTGCAGCGGAAATCATTTAAGTAAAATGGAGTTAAACAAAACTATTGTACAATGCTTGAATACTCAGTTAGAATTATTAGGGAATGATCGGCAAAAGGAATAAAGGATTAAATCACAGAACACTTCATAAGTTTCAAAAGTCAAACGCATCGCCCGCTGAACAAAGTCAACAAAAAGGGGCTGAAGCAAAAAATAGAAGACATCATCCGGTGGCAAAACGACAAAATACGCTCTACACCTTCCGGTGACGTCAGCCGGATGATCGACGCTATACAGCATCCACCGGTCACAAAACGACAAAACATTTCCTACATCTTCCGGTAGATTAACACACGACATCCACCGGTCACTAAACAACAAAACATTTCCTACATCTTCCGGTGGATTAACACACGACATCCACCGGTGAGTAGAATACTCAACATCATTCCGGTGACGTCAACCGGATGATTCAATCCGCCTAGTGTCTATCAGCGAACAACACCCAACATCCACCGGTGAACTCCATTCACCGATGGTTGCATTTGTAAAAAAAAACTTACTCAAGACATTCAAAAGCCCCCGACTCTAGTAACCCAGGAAACTCAACAGAAAGTAGACAATATTTCTACTAATCAAACTTCGTACAAAAACATCTCTAGCTGCGAGAAGGACGAGCTCACTTCACTGAACCCATTTAGAACCATTCAAATCCTTACATTACTCAATTTCTGTAAAATCAACATTTATACCTAACCAAATACTATTATCAACAAACTCAAGAAAGAAACATATTCGAAATATTGAAACCACTATTGTCATGAAAACTCAGCAAATTTAAATTGAACACTGTCAACTAAACTTTCAGATTATTGTCACCAGTTAACCCGCCTCATCAGTTTACCAGGCCAAAACATGAATGTGGCTCCTCCAACCAGCCTATCCCTCAGTGAACTCAGAGAATTCACCTACAGTATCTTCAACACCTATATCAGAAAACTCATCTATTAGCCTAATGCTAAGTAAGTAAAGCAAGAATGAAATGAATTGCTGAAACATAAGTTCCTAAACATGCAATTTCTACTTTCTCATCTCAGTTGCATACACATATATTCATAAACTGTTCTGATCCCTCGGTTCTCTTGGGAGTGGGATCAATTCTCCCAATGTCATACATCCTCTACTCGATTAAGGGGCGGATGAATTTCCTTAATAGCTGATCTGATCCCTTGGTTCCCTTGGGAGTGGGATCAGTTCTCCCAATGTCATACATCCTCTACTCGATTAAGGGGCGGATGAATTCCCTTAATAGCTGATCTGTCACATTCAGTTCATGCCTCACCATTCTTACATGGAAATTCATTTTCGTAATCTTTCAAAAACATGATGCATGACATACAAAATCATTCACAAGATGCATAACCCTACTGTTTTGTGATGTAGGCCCGATGGCACATGCATACTTTACTTACCTGGATTCCTGGAAATTGTTCGGTTACCACTACTCGAGAAGCTCTGTACACCTAATGTCATAAGCAGAATACCGATTAGATCATCACTAACCTTAACCTTATATCGTTCAGAAACCTAAGGAGCTAGTTTGAAAAACTCTGGTTATCGAACATTCTCAACACTAAACCCGAACTCAACACACTCGCAGCCTTATCAAAAATACACGCGTTGTACTTTCTCTGCTATATAGCCACTAAAATCTCAAGATAACGAAAGGAAAACTTACCTAGTTTGAAGGAGAATCGGGCGAGGGAAAATCACCTAGAGAGCTCGACTGCCTGAGCTGAAAATCCAAAGAGGAAAATGAGGGAACAGTGGCGGCTAAACCTCATTAAACCCTCCCTTAAATGCGTTATCCACAATAAATTGTAATTTACCATTTTATCCTTACTCAATCACTTGTTAACCTAATCACTAAATCACCCATATTTCAATTATAAAATATTCTCTATAAATGGAAAAAGGTAAATCGGTTAATGGAAACCGGGTGTTATACTATTTCTCTTTGGTCAACATTATCAGTTACATGATCACTATATTCTCCAGCATCTCCCCCATCAAAAGTTGATTTCTCCAGACCAACTCTTACTGGATGTTCTTCAGTGATCTCCACATCTTTCTTCTTGTCTTCAAGGGTTTGATCTTCAAAGAAGACAACATCTCAACTTCTGATA
Source organism: Begonia masoniana (assembly GCA_022432975.1). Taxonomy (NCBI): domain Eukaryota; kingdom Viridiplantae; phylum Streptophyta; class Magnoliopsida; order Cucurbitales; family Begoniaceae; genus Begonia; species Begonia masoniana. The sequence goes on from CM039506.1 coordinate 11,880,839, forward strand.
GTTTTTTTGTTAACCAGATCCCAAAGTCTATATCAAAATGCATCACTGTTGTATTTGAGGAATATGCATTCCAGCTTCTGACAATCTTCTTGTCAACCGGATCACAAAGCCTATATCTGAATGCATCACTTCCGTATCCGAGGAATATGCATTCCTATCTGTTTTGTTCTATTTCTCATCTTCAACATTCGTCGGCCTGTCGTCAATAGCCATAGTACAACCATTTCTCCAGCAATAGCGCATTCATTTTTAATTTCCACGGAGAGAAATTATTTCCATTGAATTTTTCGATTTCAATCTTTCCTGCCATAATAACCTCGCTCTGATACCACTTGTTGGGAAAAACAACAACAAAACTTCGACAGGAACAATGATAATAATACCACCGCTGTAAAACGTAGAAAGTACTGATCAGGATAATTCCCAAGAAAGAATGCTCTTGGCAATCTCCTTAGACAAAATTATCTTTCCAAGTAAGTTCTCATGAAAGACTGGAGGGTCACAAACGGTCCACTTAAATTCCAGTCTTCTAGACAGAACTTACTTACACAGTACAATTACACCACTAACCAAGCAGTACGAGAAACGATAGCAGATGCGATCCGAAAAATACCAGGGATATTTTCTCACTGCCGTAACATTATAACGTCCAAAAAGTAAGAGAAATGATATCCAAAATGAACACCGAGAATTTTACGTGAAAACCCAAATCGAAAAAAAATCATGAGGACCGAGTCCAGAAAGATCTCACTATGAAAAAATAGGATTTACAATATTTTTCTAGATATGGAATATCCTATAAAATATTCACTAGGAGAAATCACCACTCATAGAATTCTCACTGTGCACAAAAGCATCATACCTATTTTCCTTTCACATCTTTCTTTTCTCTCCCTCCAAAAATTCTCACCTCACTATTTCTCTCCTTCACAAAAGTGATTTTCTCCTTCTCTCTTAAATAGAAGATTTCACTTCTCTTCATATCAAGATCTACATTTTTCAGATGCTCGATCGTCTGTTTTAAGTTTCTATGGCTCATACAGACAGGACGCCTGCAAAAGAAGACTTCTTCCTTTGAGAGACACATTCCTCATTTAATGAGGAAGGTGGGTGCTGCAAAGGAAGAACTTCTTTTCAGCAAATGGAGACCTTAAAATGGTACGGGTCCTTATCATTAAGGAGGGACCCTACATTATGCACCTATAAAATCATATACAATTATGAATTCAACTTAATTTTTGTGATGATCTGTAAAATCATTAACGAATCACTGAAATAATGAATTGGTGGGAAAGTATTTTGTCCATGTGACTGTCATTTTTTTAGCTTCAATCATAAATGTCGATAACATCACAAAGAGTTCAACAATAATAGTTATAGCTATACAAAAATTGGATTTATATGTGTGATATAACACGTATGATGTCGTCATTGAATGACGTTTATTGAGTATGAGAATACAGCGTCTAGTCTCTTTGCCAAAATCCTCAATACAATGCATTAATAAACTAGAAAACAACTGTATAAGTTATATACAGGCTTCAAATTATAGTCAATTAGGAAAACCAGCAAACTACTTTATTGATACATAGTAAAAATAAAAATAACATAGAAGATTTGAAATTGATCTCTGATTACGGTCAATTTGAAGATCTACACATTTTCTGGTTGATGTGTGCTAAGATGATATGATAATCGACTATAGAAGACGTCATTTTAGGTGGTCAAGGCAAACTATCATATTACATCTTCTCAGTAAAATGTCAAACCGTGCTCACATTTTTTGTGATCAAAGAATTCCAAGAGTATCTTTTGTGTCGCGTTTTCAATCATGCGACAGTGGTTTTCGAGTTTTAAGAAAACTCATTTTGGAAAGTTAGCAAAAATTTGAGAAGTTAGCAAATTCAAAGATCAAATTTACCTAGAAAGAAACCAAAGCCGATCCTTGTAAATGAGCAACTTAATTTGAATACCATATAGAAGTTTTTACAATAGAGTCTCGTACTAGTTTTCGTAGATTCAGTTGCAAGCTCTTTATGGGCGGAGCATAGGGACGCGAATGCTACTTCAAAAGGTCTTCAACGATTGACAACTGAAGAGGATTTCTTTACTATTTTTTTTTTTTTTCTTCGACTCTTGAATATGTTTAATTATTCTTTTATGTTTTCCTTTTTTTCTACTATCAACTAATTTTTTTTTTTAGATTGATATAATAAAGTACCAAACTTTATAGTTAAATTTATGTGTTATTAATTCCCAAATTTTTTATCAACTAGGTTATTAAATATTATGTTTTATTTTATTATGCTACAAAATGTAATTGTCTGAATCACATACTGTTTTTTATACGTATTGGAGGTAACTTAAAATTAGAATTTGTACTGAAGAATATTACGTTAGTTTTGGAAGTAAAGTTAGTATTTTTATGCGAAGTTATAAATATATAGGGTTGACTCACGAAACTATTGTAGAAATTTACTTTTATCTTTTATTATATTTTTTCATAGTCATATGAAAAAGAAATAATAAAAGAATATAACACAGTCGATCGACAGACTAGTGTATTCCAAGTTAGCTAGTTGATAATGCTATAGAATTTCTGTGACACATAAACGGAAACTTATAAAGGGAGAGAATTTGATTCTTAATCATCTTTTGCATAGATTTATCTAACTTGTTATTTGCTTTTTTTATTCTTAGTTATTAATCATACCATGCGTAAAAAAATCAAATCTTTTGGTCTTTGACCTAGAAGTTTTCATTCATTCTTTACAAGAAATTTTTGTTTATAGGTTCGACACTCAATTTTTTTATCACTGTATTACTTGTTACGATAATGAATATTTGTGTTTAGGTATAAATACTCACAACATAGAACAGCGAAAAGCTTGTGAAAATTATGTCGTATTTGATTAACATAATCAAATAAAAGAATAACGTTTATGCATAACAATTCAAGAGAACAATAAATCAAACAATATAACTAAAAATATATAGGCCAAGTTGATTGATTAGTTGAACTTATTAGACATTTCAACTCAAAATAGCTCATTGATTTTTAATTCGATCTAATATTGAAACTCAATGAAGCCTCCTTTACCAGAGAGCTCAACATCTCTCTCTTCATGTGCTCTCTCTATATCTCTCTTGTGGTCAAAGTGAACAAAAAGTAGTTTAAAGGCGTGCAAGTCTTCGTCTATGGCTGTGAAAAAAGATAAACTAATTGAAGAAGATAACGAGAGAGTAGAGCTTCTAATTGATTGGTTTTTGAAAGATACAATTAAAGGTATGTTTGAATACTTCTACAAAAATAAATAATAAAATACTAGTTTACACTTAATAAAAACCCTAAATATATTTTTTAATCTAAAATATTCCTCAAACTCACAATGAGCAATAAGAACCATCAAGAGTTTGCTAACAAGAAATTCAAATCGTAAAATGGAATGAAATTTTGTAAATAATGTAATAGTATTGAACCGAAAATGATGTTGAACGACATAACAATCAATCTCAGTATGTTTGGTCAGGTCATTTAAAATTGAATTACGTTCTACCTGAATAGAATTTTTGTTGTCACAGTATTAGGGATCATGTCCATGAAGAAGAAGAATCGTATCAACAAATATTCAATTCAACCAAACTATCTCATTAGTAGAAAAAAGTCATGGTACAATGTTATACTTTTGCAGAAGATCTAGAATAACTATCTTGTTTTCTTCTCTTCAAAGAAATAAGAGAATTGCTTAGAAAAAATATAAAATCCAGTGGATTTATGATCCGCAAGATCGCTATTCCAATCAGCATCTAGGCACTCACCCTTAAAGTTGAAGAAGATAAAAAAAAGAACACATTGAAATTAAATAAACAAAGATATCTTAAAATACAAAGAAACATCTTAATGAACTACAATGTATGGAAAAACAAACTAACTAACAATATTAACATGTACAATCTCTAAACAAGTGATGATAGTAAGATAAATCAAGCTTCAAACAATAGTAGCCTTGGATAAAAGGAATTTCATTCTAGGGAAAATATCGAACATTCAGCTCAAGAGGTGTATCAATAGTCTTGTTATTTGTAAGATGAGCATACTAAAATATGTTAGCAATAAAGAATAAAATCATTTGGTGAAGAAGGAACTTTAGTTTCCAAAAAGTAATGACGGGGCCTAAATCCTTTGTTATAAAGTAAGTGTAGGGTCCCTCATTAATGATGAGGACCCGTGCCATCAATGGAGACCTTAAAAGGTCTCTATTTGCTGCAAAGGAAGTTCTTCCTTTGCGACACCCACCTTCCTATTAAATGAGTAAGCTGTCTCGCAGAGGAAGAAATCGCCACCTTCCTATTAAATGAGGAAGGTGTCTCGCAAAGAAAGAAGTCTTCCTTTGCAGGCGTCCTGTCTGCGTGAGCCTTCAATAAATAGAGGATTCAAACAGATGATCGAGCATCCTAAAAAATATAGATCCTCAATGATCTTTTCTAAACGGAGAAAATTAATGAAGAGGACGAGAAATATAGTGAAAATTATTTTGAGGGAGAAAAAAGAATGGGTTTGAGAGAAAAATATTTGTGATACTTTTGTCTATAATGAGAATTCTAAAAGTCGTGATTTCTCTTAGTGGATATTTTCTAGGATATTCGATATCTAGAAAAATATTGTAAATCCTATTTTTCATAATGAAATCTTTCTGGACTTGGTCCCCGTGGTTTTTTCCAGATTTGAGTTTCCACGTAAAATTCTTGGTGCTGGTTTTAGCCATTATTTATCTTACTTATTGGCCGTTATAATTTTACGGCTGTGGAAAAATATTCCTGATATTTTTCGAGTCGCATCTGCTATCTTTTCTCGTACCGCTTGGTTAGTGGTGTAATTGTACTATGTAAGTAAGTTATGTTTAGGAAACTGAAATTAAGTGGACCGTTTGTGACTTTCTAGTCTTTCCTGGGATTTTACTTCGAAATGTAATTCTGTTTAAGGAGATTGCCAAGAACATTTTTTTCTGAGAATTATTCTGATCAGTATCTCAATTCACTAATCTCATAGATATCACTATTGTAATCATCATCATGTAAGAAAAGTACAATGCAGTAAATAGATGAATATTTGACAACCAATATCCAGCCAAGACAACTTGTATAAAAGCCAAGTAAAGTAGTAATCGTAGTAGAAAACTTTTCAAACCATGTCCTTATTTAAGGACATAAATATCTTTTTTTAACTTGCAAACTTCCTTAGACTAATGAGGAACAATAAGTGGAGGCATCAGGAAGACTTCTTCTCGAAGATCTTTAGTTCAGAAGACCTTTTCAACATTCATTTGAGAAACAAGTTATCGTGGAATAGAGACTACTGCAATAAGGGTGTGAACAATGGTCATTTTGGCGACATGAGCAAAGTCACCTCATAATATATATCATACTCTCCAAAATATTCTTTTAGCAACAAATCAAGTTTTGTATCTTTCAATACACTCGTCAGACTTTGTTTTGATTTTATAAACCAAGTGAAATACTAATAACATGTTTTCCTTGAGGCAATGGTACCAATGTTCAAATATGAGTTTGATGTACATCTCAGTCATAAACATATGTTTAAGAGGATTATGAATAGCCTATTTATAGGACACAGATTCAACGAAATGGTGAATTTAGCTCAAAAACAAAATAAAAGAGTTGACATTACAAGAGTAAGCAAATTGAGGGAGCTTAGTGGACTTCCGAATACATATAGATTGACGAGGGGAAGGAGTCACAATCGTAAGTGATAATGGAATAACAATAGGAGGAGTGCTCGACAGAGCTAGAGTCAAAGTACTGGAATCTGCTCCATTATCAGCTAAAATTTTGCATAATAGTCAACATAAAAAAACATGATCTAAAGTGAAAATTGTAGAATCAATGTGACAATCAACAACAGAAGAATTAGTACAACTCACATCATACTAATTTATAGGGTAATTATCGATTTGAATTCTGTACTATACACGTTTTTTCAATTCGGCCCCTGTACTAAAAAAACCGGCAAACCGAACCCTGTACTTTGATTCTGTTATTAGTTTTGACCTTCTATCAACAATTTCATTAAATCCTCATTAAAAAAACTAACAAAAGATCTTGGATTCAGTTGAAATTTTTACCACATGTTCACTACTTAATGAGAAGATAATCTGAACATTTTCGTGATTTTTTAACACACGTACGATTTATTAGAATTTTATTTTAGTATTTTATAAAAATATTATAATAAATCATACAAATTTTATAAAATCACGAAACTTTTTCTATTATCTACCCATTATAAGTTGAACATGTGAAAAAGTTTTCAAATAAATCAAATATTGTTTGGTATTTTTTTAAAAATTAATTTATAAAGTAAAGAAGAAACTGATATTAATTTAACAAAATACCAAAAGATATTGAATTTATTTGAAACTTTTTTCAGATGTTCACCAGATAATAGAAAAATTTGTGTAATTTGTTAAAACTTGTATGATTTATTATAATATTTTTAAAAAATACTAAAATAAAATTATAATAAATCGTACATGTGTTAAAAAATCACGAAAATTTTCAGATTATCTTTTCATCAGATCTCAACTTGAACTTCACCCGAGAACTTGACTTCTTTCCAGTTTTCTCAACCTTTCTCTTAGAAAGTGAATTCACAAATTTCTCAGCCTTATTACCCGTCACTATAAAACTCTTTCGTTCTTCGGTGCCTTTTACTCATTTGGAAGCTGAACCAACTCATAAATATGGTTCTCATGCAATGATCTCATCTCATCTTGTATTGTATTCAACCAGTTCTTTTTTTGTTGATACTTCATAGCTTTCTTATATCACTTAGGTTCATCGCCATCATTGATCATCACATACTAGTTCACAGAGTATTTTTTCGATGGTCGACGATCTCTTATTGACTTCTTTAACTCTAGTTCTGTAACTAATTCAGGAGCAATCTCTATTTCTCTTTGGTCAATATTATCAGCTACATGATCACTGTTGACTTATAGAGTGTTTAAGTCATAATTTGTTTTTGATGATGTATTTGTATATTAAGTATAAAATTTGATTATATGTATTTAACGAGAATTATGATTATAAGATTGTTTTGGCAATACCCTTAAAAAGGGTATTTTAGTTGTATAATAAAATCAGTTTGAGTATACAGAGCTGAATAGAAAAACAGGGCTGAAACGCGTGCTTCTACCGATCGTTACACAACAAAGAAATGAAAGCTTCTGCCGATTGCTAAACGACAGAAGAAGAAGCTGTTTAGAAGTTAACATCTGCCGATGACGTGTCAAGCGCTTATATGTTTCATCTGCCGATAGCGTTTTGAAAACATCTGCCGATGACGGTTCAGCACTTATATGTTTCATCTGCCGATAGCGTTTTTAAGCCACATCTGCCGATGACACTTAAGGATACATCTGCCGATTACACTTAAGGATACATCTGCCGATGGTGTTTCAAGTTGCATCCACCGATGACGTGTCTCTGCTTCATAAGTTGCATCTGCCGATGAACTTCCGCCAGAATTCAAAGCTAGCCGCGAAGCTACAGTAACGTCGCTTTCAACATTAACTCCAGACCTTTAATGGCGACGACGAACAACACTTTCAGAAGCAACGGATAGCTGCTTCAGTACGGATGCTTCCCAACGGTAACATTTTTCCATTTGAAGAAAGAAGCATTTAATTCTGTGAAGCAATTTTTTACAGAGTATATAAGCAGAAGAAAAGGCTTGAAGACTAACTTTTGCCAATTTGAATTCTGAGCCCTAAGCTGCGAAAGTTAATCACTCTGTATTTTCTTCTACACCTCTCGACTTTAACTTGAGATTTTATTTTTGGTGAGAGTGTAATCTGCGTTTGAAAAACATAAACTCAAAATCTGTATAAGGCAGTGGATTGACGCCCGTCAAGTTCAATCCAGATTTGTAAACGGCAGTTGATCGGAGCCCGGAATTCCGATCTGTTTATTCTCGTGAGGAGAACGGGTAAGGATCTTCAAGGGGTGAGCCTTGGAGCGTGGATGTAGGCAGTTTGGCCGAACCACGTAAAAAACCTGTGTGTTGGTTTTTCTCTCTCTCTCTTTTACTTATACTAATTGTCTGCGTGCTGTTAGGTTAAGAAATATTAAGAGATTTTAAGAAGGTCTAATTCACCCCCCCCTCTTAGACAATCTCGATCCTACAATTGGTATCAGAGCCTGGTTTATATTGTCTAAGTTGTTTATCTAGGAGATATTGTAATATCTGAAATGGCATTCAACACACACTCTGCACAAATGGAAGGTCAGTCTACCACTAGACCTCCATTCTTCGATGGTATTGAATATGTGTACTGGAAGTCTAGAATGAAAATTTATATTCAAGCTATAGACTATGACATATGGAATAACATAGAAAATGGTCCATATATAGCTTTTAAAACAGAGAATGGTATTAGGATTCCCAAAGCGTCACATGAACTAAATGATACTGACAAGAAGAATTTGAGCCTGAATGCCAAGGCTATAAACACCCTATACTGTGCTCTGAACAGAGATGAGTTTAATAGAGTACAGGGGTGTGAGAGTGCACAAGAGATCTGGCATTTACTTGAGGTCACACACGAGGGCACAAATCAGGTTAAAGAGAGTAAATTGAGCATGTTAGTTCATGAATATGAACTGTTCTCCATGGAAAAAGGAGAAACTATCAGTTCTATGTTTACTCGATTTACTAACATCACTAACGGTCTTAAAGCTCTTGGTAAGACTTACTCAGGTGAAGAACAGATAAGGAAACTTCTGAGATGCCTACCGAGAACATGGCAACCAAAAGTGACTGCCATTCAAGAAGCAAAGAATCTCAAAGCTTTAAAGCTTGAGGAGCTCATTGGATCTCTCATGACGCATGAGATCACAATGAGAGCAAACGAAAAGGAAGACCTCAAGGAGAAAGAGGTAACAAGGAAAAAGGACATTGCTCTAAAAGCTTCTTCAAGTAAGCAAGAGGAATCAGAAGAAGAAGAAGAAGAAGAAGAAGATGACGATATTGCACTCATCACTAGGAGGTTCAGTAAATTTCTGCAACGAAAGAGGATGCAGGGAAAAAGGTTTCCAAAAGGTGAGAAGTTGCAAAAAGACAAGGAGTTCACTTGCTTTGGGTGTGGCAAACCTGGACACATGAAGGCAGATTTCCCCCAGGCCAAGAAATACCCCAAGAAGTTTAAGAAAAAGGCTATGAAGGCCACTTGGGATGACAGTGAAGGCGACACTTCCTCTTCAGAAGATGAGGAAGTAGCCAACCTGTGCTTCATGGCACACGAGGATAAGGTTAGTACTTCTTCCTCAAATATTTTGAGTGACAGTGAAAATGATGATGAAGAAGATGAATTAGTTGATGCTTTTAATGACCTAGTTAAACAGTTTGGCATGTTGAAAACTAAATACAATTTGTTAAAAAAGGACAATGCAGGTCTAATTGAGAAGCATGCCAATGAACATAGTATGCATGAAAAGGAAGTCTCTGTACTTAAAAAGAAAAATGAGACGTTAAATAGACTTGTTCTGAATTTCACTGAATGAAGTAAAAATCTGAACATGTTATTGAGCAGCCAGAGAGTGCAGTTTGATAAAACTGGCCTAGGGTATGAAGGGTTTAGTAAAAAGAAAACATATAAAAGGCTTTTTGTTAAATCCACTGTCTGTCATGCATGCAATGAAGTTGGACATAAATCATTTGAATGTCCATTAAATTCAAACAACAAGAAAACTAGGAGTAAATTACAGTGGGTTCCCAAAGGAACCAAAACTAACACCAGGACCCAAAAGATTTGGGTACCTAAGAAGACTGCTTGAACTCTATCTTGCAGGTTGACTGCTCTCCCGGGAAAAACCAGTGGTATCTCGACAGTGGATGCTCGAGAAATATGACGGGAGACTCAACTAAATTTGCTGCTGTCAGCAAAAAAAAAGGAAATGTTACCTTTGGTGGAAACCAAAAAGGTAAAATCGTTGGGATTGGCAACATAGGTAACCTTATCAACCCTATTATTGAAAATATTTTATTAGTTGATGGGTTGAAACACAACCTGCTAAGTATAAGTCAATTATGTGATAAAGGTTATAAAGTGATTTTTAAATCAAATTCTTGCTTGATTAAAGATGTTTCAAATGTCAAAATTTTATTTTCTGGTTATAGGAAAGAAAATATTTATATTATTGACTTAGATGATATTGTTATGTCTGATTAAAAATGTTTTGCTGTTAATTCTTCCCATGATTCCTGGATCTGGCGTAGGAGGTTAGGACATGTAGGGATGGATACCTTAGCTAAGATTACTAAGGAGAACCTAGTTAGAGGGATCCCTAAGTTATCCTTTGAAAAGGATAAAGTCTGTGAAGCTTGTCAAATGGGCAAGCAGATCAAAAGCTCTTTTGCATCAAAGAATGCAATTTCAACTTCTAAGCCTCTCCAACTCCTTCATATAGACCTCTTTGGTCCTTCTAATATAGCTAGTCTAGGAGGCAAATTCTATGCCTTTGTCATTGTTGACGATTTCTCTAGATTTACTTGGGTTTATTTTCTGAAGTCTAAGGATGAGACTTTTGATACTTTCTCTAGCTTTAGGAAAAGAGTTCAAAATGAAAAGGAGCTCACCATTGTTACTATTCGTAGTGATCATGGTGGTGAATTTGAAAATGAGAAATTTGAACTCCTGTGTCTCAAGTATGGAATTGAGCACAATTTCTCTTCTCCTAGGACCCCTCAACAAAATGGTGTTGTTGAGAGGAAGAATAGATCTCTTCAAGAGCTTGCTAGGACTATGCTTAATGAGAATTCACTTCCTAAGTATTTCTGGGCTGAAGCTGTAGCCACAGCTTGTTATGTGCTTAATCGGGTCTCCATAAGACCTATTCTAGAGAAACTCCATATGAGCTCTGGAGTGGAAAAACTCCTTCTGTCAAGTATTTTAGAGCCTTTGGCAGTAAATGCTTTATGCTTAATACTAAGGATAACTTAGGAAAATTCGATTCCAAATCGGATATTGGAATTTTTCTTGGTTATTCTCTGACCAGTAAAGCATACAGAGTTTTCAATAGGAGAACTCTTGTTGTAGAAGAATCCGTTCATGTCAACTTTGATGAGTCTCCTCAGCCCACAATAAATGTGGATGAGGATGATGTTGTGAATTGTCAACTACACTATCTTTCCTTAGAAAAACCTACTGATCCTTCTCATGTAGAAAATTCTTTAGAACCATCTTCTACATCTCTTGATATAATTCTTGTCAATGATGAAAATCCTAATCTACCTAGAGATTGGAAGTATGTCAGAAATCATCCATTAGATGAGGTCTTAGGTGATCCTTCTTTAGGAGTTAAGACTAGATCCTCACTTAGGAATCTCTGTGCCAATGTGGCATTTATATCTCAAGTAGAACCTAAGAAGTTTGAAGAGGCCGAGAGTGATGAAAACTGGATTTTAGCTATGCAAGAGGAGCTAAATCAATTTGAAAGGAGCAAGGTATGGGAACTTGTTCCAAGGCCTAAGGGTAATCCCATTATTGGAACTAAATGGGTTTACAAGAACAAATTGGATGAAAGTGGGATCGTAGTTAGAAACAAAGCCAGACTAGTTGCTAAGGGATACTCTCAAGAGGAGGGTATTGATTTTGAAGAATCCTTTGCCCCTGTAGCTAGATTAGAGTCAATAAGAATGCTTCTAGCTTTTGCTTGTTTCAAGAACTTCACACTCTTTCAAATGGATGTAAAAAGTGCCTTCTTAAATGGATATATCACTGAGGAAGTGTTTGTTGAGCAACCATTAGGGTTTGAAGTTTTTGATAAACCCGACCATGTCTACAAACTTAGGAAAGCTCTTTATGGTCTTAAGCAGGCTCCTAGAGCTTGGTATGATAGGTTGAAGAATTTTCTTGAGGAAAGGAATTTCAAAAAGGGCAATTCTGATTCAACTTTATTTACCATGTAGAAGGATAATGATATTTTGTTGGTTCAAATTTATGTTGATGACATCATTTTTGGATCAACCAATGTCAACATGTGTAATGAGTTTTCTTCCCTCATGCAAAGTGAATTTGAAATGAGTATGATGGGGGAGTTAAAGTTTTTCTTAGGATTCCAGATTAGTCAATCTCCTGATGGAATTTTCTTCTGTCAAGAAAAGTACATTAAGGAACTCCTTAAGAAATTCGGATTAGAAACTGTCAAATCTTCCAAGACCCCTATGAGTACCACTACGAAGTTGGATAAAGATGAAAAAGGTATAAGTGTGGACATTAAGAAATATCGTGGTATGATTGGATCTTTGTTATATCTGACTGCAAGTAGGCCAATATTCTTTTCAGTGTATGTCTTTGTGCTAGATTTCAGGCTGCTCCTAAGGAATCTCACTTAACTGCTGTCAAAAGGATTTTTAAATATTTAAGTGGGACACCTGACTTAGGTCTATGGTATCCAAAAGGTACTTCTTTCAATCTTATAGGATACTCGGATTCTGACTATACTGGAAGTCTAGTTGATAGGAAAAGCACCAGTGGAACTTGTCAATTCCTAGGTGAATCTTTAGTTTCCTGGTATTCTAAGAAACAGAATTCTGTTGCATTGTCAACTGCTGAGAGTGAATATATTACTGCAGGCAGTTGTTGTGCACAAATGTTATGGATGAAACAAACACTAGAAGACTTTAATCTGTTTTATGATAGGATTCCTATTCGGTGTGATAACACCAGTGCTATCAACATTTCTAAAAATCCTATTCAGCATTTCAGAACCAAACATATTGATGTTAGGTATCACTTCATTAGAGATCATGTTCAAAGAGGAGATATCACTTTAGAATTTGTCAATTCTATAGATCAACTTGCAGACATCTTTACCAAGCCTTTGGATGAAAAGACCTTCAATAATATAAGAATAAGGCTAGGACTCATTCGGGTTGAGAAAAACTAAGGTTTTTCCTCTGTTGGTAAATCATGAGTGATAGAGTTTTTCTTAACTGTGAAGGCATCGATAGATGTAGGAATCGGAAGATGTATTTCTATCGGTAGATGTAGTGTTTTCTCTAGTCATCTAGTCATCGGAAGATGCATTTCCTTCGGTAGGAATCGGATGATATTTTTTTAATCTGCCGACACGTGTATCCCATCGGAAGATATTTGTGTTACACGTGTAACTTCATCGTCGGGCGTCACTTTATTTCTTTTAAATTCATCCTTCCTCGCTGAAACACTTCATCTTTCGCGCTCTTTCTGCAAAACCCCTGCCCTACCAAACTTCATTTCCGAATCCTCTCCTTGAAATGGAACATCCAGGTTCATCATCTCGCGCCGTTACCAAACCGGCCAAGAAGAAGGCCAAAGCTTCTGATCGTCCTTCCCGAGAGATTCCTCGTGGAATGGAGTGGCCATCTTTCTTCTTTCTCTCTCAAGCTGCTGAGGTAAAGTACTACGATGACTATCTGTTCAAATCGTTGATTCCCAGTAAGGGTATTTACTTTGACGAGTTAGCTGGAAGGGACATTATAGAACCCTTGACGGATCTCGAGTTAATAGGTCTATTTGTAACTGAATCTTTCTACTACCCGGGAGCTATCCGGATGTTTTATGTCAATCTTAGCTTTACCTCTGACTTCTCTTCTATTAAGAGCTATGTGTATAACAAACACATAGAAATTACTCATCAGTCCATAAATGCTCTTCTGGGGGCTCCTCATTTGGATAGCTGCCCTTACAAGTATGTAACAAGTTCTGAGCTTCCTTTCTTTGGTACATCTGATGGCATTCAGTTTCTCAAGGAGATTGCTTTGGACCCCAATCAATCCCCTGCTCTTTTAAAGGGAAGGCATCTGACCCCTAGAGCCAGATTATTTCGTCAAATGATAGGATTCAATATTATCCCCAAGGGTGGTCACTATGACGAAGTGAGCGCAATGGAACTGTTTGTTCTATTTGTACTTTATTTCAAGACACCTTTCAACATTGGATATATTGTGGTTCGAAGGATGATTCTGGCTGTATCCTCAAGGGCTACATCTTTACCTTATAATCTGCTTCTTATGAGGTTATTTGCACTGCTTGAAGTTGTCTTTCCAGAGGAGGTAGAACCTGTGAGACTTCAGCCCGTACAGTATTATTCCCAAACCACTCTAAACAAGATGGGAATAAATAGAATCAGAAAAGGTGAGCTAGTTTTGGCCAAGGCTAAGCAAAAGGTATCTAAGGCAGTTCCTGTCAGGCGTGGTAAAAGAAAACTTATCCTGCCATCAGAGTCAACTGCTGAAGAAGGAGATGAAACAGGAATTCCAGACTGTGTTAATTCCTCCTCTCAGGAATCAAGTTTCGAACCTCCTCCTCTAGTGCGTAGGCGCAGGCCTGCTCCTTCATCCATAGCACCTATTTCAGAGGCCATCTCTGCTTCCTCACCTATGCCTCTTCCTATTCCCGAACATCCTCTTTCACCTCCACCCTCTCTCATACTACCTTCTCAGCCTGTTTTTCCCTCCATCTCTCCGATGATTCGAGCAATTTCTTTGATAATCACCCATGGTCCTCCAGCTCCTCCATCTCCAATCCATGAGCCTCCAGCTCCTCCATCTCAAGTCTTCCCTTCAGTTCCTCCATCTCCAGACCAGCAAGAGATGCTCCCTCCATCACCAGTTCATCTAACTTATCAGAGGCGATTTGTAATGAGTGAGGCACAGTACAAGGAATTGACGTCATCTATTGCCAACCTTGGCACTGCCCTTCAAAGTCAACTTGATCAACATAAAAAGGACTTGAGCATTACTTTTGATACTGGTCTTGGGTTGGTGTCTCAGAAAGTGGATGCTGATAGGCGTATGGTTGTCAGGGAACTTGAATCTCTTCGCTCTTCAATTGTTGCATTAACCCCTGAACCTGTTCCTGAACCTGTTCCTGAACCCGAACCCGAACCCTCGAGTTCTGTCAGTGTTCCCGTGGCTTGTTTTGAAGATGTTTTACTTCCCTTCTCCCGGTCTGAAGTTGCAAAGGATGTGCGCTTAATGTCATTGGATCTTCAGGAGGTTGAACTAGCATTTTCTACTCCTGCTGTTCCTACAACTGGCCCTTCTGTAGAGCCTCCTCCATGTATGGACATGGTGGTGTCCACTGAACCTTCTCCGCCTCCGGCTCCCTGCCTGGCAATGGTGGTCTATCAGCCTCCCATTCCTTCTGCTATTCATTCCTATCCCGAGCTGATCCAGGCATTTTTTTCTCCCAATCTTGACGTGCCCTCTTGGGTTTCTCAAGCATTTTGGACTCATTTCTTAGCATTCTTTAAGTAGAATTTCTTGTGCATCTACCTTTTGTTCTGTATACCCGTTCATTAGTATTCAATGGGCAATCTACTGCTTATTTCTTTGACTACATTGCTTCTGCTGTTTATCTCATTTGTTTTTGATAATGTCAATGGGGGAGAATAATGTATTTGATTAAGTCTGACTTGGAAATATTCTTTGGATATACTCTGTCTAGCACTATGAAATTCTTGAATCTGATTACTCTGTGTTTCTGGATTTGCTCTGTATGTTTATTTGAATAAAATGCATATTCTATGGGGAAGTATCTAAGTTAATCAAATTTATATTGTCATCATCAAAAAGGGGGAGATTGTTGACTTATGAGTGTTTAAGTCATAATTTGTTTTTGATGATGTATTTGTATATTAAGTATAAAATTTGATTATGTGTATTTAACGAGAATTATGATTATAAGATTGTTTTGGCAATACCCTTAAAAAGGGTATTTTAGTTGTCTAATAAAATCAGTTTGAGTATAGAGAGCTGAATAGAAAAACAGGGCTGAAACGCGTGCTTCTACCGATCGTTACACAACAAAGAAATGAAAGCTTCTGCCGATTGCTAAACGACAGAAGAAGAAGCTGTTTAGAAGTTAACATCTGCCGATGACGTGTCAAGCGCTTATATGTTTCATCTGCCGATAGCGTTTTGAAAACATCTGCCGATGACGGTTCAGCACTTATATGTTTCATCTGCCGATAGCGTTTTTAAGCCACATCTGCCGATGACACTTAAGGATACATCTGCCGATGACACTTAAGGATACATCTGCCGATGGTGTTTCAAGTTGCATCCACCGATGACGTGTCTCTGCTTCATAAGTTGCATCTGCCGATGAACTTCCGCCAGAATTCAAAGCTAGCCGCGAAGCTACAGTAACGTCGCTTTCAACATTAACTCCAGACCTTTAATGGCGACGACGAACAACACTTTCAGAAGCAACGGATAGCTGCTTCAGTACGGATGCTTCCCAACGGTAACATTTTTCCATTTGAAGAAAGAAGCATTCAATTCTGTGAAGCAATTTTTTACAGAGTATATAAGCAGAAGAAAAGGCTCGAAGACTAACTTTTGCCAATTTAAATTCTGAGCCCTAAGCTGCGAAAGTTAATCACTCTGTATTTTCTTCTACACCTCTCGACTTTAACTTGAGATTTTATTTTTGGTGAGAGTGTAATCTGCGTTTGAAAAACATAAACTCAAAATCTCTATAAGGCAGTGGATTGACGTCCGTCAAGTTCAATCCAGATTTGTAAACGGCAGTTGATCGGAGCCCGAAATTCTGATCTATTTATTCTCGTGAGGAGAACGGATAAGGATCTTCAAGGGGTGAGCCTTGGAGCGTGGATGTAGGCAGTTTGGCCGAACCACGTAAAAAACCTGTGTGTTGGTTTTTCTCTCTCTCTCTTTTACTTTTACTAATTGTCTGCGTGCTGTTAGGTTAAGAAACATTAAGAGATTTTAAGAAGGTCTAATTCACCCCCCCCCTCTTAGACAATCTCGATCCTACAATCACTAGATTCTCCAGCATCTCCCCCATCAAAAGTTGATTTCTCAAGACCAACTCTTACTGGATTCTCTTCAGTGATCTCCACATCTTTCTTCTTGTCTTCAATGGTTTGATCTTCAAAGAAGACAACATCTTAGCTTTTGACAATTTTCTTGTTAACCGGATCCCAAAGTCTATATCCAAATTCATCACTTCTGTATTTGAGGAATATACATTCCAGCTTCTGACAATCTTCTTGTCAATCGGATCCCAAAGCCTATATCTGAATGCATCACTTCCGTATCCGAGGAATATGCATTCCTATCTGTTTTGTTTCATTTCTCGTCTTCAACGTTCGTCGGCCTGTCGCAATAGCCATAGCACAGTCATTTCTCTGCAATAGTGCCTTCATTTTTAATTTCCACGGAGAGAAACTATTTCTATTGAATTTTTCGATTTCAATCTTTCCCGCCATAATAACCTCGCTCTGATACCACTTGTTGGGAAAAACAACAACAAAACTTCGACAGGAACAATGATGATAATACCACCGCTGTAAAACGTAGAAAGTACCGATCACGATAATTCCCAAGAAAGAATGCTCTTGGCAATCTCCTTAGACAAAATTATCTTTCCAAGTAAATTCTCATGAAAGACTGGAGGGTCACAAACGGTCCACTTAAATTCCAGTTTTCTAGACAGAACTTACTTACACAGTACAATTACACCACTAACCAAGCAGTAGGAGAAACGATAGCAGATACGATGCGAAAAATACTAGGGATATTTTCTCACTGCCGTAACATTATAACGTCCAAAAAGTAAGAGAAATGATACCCAAAATGAACACTGAGAATTTTACGTGAAAACCCAAATCGGAAAAAAATCATGAGGACCGAGTTCAGAAAGATCTCACTATGAAAAAATAGGATTTACAATATATTTTTAAATATGGAATATCCTATAAAATATTCACTTCTCTCCCTCCAAAAATTCTCACCTCACTATTTCTCTCATTCTTCACAAAAGTGATTTTGAAGATTTCACTTCTCTTCATATCAAGATCTACATTTTTCAGATGCTCGATCGTCTGTTTTAAGTTTCTATGGCTCATACAGACAAGACGCCTGCAAAAGAAGACTTCTTCCTTTGAGAGACACATTCCTCATTTAATGAGGAAGATGGGTGCTACAAATGAAGAACTTCCTTTTCAGCAAATGGAGACCTTAAAATGGTACGGGTCCCCCTTATCATTAAGGAGGGACCCTACATTATGCACCTATAAAATCATATACAATTATGAATTCAACTTAATTTTTGTGATGATCTGTAAAATCATTAACGAATCATGAAATAATAAATGGGTGGGAAAGTATTTTGTCCATGTGACTGTCATTTTTTTAGCTTCAATCATAAATGTCGATAACATCACAAAGTGTTCAACAATAATAGTTATAGCTATACACAAATTGGATTTATATGTGTGATATAACACGTATGATGTCGTCATTGAATGACGTTTATTGAGTATGAAAATACAGCGTCTAGTCTCTTTGCTAAAATCCTCAATACAATGCATTAATAAACTAGAAAACAACTGTAGAAGTTATATACAGGCTTCAAATTATAGTCAATTAGGAAAACCAGCAAACTACTTCATTGATACATAGTAAAAATAACATAGAAGATTTGAAATTGATCTCTCATTACGGTCAATTTGAAGATCTACACATTTACTGGTTGATGTGTGCTAAGATAATATGATAATCGACTATAGAAGACGTCATTTTAGGTGGTCAAGGCAAACTATCATATTACATCTTCTCAGTAAAATGTCAAACCGTGCTCACGTTTTTTGTGATCAAAGAATTCCAAGAATATCTTTTGTGTCGCGTTTTTAACCATGCGACAGTGGTTTTCGAGTTTTAAGAAAACTCATTTTGAAAAGGTAACAAAAATTTGAGAAGTTAGCAAATTCAAAGATCAAATTTACCTAGAAAGAAACCAAAGCCGATCCTTGTAAATGAGCAACTTAATTTGAATACCATATAGAAGTTTTTACAATAGAGTCTCGTATTAGTTTTCGTAGATTCAGTTGCAAGCTCTTTATGGGCGGAGCATAGGGACGCGAATGCTACTTCAAAAGGTCTTCAACGATTTCTTTACTTTTTTTTTTCCCTTTAACTCTTGAATATGTTTAATTATTCTTTTATCATTTCCTTTTTTCCTACTATCAACTAATTTTTTTTTTTAAATTGATATAATAAAGTACCAAACTTTATAGTTAAATTTATGTGTTATTAATTCCCCAATTTTTTATCAACAAGTTTATTAAATATTATGTTTCATTTATCATGGTAAAAAAGTAATTGTCTGAATCATATACTATTTTTTATACGTATTGGAGGTAACTTAAAATAAGAATTAGTACCGAATAATATTACGTTAGTTAGTTTTAGACGTAAAGTTAGTATTTTTATGCAAAGTTATAAATATATAGGGTTGACTCACGTGTAACTATTGTGGAATTTACCTTTATCTTTTATTATTTTTTTCATAATCATATGAAAAAGAAATAATAAAAGAATATAATACAATCGATCGACAGACTAGTGTATTCCAAGTTAGCTAGTTGATAATGTTATAGAATTTATGTGACACATAACGGAAACTTATAAAGAGAGAGAATTTGATTCTTAATCATCTTTTGCATAGATTTATCTAACTTATTATTTGTTTTTTTTATTCTTAAATATTAATCTTACCATGCATAAAAAAAAATCAAATCTTTTAGTCTTTGAACTAGAAGTTTTCATTCATTCTTTACAAGAAACTTTTGCTCTCTATGGGTTCGACATTCAATTTTTTTATCACTGTATTACTTGTTACGATAATGAATATTTGCATTTAGATATAAATAGTCGCAACATAAAACAGCGAAAAGTTTGTGAAAATTATGTCGTATTTGATTAACATAATCAAATAAAAGAATCACGTCTATGCATAACAATTCAAGAGAACAATAAATCAAACAATATAACTAAATAATTATAGGCCAAGTTAATTTGATTAGTTGAACTTATTAGACAAATTCAATTCAAAATAGCTCATTGATTTCTAATTCGATCTAATATTGAAACTCAATGAAGCCTCCTTCACCAGAGAGCTCGATATCTCTCTCTTCATGTGCTCTCTTTTAGTAGTCAAGACCCAACAAATGACTTTGGAGATAAGGAAATAAAACACGACTCATCAAATTACATATGGTGAGAAACAGAATTTGAAATCCATGGAGAAGAAGATACATCTAATTGCATAGATCATGATAAACTTAGATATTAAAAGAAGAGAAATACAGTGTGTGGATTATGGCGGCAACGGCTAAAATGGCTCAAATATAGATCCGATCCGTCTCCAAAGCAATGCTCTTGAGGATCCAATTCGAAAAATATTAACACGTTGAACTTCACTCTAGTTTTTATTCTTTTTTTTTTATTTATTTTAAGCTATTATTAATTCACCAACAACAAAAACTACACTCAAAGATACATCTGAACAGCCTTAAATAATAAAGACTAATTTCCTTTTAATATATATATTTTATAATCTAAGATGAATCAGAACCTTCTAGACGTTAGAGAACGGATAAGATCAAGAAGACCGTTGGAAAATGAAGTCTAGCCGTGTCGCTTCTCCAAAATCTCGATCAAGAAAAGACAATATGAATAAAGTTCGTATAATTACATACCTAATAAATGATCTTCTAACCGTTTGGAAGCATCAAATTTCAAAATCCACTTTACATTTAAATAATAATATTATTAAAAATTTTATTGATTAGCCATTTAATTATTTATGTAATTAAAATATAATTAATATAATAAATTATTTTTTATAATTTATTATATTAATTACACCAATATTTTTCTACCCTATTTTTCTATTTTTAGATTAGCTTCTTTCTTTTTTGGGAAATTCTTGTGCAAGTTTGTAATTTTTGCATTGTCCAGAAGGATTTTAGATTAAAATTTTTAAAAAAATTAATAGAAAATAATGTCAGAAAATAAATAAATGAAGGAGAGAGAAATGAGAGAGACAAGGGCGAGAGATAAAGATGAGAAGGGAAGTGGGCCCCCTTCTAGAATGTGCCTCTGATACTTTGCCAGCGAAGCCCACGTGATCACTCAACCTCCACCACTTGTTCAAATGACTCCCTGCCCCTTTTTGCCCTCCTATA
Source organism: Begonia masoniana (assembly GCA_022432975.1). Taxonomy (NCBI): domain Eukaryota; kingdom Viridiplantae; phylum Streptophyta; class Magnoliopsida; order Cucurbitales; family Begoniaceae; genus Begonia; species Begonia masoniana. Next base: position 11,901,902 of record CM039506.1, read on the forward strand.
AATATCATATTTTACATGTTTTTTTTTTATATAAATAATATTTTTAAAAATATATTATAATATTTAATTGCTGCTCTAACTACTAAATTTAATTGGTTTTTGTTTGGTCCTCATCTGGAATTTGATAGGACTAAATTGAGATGCCTACGCATATTCTTATCTTCTAATTTTCTCAACAAATTAATAATTAAGGGAAGAAAAAAAACAGAAGTGGCATAGATCTTCCATTTTGTGGGATAATTTCAATCTAAATCAAGTAATTTTTTGAATTATCGAAGATGTAAAGCCTCTAACAAGAGTGGTTGTGAGACGCTCTTAAGTGGGTAAGAGGAAAAAAAACCAATTAAAATTGTAAAATAATAACACAATGTTTAAGAAAATGGAGAGAAATGCTTTATAAGAATTAATCTTCGATTAGTAGAAGACTTCAAGGGTCAAATTCAAGAACCGGGTAACTTAATTTGAAGAACATAAATAAAGGATTAAAAGCAGGTCACTTTCTGAAATCATGTTGTATTTGGAGTTAAAGGCAGGCAAAAAGACCTGTATGGACAAGTATAATTGCTTTTTTTTAGGGTTGGAGTGGGTCTACAAAAAGTTCAAAATAGTATGAACTTAAAGAAAAATGGTTTGCAAAATGAGACTTTAGTTTTATTTATATAAATTTTGAAGCTGTAAAGGGGGAAATGAAGTGCTTCATAAAATGGTTAATTGTGGGGGACATGTGTTCCCAGTTTTCAGGGTACTGCAGGAAGGGGGGACCTTCTATATTTATAAAATAAGTTTATTAATCATACAGTAACTATTAAATTTTGATAGGGGTGGGCATTTGTCGGTTTGGTTTGATTATGGAGTGAAACCGAATCGACAATCGTTAGGTTTTTTGCGCCTGGAACCGAAACTGGTCGGCAAAATCGCGTGAAACGACCTGATAACCGAACTCGAAACTATCGATTCGCTTCTGGGTGATTCCGGTTTGGAAAGATTATAAAAAAAAAAATTTTAAGGCCAATGTGAAATATTATTATAAAGTATCTTTCAATTTACATCTAATGCTTCATGAATATCTAAATTAGAAAGAATTCACAAGAAATAATGTAATCAAAACAACAATATTCGGCTTTGATAACAATTATCCATTTGATGCAAATTGCAAACCATTAAAAGACACAAAATAACAGAACACACTCTCGATCACTCACTCACAGTAAGAGTGGATACTCAAACAAAACACACTCTCGGTCACTCACGGCCGAACACACTCTCAAAACTCAAACCCACGAAATTAACAACATAAAACACCACAATACCACAAAATTACAACAAACACTACAATACACCGCATTAGAATGTTTGTTCCGGTCATTGCCCTAAGAAGCTCCCAAAACAGCC
>CM039506.1:11903393-12054385 GCA_022432975.1 Begonia masoniana
ATACAATCTTGGATATGTCACTCAAGTATTGCAAAACAAGGTGGTTCCACTGGTAAAAGTGTTATGGCGCAACCATAATGGGGGAGGAAGCCACATGGGAAAGACAACGGATGTCGGGCCCAGTCAATCCGAGCTATCGCTTGAGGCAATTTTTGGGACAAAATTTCTGTTAAGGTGGGTGGAATGTAAACACTTTTTTTTTTTTTTTTTTTTTTTTAGCAGGACACGAGAATCTGAGGAAGAAGCTGAGATGAGGACATGCTCTCATCACTAGAAGGTTTAGTAAATTCCTCTAGAGAAAAAGAATGCAAGGAAGGAGATTTCCAAGGGTTGAGAAATCTCAAAAGAGAAGGAAATCACATGCTTCGGGTGTGGAAAGTCGAGTCACATGAAGGCAGACTGTCCACAAGCAAAGAAGAATCCCAAGAAGTTTAAGAAGAAGGCTATGAAGGCTACTTGGGATGACAGTGAAGGTGATACCTCTTCTTCAGAAGATGAGGAAGTGACAAATCTATGCTTCATGGCCAAGGAGGATGAGGTTAGTCATTCTTCTAGTGATAGTGAATCTGATGATGATGGTGATATGGTTGATGCATTTAATGATTTGGTTAAGCAATTTAGCATGTTAAAGGCCAAATACAACCTGTTGAAAAAGGAAAATGTGAACTTAATTGAGAAGCATGCAAATGAGCTTAATCTGCAGAAAAAGGACATGACTGAACTTAAAAGAAAAAATATGGATTTAAATAACATTGTCCTGAAATTTACTAATGGTAGTAAAAATCTGAACATGTTGTTAGGAAGCTAGAGAGTTACGTTTGATAAAGCTGGCTTAGGATATGATAGATTTAGCAAAAAGAAAGTATATAAGAACTTCTTTGTTAAATCTTCTACCTGTTATGCTTGCAATGAAGTAGGGCATAAATCATATGAATGTCCTCTAAAATTTAATGAGAAATCAAGTAGTAAATTACAGTGGATTCCCAAAGAAACCAAAACTAACACTAGGACCCAAAAGATTTGGGTACCTAAGAAGACTACTTGAACACTGTTTTGCAGGTTGAGTCCTCCCCTGGAAAGAATCTGTGGTACCTCAACAGTGGATACTCGAGGCATATGACAGGAGACTCAACCATGTTTGCTGTTGTCAACAAGAAGAAAGGAAGTGTTACTTTTGGTGGAACCAAAAGGGCAAATTGTTGGCATCGGCAATATAGGTAACAGTTTTAATCCTATTATTGAAAATGTGTTTTTAGTTGAAAGATTAAGCATAATTTGCTTAGTATTAGCCAGTTATGTGATAAAGAATATGAGGTGATCTTTAAATCAAACTCCTGTATAATTAAGGATGCATCAAATGGTAAAACTCTGTTTACTGGCTATAGGAAAGAAAATATTTATATCATTGACTTAGATAATGTTGTTTGCAATGATGAAAAATGTTTTGCTGCTAATTCTTCTAATGACTGCTGACTTGACATAGGAGATTATGACACGTAGGGATGGATACCTTAGCTAAAATTACTAAGGATAATTTAGTTAGAGGGATCCCTAAGATATCCTTTGACAAGGATAAGGTCTGTGATGCCTGACAAATGGGTAAGCAGATCAAAAGTTCCTTTGCATCAAAGAATGCAATCTCCACTTCTAAGCCTCTCCAACTCCTTCACATGGACCTTTTCAGTCCTTCTAATATAGCCAGCTTAGGAGGCAAATTCTATGTTTATGTCATTGTAGACGACTTTTCTAGATTTACTTGGGTGTTCTTTCTGAAGTCAAAGGATGAGACCTTTGATACATTTTCTAGCTTTAGGAAAAGAGTTCAAAATGAAAATGAGCTCACCATAGTTGCTATTCGTAGTGATCATGGTGGAGAGTTTGAAAATGAGAAATTTGAACTCTTGTGTCTCAAATATGGAATTGAGCACAATTTCTCTTCTCCTAGGACCCCTCAACAAAATGGTGTTGTTGAGAGGAAAAATAGATCTCTCCAAGAGCTTGCTAGGACTATGCTAAATGAGAATTCTCTTCCTAAGTATTTCTGGGCCGAAGCTGTGTCAACAGCTTGTTATGTGCTTAATCGGGTCTCTATAAGACCTATTCTAGAGAAAACTCCCTATGAGCTTTGGAATGGCAAAACCCCTTCTGTCAAATATTTTAGAGCCTTTGGTTGTAAGTACTTCATTCTGAACACTAAGGATAACTTAGGAAAGTTCGATTCCAAATCTGATCTTGAAATTTTTCTAGGTTATTCTCTTTCCAGTAAAGCATATAGGGTGTTCAATAGGAGAACTCTGGTTGTTGAGGAATCTGTTCATGTTAACTTTGATGAGTCCCCTCAACTCACAATCAATGTGGATGAGGATGACTCTTTAAAAAAGCATCTAGATTCTCTTTCCTTAGATAAGCCTACAGATATCCTTCAAATAAGAAAATCCCTAGAACCTTCCTCAAGTTCTCTAGATATTATTCCTGTCAAGGATGAAATTCTTGCTCTTCCTAGGGATTGGAAATATGTCAAAGATCATCCCTTAGATGAAGTCTTAGGTGATCCTTTCTTAGGTGTAAAGACTAGATCCTCTCTTAGGAACCTCTGTGGCAATGTGGCATTCATTTCTCAAGTAGAGCCTAAGAAATTTGAAGAGGCCGAGAATGATGAAAATTTGATTATGGCTATGCAGGAAGAATTAAATCAATTTGAAAGGAGCAAAGTATGGAAACTTGTTCCACGGCCTAAGGACCATCCCATTATTGGAACTAAATTGGTCTACAAGAATAAATTGAATGAAAATGGGATTGTTGTAAGAAATAAGGCTAGACTAGTTGCTAAGGGATACTCTCAAGAAGAAGGTATTGATTTTGAGGAATCCTTTGCCCCTGTAGCTAGACTAGAGTCAATCAGAATACTCTTAGCTTTTGCTTGCTACAAAAACTTCACACTCTTTCAAATGGATGTAAAGAGTGCTTTCTTAAATGGTTACATCACAGAAGAAGTTTATGTTGAGCAACCCTTAGGTTTTGAAGCTTTTGATAAACCCGATCATGTATACAAACTCAGAAAAGCTCTTTATGGTCTTAAGCAGGTTCCTAGAGCTTGGTATGATAGATTAAAGAATTTTCTTGAGGAAAGGAATTTCAAAAAAGGTAACACCGATTCAACTCTATTTACCATGCAAAAGAATGAAGACATTTTGTTAGTTCAGATCTATGTCGATGACATTATATTTGGATCAACTAATGTCACAATGTGTAATGAATTTTCTGTGACGACCCCAACCCGATCAGGGCCGCCACGGACTTCCCGTGACATAATCATTTACCTAAGCCCTCGCATTTCTCATCTAACTTTTTCATTTCGTTTTTACTTAACACTTTAAAAGAAAACTAACTTTGACTTAAACATTAAACATTTGAGCGTAAAACACTTTTGACTTTTAAAACATTTAAAACTAGACTCAAAACTATTAATAACTTAAAACAAATAAAACATTTAAAACAATTAAAGTAAGATCAATTAAAACACGACACTAATATAACCTATACTCAAGAAAACAAACTGCGTGGATCGCTCTAAAAATCGAGCGTATCCATACCTGTTTTAAAATGACCAAACATTTAAAATGCCCAAACAGTTCCAGTATATTCACCAAAATAAAGACTTCACATTCTAAACAATCTAATACCACATCATACACATCAAAGACTCTACTTTCATACGTTTTTCTATCAACACATCCGATCCACATACAGTCATAAATCACCTAAAATCATCAAATAAAACCCAAATCAAATCTTTAAAACAAACATCTAACATAACACAGAATTTCCTAAAGCATCACCAAATATATACATTTTCAAATCATTCGAAATAGCATTACTTCAACCTACAGCCACTATAGAATTTCCTAAACAATAAACCTAACTGTACTACCTAATATCCATTACCTTTCTAATCAACAAAGCTAACTCACATCCCTTTTTCTTTTTATCATAAAGCAGTTCGAGGCACGCCATTAGATCATCCAGCCAAAACACATGCCGTCGCCACGAGCACAATCCGTCGACCGCCTATTCCTTGTCATCATGAGGAACTCTCATCTTCACACCTGTCACCTACATCATACAATAACTACATTAAGCCTAATGCTTAGTAAGAAGCGTGCTAAACATAACATTACCTATATGCATGACATTTATAAAACAGTTTCGTTTCGTAAAACATCTTTCCTTATTCATAAAAACAACATCCATTTAGTCCCGTGAAAACATTCATATAGTCCCGTGAAAACATACTCCCGTGAAAACATTCATGTAGTCCCGTATAGTCCCGTGAAAACATAGTCCCGTATAGTCCCGTGAAGACATTCATCATTCATCAGTCATCATTCATCATTCATCATTCATCATTCATCATTCATCATTCATCATTCATCATTCATCATTCATCATTCATTTTCGTTCTTTCATTCAACATTTTCATAAAACATGCTCTTAAATAGTTCGTATGCATTTTACTAAAACATGATGCATGAGGAGACATACACGTAAGGAAAACCTATCACATGAGCTCTAACATACACGTAGGGAAAACCTATCACATGAGCTCTAACATACACGTAAGGAAAACCTATCACATGAGCTCTAACATACACGTAAGGAAAACCTATCACATGAGCACTAACATACTAAGGCACTACTTAACTGTCAACCTTTCCTTAACTACCCGTCTTCCACCAACCTCTACAATCACTCACATCACAACAATCAACATTATCTACATTGTACGACGTAGGGCCTTAGTGGCCGGAAAGCCTAACGCTCACTTACCTGGCGTCCGTAGTAAGCCGAGCACCGTCCAAAAGTCGTCTTCACCTAAAGCATTTCACAATTAAAAGACATTAAAATCAATTCAAATTAAACGAACCTCAAACTTAAACTAATCTCCTAATTTAGGAAATTCTTTCCTAAAATTTCTATTTTCTCATTCGGGCATAACTAAGCTCTTATTTTCTTAAAAACATCTTAAACTACTATTTATAGCTTAATCTAACAAAAATCTAACTAAACGGGCCACTATTTTGGGTTCGGTAAAAACCGACCTAAACTTCGAACGCGCGTAACTTTCGCGTCGGTTATCGGAATCGAACGATTCCAGCGGCCACGTACTCCTCTAATAACCTATTTTAATCTGCCAAAAGGAATTTTAAAACAAATGACCGGAGCTAGGTCAATTTTGCAGAAACCCGAAACTGCCCTTTTTCGGAAAATTCCACTTTTTCGATTTTTCATCAAAACTCATCAATTTCTTCACCAATCTATCCTACTAACATCCAATTAGCAATATCTAACCTAAAATCGAAGCTACATTGAGCAAAACCCGAGTGCCCTAATTCGGGCATTCACTGAATTTCGCCCAAATCGGGCTCACCACTGCCATTCGACCAAAGCCGGACCAAGGGTCAGCAAACCCTCGCCGGAGGCGACCAAAAACGGGCGGCGATCGGAGCCAAAACCGGCTCGTCACAGCCGGCCACGAACAAACCCGAAATCGGGTGAAAACCGAACCAAAACAGGGGAGCTCACCGTCGGTTCGTGCGCGAGGATGGCCGGAGATCCTTTGTCGCCGCCGTCTGGCCGGAGAAGGCCGGAGCTCGCCGGCGAACGGCGCCGCGTCGCCGCGCTTTTCCCCCCCCTGCGCGCTTCGCTGCTCGGCGTCGGGCTCGAACACAAACAACCTCGGTTGTTTGTGTTGTTTTTACGTTATTATTATTAATAATAATAATAATAATAATAATAATAATAATAATAATAATATTAATAATCCTAATATTAATTCCTATTAAAACGTTAATATACCGTTTTGCCCTTCCGTAAATTCCGTTAAATCTCGTTCTTAATTATAACTCACGGCTTAATTTCATTGGAAATGCCCGAATCTAAATTAATTAACCAATCAGGTTAACCAAATTTATTCACTTTTCTTTTAAATTACTTAAAACAATTATTTATTAAACAATTACCTATTATTTTATTTTCTCTTAAAATTCCGGGTGTTACATTTTCCTCCCTCATGCAAAGTGAATTTGAAATGAGTATGATGGGGGAGTTAAAATTCTTCTTAGGTTTCCAGATCTGTCAATCTCCTGATGACATTTTCTTCTGTCAAGAAAAATACATCAAGGAACTCTTGAAGAAATTTGGTTTAGAATCTGTTAAATCTTCTAGAACTCCCATGAGTACCACAACCAAATTGGACAAAGATGAAAATGGAATAAATGTGGACATTAAGAAATATCGTGGTATGATTGGTTCATTATTATATTTGACTACTAGCAGGCCAGATATTCTATTCAGTGTTTGCCTTTGTGCTAGATTTCAAGCTGCCCCTAAGGAGTCTCATTTATCTGCTGTCAAGAGAATTTTCAAATATTTGAGTGGGACTTATGACTTAGGATTATAGTATCCGAATGACACTTCTTTTGATCTCATAGGATATTCTGATTCTGATTATGCTGGCAGTCTAGTTGATAGGAAAAGCACTAGTGGAACATATCAATTCCTTGGTGAATCTTTAGTTTCCTAGTATTCTAAGAAACAGAACTCTGTTGCATTGTCAACTGCAGAAAGTAAATATATTGCTGCTGGCAGTTGTGCACAAATGTTGTGGATGAAACAGACATTGGAGGACTATAATCTGTTTTATAATAGGATTCCTATTCGGTGTGACAATACCAGTGCTATCAATATTTCCAAGAATCCAATTCAGCATTCTAGAACCAAACATATCGAAGTTAGGTATCACTTCATCCGAGATCATATTCAAAAAGGTGATATTTCTTTAGAATTTGTCAATTCAGTTGATCAATTGGCCGATATCTTCACAAAACCTTTGGATGAGAAAACCTTCTGTAGTATAAGAATAAGATTAGTGCTCATTAGGTGTGAGAAAAGTTAAGGTTCTTTCCTTTCTCTGCCTTCGATATTTTCATCGCCCGCTCCTTGACTATTCACCGAAAGATATGCATCATCTGCTTACCGGAAGATGTCTATGTACTGGATGATATAATCTTTAATCTGCCGACACGTGTCACTAATCGGGCGATATCCGACTTCCACGTTTGTCTTCTTCTAGTCGGGCGATGCCCTAATACATTCAAACCCATTTTTTTTAAGACGCTTCATCTTTCGCGCCCTTTCAGAAAACTTCTGCCTCCAATCTTTTTCTCTCTAGGTTTTCTCCATCGACTCGTTCATGGCTTCATCTTCTCGCGCTGTTCAGGAACCGGCCAAGAAGAAGGCCAAAGTCTCCACTCGTCAGCCGCGTGAGATTCCCCGTGCAACCAGTTGGCCATCTCTTTTTTTCCTCACTCAGGCTGCAGAGACAAGGTATCACGACGATTTTAAACATAAGAAGTTGATTCCAAGTCGTGGTATTATTCCTGAGGATTTAGTTGGTCTGAACTTAATTGAACCCTTGAAGGATATAGGGTTATTAGGATTATTCGAAGTTGAATCTTTTTACTACCCTGTCGCTATTCGAATGTTCTATGCTAATTTGAGTTTTTCTCCAGTTTTTTCTATGATTAAGAGCTATGTGTATGGAAAGCACATAGTTATTATCACCCAATCGATAAATGAGCTTCTGGATAGCCCTCATTTAGACAGCCGACCAATGTTTTATGCAACAGGTCAAGAGCCCCCATTCCTTGACTCTCCTGAGGCCGTCTACTGTTAAATTCAATTGCTCTAGACCCGACCATCGTCCCTAATCCTTTAAAGAGCAAGCACTTAAACATAAGGGCTAGGCTCTTCTATCAGATGATCGGGTATAACATTCTTCCAAAAGGGGGACACTATGATGATGTGAGCAATATGGAATTGTTTGTCCTCTTAGCCATCTATCAAAAGACCCCTTTCGACTTAGGGTACATTGTTTTGAGATGGATGATTCAATCAGTCACCTCTAGGACACCATCTTTTCCGTACAATCTACTTCTTATGAAGCTTTTTGAGAAATTTGATGTTGAATTTCCAGAGGACGAGGACCCCTTTCGACTACAACCTTCAAGTTATTATTCAAAGAAAACTTTAAATTGAATGGGGATTAAGAAGACAAGGAAAGGAGATTTTATCATGGACGAGACTAAGAGAAAGACTTCTAAGGCAGCTTCTGTCAGGCTTGGTAAAAGGAAGCTTATCCTGCCAGAGGAGTCCACTGATGAAGGCGGTGATGAGTCTGAAATTCCAGCCTTTGATAACTCTACTTCTCATTCTCAGGTGTCTCGCTTCTATCCTCCTCCTCCAGTCCCGAGACATCCTGCCCCATCCTCTCCTGCACATACATTTGAGGCAACCTCAGTTCCCTTCTCACTGCCTCTTCCAATACTAGAACGCCCTGCTTCTCCTCCTCCAACTTTTAGACTGCTCTCTCTGCCTGCTCCTTTTCCCATCTCTTCTCCAGTCCAATATGCTTCTCCAGTCCACCCGTCTCCTCTCCTGCCTTCTCAGCTTGCTCCACCTCTCTCTCCAGTAGTCCAAAATGCTCCACCAGTCCACACTGCTCCTACTCTTCCAATTGCTCCTCCAAGTCCAATTGCTCCTCCAGTTCAAGTCCAAGTCTCCTCACCACTCCCGTCCAATGCTCCTGCAACTCCTCAAACTTATCAGAGGAGATCATTCATGAGTGAGGCACAATTCAATGAGTTCTTGACACGCCTAGACGGCTTTGGCACTGCTCTCTCCTCTGTTCAGGATCAATACACTGATTTGAAGTCCTGCATAGAGAGCCTGGGAACAGCAATCAGTTCCATTCAAAGTCAGATTGAAAAGTCTGTAAATGCCAAGCTTGAAAAGAACAAATTGGACATGAGCATCGCTTTGGATACCGGTCTTGATCTGCTGTCAAAGAAGATGGATGGCCATAGACGCATTGTTGCCAGGGACCTTGAGTCTCTCAGATCTTCTGTTGAAGTTTTGAATCCCGAACCCGAACTCGAACCATCTAGTTCTGTTAGTTTCATAGAGGCCTGCTATGAAGAACTTCTACTTCCCTTTTCCAGACTTGCAATTGCTGAAGATGTGCGCTTCATGTCTTTGGATATTCATGAGGCTGAGCTCTAGTTCGCTAATCCTTCTGCCTCTTCTGTTCCTGAATCTTCTTCTCTGCCAGCCAGTACGTTAGATGCTTCTCCACCATGTCTGGATTGGGCGCTATACCGTGAACTTTTTCAGCAGTATGCTCCTGCTCCTGCACCTCTTGCTCTACCTGCTCCCACTCTAGATCTTGACGTGCCTCAATCCTGTATGGACTTGGTGGTCTATCAACCACCCCTCCCTCACGATATTGATTCACTTCAAGATCTTGTGAATGCTTATTTCCTTTCAAACGACGTGCCTTCTTGGATTAGCCAAGCTTTTTGGACTCATTTTTTAGCTTTCTTTAAATAGGTGATATTTGTTTCTGTAATTACGTTTATTGCTAGTCTAATGTAAACCTTGACACTCTTTCTTTCAGTTGTGTTGAATGCATTAACTCTTTTGTTTCTCTGCTCATTTTTTATAATGTCAATGGGGGAGAAAGTATTTGATTAGTATTTGATTGATGATGTTTTTGAGAAATTCGCTTTGGAATGAACCAAGTATGCATGTTTGAAGAAAAACTGAAAACTGGATATGATCTGTGTTTGAAATTGGAATGTATGCATATGCTGTGGGGGAGCTAGGATTATGGAGGAGAGTAATAATTAATCAAATTTATAGTCATATTTTGTCATCATCAAAAAGGGGGAGATTGTTGACTTAAGTAGTGTTTAAGTCCAAATATGTTTTTGATGATGTGTTTAGTAATGTAATTTGATTATGTTTATTAAATGAGAAAAATGAAGTTTGCATATGAAGTTAATCGGTTGGAAATACCCTTGGAAAAGAGTATTTTAGTTTTCTAACAATTGTGGTTGAGTGTACAGGGCTAAATAGTATAACATGGCTGAAAAACTAATAAATAGAGTTATATCCACCGACTGAAGAAGAAAATGTTACATTCACTGATTGAAGAAGAAAAGAGTTGCATTCACCTGTCGCTAAACGACAAAAAGTGAAGTCGCTCAAAGACTACTTCATCCGATAGCAAAATGACAAAATCAAAGTCGTTCGAAGAGCTACATTATCCAATCGCAAAAAGACGAAAGCAGAGTCGTTCAAAGAGCTATATCATCCGCTAGCTAAACGACAAAAATGAAGTCGTTCAAAGAACATCATCCGATGACATTCAAAGATTTATCATCCGATTGCTAAACGACAAAATGATTCATCATCCGATGGCGTTTAAAGCAACATCATCCGATAGCCTTTTAAAGCAACATCATCCGATGGCGTTTAAAGCAACATCATCCGATAGCCTTTTAAAGCAACATCATCCGATAGCGGTTCAACTTTTTAAAGCTGCATCATCCAATACCGGTTCAACATTTTAGAGTCGCATCATCCGATGGCGTTTCAAGGTGCTTCTGCCGATAGTATTTTAAAGTCTTCCACCGGTGATCTTCTACCAGAATTCAAAATAACTGCGAAGCTACAGTGACGTCGTCCAAAGCCTTAACTCCAGACCATTAATGGCCGACGAGCGAAAGCGACTCCAGAACGCAACGGCTAGCCGTCTAAGTACGGAAGCTTCTCCAACGGTAATATATTTCCTTATCCAGTAAGAAGCATTAAATGAAGATAGCAGATTAACAGACAGAGTATTTAAGTAAAGAAGATAGCTCGAAGAAATAACTTTTGCAAAAAATCATTCTCTGAGCCCTAACGAGCAAAATTTTCATACTCTGTATTTTTCATCTACTCTTCTCGAACCCTAAACTTGAGATTTGATCTTTGAGGGAGAGTAGTTTGTTCTAATTTTACAAATACACATTTCTGTAAAGGCAGTGGATTGTCGCCTGTGAAGAGCAATCCAGAATCTGTGTAAGGCAGTAGATCGACGCCCGGAAGTTCGATGTTGTTCTCTTGTGAGGAGAAGGTTAAGGATCTTCAAGGGGGAAACCTTGAAGCGTGGATGTAGGTAGGTTTTGGCCGAATCACGTAAAAACTCGTGTGTTGGTTTTTTTTTCTCTCTCTCTCCTTTACTTTATTGTTTGTTTGTTTGCTGTTAGATTAAAAGTTTTAAAAAGGTCTAATTCACTCCCCTCTTAGACAATCTCGATCCTACACTTCTCATTGTTTGTTTTCTCGAGCGTTATTATTTGTCGTAGTGAGGAACTCTTTCATTGTATTATTTTTTTCCTTTTATCTATATAAATTATTAGATGTTTGATAACTTATTTTTTGCAGAATATTTAATTTGATTATTTAAATTTTTTCACTATCTTATTTTTATGTGATCGATATGTGAACGTTGTCCCATTCTTCGTAGGCTAGAGTTTATTTTTTTAAAGTCTTATGCTGTCCAATATAGTCTTGGATTGAGTGGTTGAATTATATTCGAGGATTGGTTCGCTCAACCCAGTGTTTCTGTCTAAACCCACCTTTAAAATAAATTGTTTTTCATCTTTGTTTTATCTGTTTGACTATTTATCCCATGACTTAAAATACATTAAAATTAAAAAAAAAAAAACAAGAATAAACATCAAACTTGGCCTAGAGCGATGACAATAATTCTAAATAAGTAGCTTTGATAAAATATTCACTTCAAAAAATGAAGCAAAAAATCATAAAAATCACAAAACTCAAAAAGATAACACACAAATTCATATAGTTTTTATGATAATAAATCAGTACCAAAATCAAATGAAATTTGATCATCAAAATAAGTGCTGATATCACAAAATTCAAAACTGATTTGAAATTCAATTAAAAACAATCACCTAGATTGATATATTCTCGCGATTCAAAATCTTCCCCAAAATCATCAAATTTGATCTAGAAAAATTATCCAAAAATCACAAGATTTCAACAATATTTATATTTAGCAAAAATCTAACTTTGCAACAGACAATCTCCTAGCAGCTCCAAATTGATAACGAGAATAGATATAGTGATGAAGATCTATGACGACAGATAATGAATAGAAAACCTTTTGATGATGAACTTGTTGTTGAGGGAAAAGACATTGACAAACTCAATCAGGAAAAAATCAGAGCTTTCCAAGATAAACTGGTTAATAGTTTCTGATTGCAGTTGGACTACAAAAAAGAAAAATTCTTCATCAACAAGAGAGTGGCAAGGTGAACAATTTTTCATCTTTTGTTTTCCGCAAAAAATTATAATTTTCTTAACAAACTACAAAAATCTTGTTTGATGTGGAATGACCGAAGATACGAACTCTCGAAACACATCTCTAATATCACTTGTTAAATCGAACTATAACTAGAAAAAGAAAAACACGATATAGGACAACAAAATTTACGTTGAAAAATCTTTTTAGAAAAAACTCATAGACAGATGATAATATCAATATTTGAATATCAAGATACAACCTTGAATTTTGCGACTCTAATTTATATAAATTTATAGAAAAAACAAAATTTTAAATGAGATTTACAATAAAGACTTATCAGTTCGACTCAAATAGAATTCGAGTCCTCGAATTTTAGTAATTTTGAATATTTTGAAAACTTGAGTGTACAATCCTATCACTTTTGATCAAACTTGATCTTTTGGTTCTTTTAGACGATGTTTTGTAGGAGTAATTCCTTGTTTTTTCTATACTTGTTTTCAATCATAATCACTATAAAGTAATTCAACTAGTACCATCAATTGTCTTTTGTTTCCTATCTTTCTTATTTTTTAATAAAATCCAAATATTACAATTTTAATATTTTCGACCCAATAAAAAAACAAAGTACCAAATAAATCATAAAAACGAAGGTTCTATAAAACTTATCAACAACCTCAAAGGATTTTCGATATGAACAGAATGTCACGGATCCTCAATTCTAGTTTGTTGATAGATACCAACTTGGAATAAGAAAAATTTTCTATTGACAAAATAATTGACCAGAGAATTTTACAGGTTGAGCAACTAGCGTAGAAATTCCTTCAACTACGACTTTGAAGTCGTCCTAATGTGAACATAAAATTAAGGTAATAAAATAAAAGGTAATTATCAATTTTACCCACAAAGTACATGATTTTTCACATTTCTTCTGGACCGGGCGCCCACTCTTGAAGGAATGGGCGCCCGTTCAAGAAAAAATGTGAGAACAGACGTCCGCTATCAAAGAACGAGCGACGGGTTCAAAAAACATATCAAACGATATCGAATTAGCTTGAAAGTTTTACCACACAAATGACATACCATGAAAACAAAGTCTGCAACGTTTCTTGATTTTACAATTTATTATAATTATTTTCGTATAAATTACGTAAAGAATTATAATAAATCGTGAAAATGTTAAAAAATCATGAAACTTTGCTGACTATGTCCTAATGATATGTCTATTGTGTGGTACAATTTTCAGGATAATTTGATATCGTTTGATATGTTTTCTGGAATAACGTCTCTGGACCGACTGCCCGTTCTAGACCGATATATAGTTTGGTATGTCTATTGTATGGTAGTCAATCATGTGCATGCCCGCTCTCTAAGGAATTAGAGCTCGATTCAGAGAAGCTATCCCAGAAATAATACCAAACGATATCAGATTAGACTGAAAAATTTACCACACAACAAACATATTATGAAAATATAGTCAGCAAAGTTTCGTGATTTGTCAACATTTTCATGATTTATTATAATTCTTTACGCAATATATACATAGATAATTATAATAAATCGTACAAATTTGAAAAATAACGAAACTTGGCCGACTTTGTTCTCATGATATATTAGTTGTGTAATAAAATGTTCAAGCTAATTCAATATCATTTGTTATATTTTCTGAACCAAACGCTCGTACTTCGAGAGTTGGTGTCCGTTCTCTCATCTCTACTAGAACGGACACCCGTTCCAGAAGAAATGTGGAAAACCAAGTATAAATTTGAGATCGGTTGCCGCCAAAGGTTAATTTGTTAAAAATTCATACGTTAAAGGCAATCTTGTTAACGAAAAAGTTTTAAGGTCCATCTTATTAATCACCTCATACTTTGAGGATAAATTTAATAATCATCGTAAAATAAAAGTGGCAAGCAATAAAAGGAGATTGTGAGTTAACCAATTCAATTCTTAAGAACGTCAGCTTGTTTACATATTTCAGTTTGAATTTTATTGAGTAAAAATAGTAAAATCAACCCAAATTGTGTTGCAGCGCTCTCGCCCTTGGTTAGTTCTGTGCTGAACTGACATTAACGACAACTTTAACATTAACAAACATTAAAACAGTGTGGATAAGCATGGTTTAAAAGGATAATCAATTTGTATTCTCCCGTTTAGATTTACGGCGACAACGCACAACCTGACCGTAAAAGTACAAAAAGAAGAGCAGTGAAAACAGAGAGGGTAAAATGGTCAAGACAAATCAGAGGAGGAGCAGAGAGAGAAAAGGACAAAACATATCCGTTGTAGGCAGCAGATTTAGTTGGATGCCAGGCTGACGCTGCTCCTCTACGCCCATTCACCATCTTCATATACGCTGATTTAGCCCTCACATGGTTTCGCTGTTCACTCTTGGTCCCACCTACTTTCTCTTTCCCTCTCTCTCCTCTATCCATATAATGTACCACTCCCCCTCCTCCTGCTCTCAATTATTATAGCCCACTGTTCTCGCTAATCTCTGAGACTTCCGGCGTCGGAGATCGTTGGCCAGTAGACATCAAAAGGAAAAGTCTGAGAAATGTCGAAGGAAGTTGCTGAAGAGGCGCAGACTCAACAGAACAAAGACTATGTCGATCCACCGCCTGCTGCGCTCTTCGACATGGCGGAGCTCCGTCAATGGTCCTTCTACAGGGCTCTCATCGCTGAGTTTATTGCTACGCTTCTCTTCCTCTACGTCGGTGTTGCCACTGTCATTGGAAACAACAAGCAACCCGCCGGTAGTTGCGATGGTGTTGGCCTTCTCGGCATAGCTTGGGCGTTCGGTGGCATGATATTCATCCTCGTTTACTGCACCGCCGGAATTTCTGGTAATTTTCATGAAAACCCATCTAATATTTCTCTAAGATGAGCGAACTTAGGGGCGGTTTCCTTTTTGGTGGGTTTGTGCTCTCAGGTGGTCATATCAACCCAGCTGTGACGGTGGGATTGTTCTTGGCTAGGAAGTTATCTCTAATCCGGTCTATAGCTTACATAATCGCTCAGTGCTTGGGAGCCATCGTCGGAGTTGGGTTAGTGAAGGCCTTCATGACTCAGCCTTACGTCGATAATGGCGGCGGAGCTAACTTAGTGCAACATGGCTACAGCAAAGGCACAGCAGTGGGTGCTGAAATCATCGGCACTTTTGTACTTGTCTACACTGTCTTCTCTGCGACTGACCCCAAAAGAAGCGCTCGCGACTCTCACGTCCCTGTAAGTTTACCTCAACTTTCTCGCCTTTTTTGGGGCAGATCGTGCTTTAATGGAGTTTTCTAACCTTTTTCTTTGTTTAATCGAGATCAGGTTTTAGCTCCGTTGCCAATTGGATTTGCTGTGTTTATGGTTCACTTAGCTACCATCCCCATCAATGGCACTGGCATCAACCCAGCTAGAAGCTTAGGCGCTGCAGTGATCTACAACAATAAGAAAGTCTGGAACGAACATGTAAGAACAAGATGAATATACCAACACTTTTACTTCTTTGTTTTCGCTCACTATGGTCCGTAAATCTGAGAAATGAATACTGAATTGCGTCTCTTTCTTTTTTCTAGTGGATCTTCTGGGTTGGTCCTCTAGTTGGTGCTCTGGCTGCGACGATATACCATCAGTACATTCTCAGAGCAGCTGCCATTAAAGCTCTGGGGTCCTTCCGTAGCAACCCTACCAACTAAAAAGAAAAACAAGAGAAGAATTCCACCTTTTGACGAACCTGGAACAAAGCAGTAAAACAAGAATCCAATGTCTCTTTTCTTAAATTTTCGTAGCTCCATTATTTGTTTGCTTGGTTGTGTGTAATTAATTTATTGGAGGAAGATGTTGACAGAGAATGGTTATGGATGGCCTTTTCTTCTTACTTCTTTTTTTATTCGTGCATGTATTTAAAAAGTTGTCTTTTGGTTTCAGGTTTTGCTCTTTGTAATTGTTAGGAGTGGTGTTCTTGTAGTCTGTATGCTAGAAAGGATGTAATGTTTTCTTCTTCGTCTTGTGTCCTTGCCATTTCAAAGTTTGTTTTTTCGATGAGCTGCAAATCATGTCCAGATTTCAGCCAATTGGAATTCCATACATGCATAGCATGCAAGAAAATCCATCACATGAGTGGGGCTAAAGATTGTGGCACTCATTGTCTTTTCTTAGCCATCCCCACCACTGCAACTCTCTAGCACGCCTCTGTCCTAGAGAGAGAGAGCAAAGATCTCACACATGTCTTGGAGCTTACTCTAAGCTAAATGTACATGGTAGTCGCATTGAAGTCTTTTAGGAAGCATGTGGGTTTGAGGTCCACATCTCTACAACATTCAAATGAGTTAAGAAGAAACATAAGAAGACGTCTTATTATGATTCACCCATGCACATATGTGAGGCCATATCAACTGTTTATACTTGAATTTCAAGTGTACGTATATATTGTGTGCATATTAGTGGACTCTACTTTGGCTGTCTGATGCATCTATTCAACATTTAGCATCTAACCATTTTTGTTCCATTTTTAAATAATAAACAAGTATAGGACATGTACACTTTACATCCCTGCTAGAACATCTTGTCAACTTCGATGCTTTCACACTTGATCACCGTGAGGTGTCTTTAGTTCTTGGAGTTTTTGTTTTTCTTATTTGGAACTTCTTTATTTTTATTAAAACAATTTTTATTCTGACTTTGATGTTTAATTCTACTGTCATGCCACTTTTTAACCTTGTCTTTATAAAGCTTCTCATTTTCATAGCTCCAATTCCTTAGCTCTTCTACTTGAGTAAGTTGTAGCATTCTCTTCTCTCCAAGAGTTTGAGTATCAAATTTAATTTGGATAAATCCTATCGTGTTTTGTGTTCCAACTTCAAAGGTAGATGATAGATTTTTCCATACCCACAAGTGTGGGGTCCCTCCATTATGATGAGGGACCATCTCATTAATGAAAATTTGAAAAATGAAGAAAGAATAATGAAAATTCTTCTTTCTTCCTTCGCCGCTACCCTTCATTCACAACGCCCACCTTCCTTTAATGAAGGTATCTGCAGGTGTACACCTTCTTTTAAGAAAGATGTTCCCTTGAAGCCTCGATAAATAGAGGCTTCACGCAAACTCTTACAGCATCCAAAGAAGAATCAGCTTTTTCTGTAAGAGAAGAGAAGAAAGAAATCTTCTCTGAGAAGAGGGAGAAAATAGTGAGAATTATTTTGGAGTGAGAGAAAAGAAAGAGAGAGAGAAAATTAAGTGTGGTGTTTATGTGCACATTGAGAGTTCTAAGCGTGGTAATTTCTCTTAGTGAATATTTTCTAGAATATTTGATATCTCGAAAAATATTGTAAATCCTATTTTTCATAGTGAGATCTTTCTAGACTCGGTCCCCGTGGTTTTTTCCCAATTTGAGTTTCTAGGTAAAATTCTCGGTGTTCAATTTGGCTATTATTTCTCTTACTTCTTGGCCGTTAAAATTCTCGTTCCTGCCAAATTTTCGTTATTTTTCCAACAAGTGGTATCAGAGAGAGGTTGTAGTCCTTGTGCCGTGTTTGAATCATAGAGAGTAATCTGAGTCGGATGGTCACGTTGAACGGCTCTAACTATCATGTGTGAAAAGGGAAGATGGAGGATCTTCTCTATGTGAAAGACTATTAGTTACTCGTGTTTACTAGTGCGAAGCCGACAAATAAATCTGACGTCGAATGGGAATTATGTCATCGTCAAGTGTGCAGTTACATTCGATAGTAGGTAAATGATAACGTCCTCAACCATGTCAGTGAGAAAAAGAATGCTCAGAGCTTGTGGAAAAAGATTGAGGAGTTGTACGCTTGAAAGACTGGTAACAACAACCTGTTTTTTATCAAGCAGCTTCTAGGGTTGAAGTACCAAAACGGAAAAGCTATGACCGATCACTTGAATACATTTCAAGGAATTATCAATGAGTTGGCTGGAATGAAAATCAAGTTTGATGAAGAAGTTCAAGGGTTAATGCTTCTTGGGACTTTACCAGACTCGTGGGAGACATTCAGAATGTCGTTGTCTAACTCGGCCTCGGATGGTGTTTTGGCTATGGATGTAGTCAAAAGTAGTGTTCTGAACGAGGAAATGAGAAGAAAGTCAACAGGTTCTTCCTCAAAATCAGAAGTCTTAGTCACCAAAAACAGGGGGAGGAGTCAAAACAAAGGTCCGGGCAACATAAATCGGAGTCAAAGTATGTAGCACCCGGTTCAATTGAGTCAAAATTTGAATTATTGTTAATAACGTACTTTTACAGAAGGGTTGGGGGAGTTATTGATTAGGTTAATAAATGACTAGGCAATGGCAGAAAGGTAATTAGAGATTTAAAAAAAAGAATAATGTATTTAAGGTTAGTGATTTGGGGTTTAGTGCTCGGTAGCCGCCACTAATTCCCTTATTTCTCTCCCGGCCTTCAGCTCTTCAGCAGAAAACATTCGGGCGATTTCTTCCTCCCTCGATTCTCCTTCAACCTAGGTAAGCTCTCTTAGTTTGTCTGTGATTTTAACAACTAGATAGCTGAGGGAGTACAATGTGTGAAGTTTCGAGGAATACTGTGAGAGAGTCGAACTCGGGTGTTGTGTTGAATCGGAAATGCACAATGAACTAAGCTTCCAAGCTAGTTTCCCTTGATTTCATGAACAGATTAGAATGGGGTTTAGTAGAAATCTAATTGACATCCTTTCTATGACCTAGGTGAGCAGACTTCTGAAGTAGATTGAAACCGTGCATTTCCAGGAGAGCCAGGTAAGTAAAGTTTGTTTGTGTGCCTTCGGGCCTACATCACAAAACGTTAGGGTTGTATTTACTTGGGTGTGTCTGTGTGTGTGTTATGCATCATGTTTTAAAAGTATACGAAAATGAATTTGAATGCATGTTGGCATGATAAGGAATGAACATATTGAAACAGTTATGAGAATCAGTTTTACTGTTAAGGGAAATAATCCAACCCTTAATGAGACAGTGGATTTTTATACTTTGGGAGAGTTGATCCAACTCCCAATTTCACAAGGGGATCTGAACAGTGAATCAGCTTTACTGTTAAGGGAGCTAATCCAACCCTTAATGAGACAGTGGATATTTATACTTTGGGAGAGTTTATCTAACTCCCAATTTCACAGGGGGATCTGAACAGAAACAACGCATGAACAACTGAGAGGAGAAAGTAGAAATTGCACGTCTAGGAATTTATGTTCCAGCATTTCATTCTTTTCTTTTCATCATTGCTTTGCTTACTTAGCATTAGGCTAATAGATGAGTTTTGTGATGTAGGTGAAAAAGTGACAGCAGGTGATTCTTCTGGGTTCATTGAGGGATAGAATGGTTGGGGGAGCACACTCATGTCACGAACCTGGTGAACTGATGAGGCAATTTAACTGATATCTGTTTGGTGAGAAGGTTTAGTTGACAGTGATTAAAACTTAGAAAAGCTAAGTTTCCATAACAGTAGTGGTTTCAGTACTTTAAACACGTTTTGAGATTTTTCTGATAACGGTGATCTGTTGTGTTTTAAATGTTATTTTTACTGGATTTGATTAATGTAGTGGTTTGAGTTGTTTCTGAATGGTCTTGGAAAAGTAAGCAAATTTCTTTCTGTAATCAGTGTTGTGTATGTTTTGTGAGGAGTCGTTGAAATGTACTCTGTTTTCTACCGGTAGATGATGTCTATCGGTAAATGTTGAGTTATGTTGTCTATCGGAAGATGTCTTCAGAAAAGCCATCGGATGATGTAGGTTTAAGTTTATCGGAAGATGTCTTTAGATGAGCCATCGGATGATACAGGTTAATTCTATCGGAGGGTGTAGGTTTAAGTCTACCGGATGATGTCTCAGTAAACTCATCGGCAGATGCGTGCTGACGTCATCGGAAGGTGTAGATTAAGTCTATCGGATGTTGTCCCAGTAAACTCATCGGCAGATGTAGGAGAATTATCGTCGTTTAGTCTATCGGTAGATGATGAATTATTGTTCTGTCACCTACCGGTAGATGAAGACTTTGCATTATCGGAAGGAGAGGGTGTCATACTTTGTCGTGATGTCATCGGTAGATGCAGTCTACTGAAAGTTGTCTGTGTTGTATATTTTCCGAGGTGACGTCATCGGTAGAAGCCTCCTATTTCCCTGTTTCTACTTCCTCCGTTGACTTTGTCGTCGGCTAATTGGTTTGACCTCTGCAACTTCTCGAGTATTCCTCGTTTAAAAACTTTATTTCTTTTGGCCGATTATTCTGAACATTTCCAAAACATTATTTTAACAATGTTTTTTTTACAGTTTGTTTAACTCCATAGTTATTCAAATGATTTCCGCTGCAAGTTCTCAAAATTTTTGAGGTTTTAGTAAAATGATTAATTTTGACTTTCGGGTAAAGTTTTAACTTAATCCAAAATTTCTTAGTCATGTTTGAGCGATGAGTAGCGAACCGGGTTCACAAAACTCAGGGCGTTACAAAGTAAGTCAAGAAAATACGCCAACGTTAAGTGTCATCATTGTGGCAAAAAGGGACACATCAAGAGATTTTGTAAAAAGTTTGAATGCCAAATGAAAGGAAACGAATACTGAAGAGGGTGATACGGGCGAGAAAGTAGTCGCGACCACCAAAGAATTCTTTATTTTGTATGACGGAGACGTCATCAATTTCACCTACCAAGATACGAGTTGGGTGATCGATAGTGGCGCTTCGATACATGTCACTTCGCAGAGGGATTTCTTCACATCCTATACTTCTGGTGACTTTGGAAGTGTAAGAATAGGAAATGATGGAGTTGTAAAAGTCATTGTATAGGAGACGTGTACTTGGAAACTGACATTGGCAACACCCTAGTTTTGAGAAGGGTGAAACACATTCTCGACATCTGCATGAATTTAATCTCGACTGGCAAGTTAGACGACGAAGGGTTTTGCAATACCTTTCGTGATGAAAAATGAAAGCTCGCCAAAGGCTCTTTAATTATGGCTAGAGGAGAAAAATACTCCTCATTATATGTGATGCACGCGAAGATCACAGATTCCACAGTTCATGCGGTGGACGATGACAGTGCTGTAGAACTTTGGCACAACTAGCTTAGCCATATAAGCGAGAAGGGATTGATGATTCTCGCCAAGAAGAATTTACTTTCAAGTATTAAAAATGGCTCTCTAAAGCAGTGTGTTCACTGCTTGGCTAGTAAGCAAACTCAAGTAGCCTTTAAAAGTGTTCCTCACTCGCGGAAACCAGGTATACTCAACATGGTGTACTCTGATGTGTGCGGTCCGATGAAGACAAGAACACTTGGAGGTGCGTTGTACTTTGTGACTTTCATCGACGATCATTCAAGAAAGATTTGGGTGTATATGTTGAAGACAAAAGATCAAGTGATAGACGTATTCAAGCAGTTTCATGCTCGTGTGGAAAGATAAACAGGTGTGAAGCTAAAGTGCATCCAAACAGATAATGGGGGTGAATATTGTGGTCCTTTTGATAAGTACTGCAGAGAGCAGGGTATTCGGCATCAAAAGACACCTCCGAAGACTCCTCAGTTAAACGGGTTAGCTGAGAGAATGAACAGGACACTTGTTGAGAGGGTAAGATGTTTTCTTTCGTAGTTACAGTTGCCGAGGTCCTTCTAGGGTGAAGCCTTGAGTACAGTGGTTCATGTGTTGAACCTCACACCATGTGTTCCGTTGGGTTTCAAAGTCCCGGATAAGATGTGTTCTGGAAAAGAAGCTTCTTATAGCCATCTGCTCACCTTTGGGTGCAAGGCCTTTGTTCACATTCCAAAAGATGAGCGGCCGAAGCTCAATGTGAAGACAAGGTCGTGTGTGTTCATCGGTTATGGTCTTGATGAGTTTGGCTACAGGTTCTACGATCCAATGCAGAAAAAGCTTATAAGAAGCCGAGATGCAGTGTTCGTAGAAGGCCAATGCATCAAAGACATCAAGGCAGAAATGGTAGAGAGGTGCAGTGATGATTTGATCGATTTGAATCTGATTTCTACATCTGCAAGGCATTCTGATCAAGGGGAGTGGAACCAGAACATGATACCAGTCCCGCAAATGGCGAAGTCCCCACAACTAATAATGTTGAACCAATTTAACAATTTGAAGAAGAGGTTCAAGAGTTGCCAGATGAACTTCCTTTGAGAAGATCTACTAGAGAACGGCGTCCTTCGACGAATACACTTTAGATGAGTATGTGATTCTCACAGATGTCGGAGAGCCAGAAACTTACCAAGAGGCAACTTTCGTTGATAAGAAGAAAGAATGATTGGAAGCCATGGAAGAGGAAATGCAATCTCTTCACGAGAACCACACTTATGACTTGGTGAAGTTACCCCAAGGAAAGAAAGCTCTCAAGAATAGATGGCTCTACAAGTTGAAGACTAAAAATGCAAGCTCACAACAAAGGTACAAAGCTCTGTTATTTGTGAAGGGATACGGTCAGAAGAAGGGAATCGACTTTGAAGAAATATTCTCACCAGTGGTGAAGATATCCTCAATCTGAGCTGCTCTTGGTTTAGTGGCAGGCTTGAACTTGGAGATCGAGCAACTTGATGTGAAAACTGCGTTCCTTCATGGTGACTTGGAGGAAGAGATCTACATGGAGCAGCCTGAGGGATTTAAAGTCAGAAGAAAAGAGCAACTTGTGTGCAAATTGAAGAAGAGCTTATATGGCCTCAAACAAGCTCCAAGGCAGTGGTACAAGAAGTTTGAATCTTTCATGGTGAGTCACGGGTACAAACGGACATCATCAGACCATTGTGTGTTCATCAAGAGGCATTCTGATGATGCTTCATTATTCTCCTCTTGTATGTTGACGATATGTTGATCATAGGCCATGACACTAGCAAGATTGCTAAGTTGAAGGGAGAGTTGAGCAAGTCTTTTGCCATGAAAGACTTGGATGCGGCAAAGAAGATACTTGGTATGAAGATCTCTCATGATAGGAATAATGGGAAACTGTGGTTGTCTCAGGAAGACTACATAGAGAAGGTACTAGAAAAGTTCAACATGAGCAAGGCCAAAACTGTGTGTTCTCCACTTGTAGGTCACTTCAAGCTCAATTCAGAGCAATGTCCTACAAGTGAGAAAGACAAGGCCGACATGAGTCGAGTTCCTTATGCGTATGCAGTCGGCAGTTTGATGTACGCCATGGTTTGCACTCGACCCGCTATTGCTCATTCAGTTGGAGTAGTCAGTCGATTCCTCTCCAATCCTGGCAAAGAACATTGAGAAGCAGTGAAGTGGATATTCAGATATCTTAGAGGCACTTCCAGGTTGTGTTTGTGTTTCGGTGGCAGTGATCCTATGCTAGTTAGGTATACCGATTCAGATATGGCCGGTAACGTTGATTCCAAGAGGTCCATTTAAGGATTCTTGATGATTTTTGTAGGAGGAGCCATGTCTTAGCAATCCAAGCTGTAAGATTGTGTTGCACTATCCACCACAGAAGCCGAATACATTGCAATCACTGAGGGTTGAAAGGAGGCTTTATGGATGAAGAGATTTCTTGAGGAATTGGGTATACGCCAAGAGAAGTATATTATGTTTAGTGATAGCCAGAGTGTTATCCATCTCTCCAAGAATTCGTCATTTCATTCGAGGTCTAAGCATATTGATGTGAGATATCATTGGGTTCGAGATTTGCTCGAGACAAAGCAGTTGCACTTAACGAAAGTGCACACCAGTGAAAACAGTTCGTGTAACGACCCCTATTCCCAACAAGATATTATCAGCTTTGGAGATTGGGTCATAGCCCAATATTCACCCCTCACGGCTTTGTTTGGTGAGAACTTCGCAATCGGTCACCCAACCTGGTACTACTCTCACCGAAGCACTTTTAACTTTGGAGTTCTTTTGAGATCCGTTGCCAATTGTGCTCCAAAATGTGTCTTACTATCTTGGGAGGGTCTCTTTACATATGTTTGATTTCCACATACTTCCCAAAGCGATGTGGGATTGTGACGACCCCCTTTTTACGACCCGTCACCTTCCGATTCGCCTACGCAAACGTACCGCCATCCGGGTTCCAGTTCGTGCAACCATCGTACACATACTTACACATCCGGGTCATCACAATCACCCCCCCTCGGGGGCCCAAAGTCCTCGTTGGTCACATTTTTGGTTGGGTACAAGCTCTGATACCATTTGTAACAACCTCTTTTCCCAGTAAGATATTGTCCGCTCTGTGGATTGGGTCGTAGCCAAATATCCTCTCGTCACGGCTTTGTTTGGCGAGGACTTCCCAGTTGGTTACCCAACATGGTACTACTCTCGCCGAAGCACTTTTAACTTCAGAGTTTTTATGGGATCCGTTGTCAATTGTGCTCCAAAACGCGTCTTGCTATCTTAGGAGGGTCTCTTTACATATGTTTCATTTCCACATACTTCCCCAAGAGATGTGAGATTGTGACGACCCCCTTTTTACGACCCGCCACCTTCCGGTTCGCTCGCGCGGACGTACCGTCATCTGGGTTCTGATTCGTGCAGCCATCGTATATATACTTACACATCCGGGTCATCCCAATCACCCCCCCCCCCCTCGGGGGCCCAACGTCCTCATTAGCCACATTTTCGGTTAGGTACTGGCTCTGATAGCATAACTGTAACGAACCTAATTTCCTATACTTTAAAATTGGATGGAGGGATGTCATCCTCACATGTATCAAGGTCACCTACACCATAGAGACATTCTATGAGCTAAGGGCTCACTAAATCTCGTAAATGAAAATGCATGCTGTGCATATGTAGTTCGTAAATCATGCAATTCATTTCATTCATTATGTTACATAAAGGGATGTCACTGAGGTCTAACTCTCACCAGATGGAGAGGGCACGTCTGGCGGTTAGACAACCCTTTCCATCTACTGGGGGGAAGACATGCTTTACCTGTAGGACAACCATGTCTGAACCCCACCTCGTCGTGACTGGGATTACGTGCATTCTTTTCTTTTCATTAATTCAGTTCCTTTCATAAAACACGTGTAAAACTCATTTTCATGCTATGTTGAAATAGCGTGATGCATGTACAGTTCATATTGCACAACCTATAGCTAACATATATAAAAAATCAATAAATCTTAGAAAAAACACACTACGACTTAGCTACCCAACCACTTATTCTAAAACCACCTAAATTGCCAATATCCTCAATAATGTCCCAACTCCTAGTGTAGGCCAAATCGGCCAAACAAAGCACGAAGACTTATCTCTCGTCCTTGACAATCCGAGTGTCTCGTCCCGAGCTTCGTTACCTAAAATATTTCACAACACACGGCATTAAAACCGAGCCTACCATCGAACTTCGAAAACTAATAAAACTGTTAGCTAAAGGAAATCTCCCTAAAACTCTATTTTAATTCATTGAGGCATTTCATCGATCAATTCACGCTTGACATTTCTAAACCTCATTAATGGAGTTCCTAAGTTCTCCAACCACCAAAATTTGCAATAACAACCACTAAATTGCCCAACTACATCCAATACTCACAAATACGTCCACCGAGGTCATAAATAGGGTAAACCTAGCCGTTTCTAACATAGCCCGGCTATTTCGCAAAAACTCTAAACGAAACCCTAACCGTTTAAATCCACAAAAATTGAAGTCTAACGTTCAAAAACTATAGAATTTTACCTAGAGTCGTGATTGGGAAAGAAAACGTGAAGAACGAGTCGTCGGAGGAAAAACATTGGTCGCCAGAGAAGAGAATCGCTTGAGGGGGGAGAGAAATCACCTGGAGGGTGATTTGCAAAGTGAATTCGTTGAAGTGTTGAAGAGAGGGAGTGGTTTTTGGTTTTAAAAAGATTTAACCCATCAAATGACTGTTTTACCTTTTAATCAATTCTCTATTAATCTTCCTCTGATTTCATTAATTGATCCATCGATCTGGTTTCTCCAAATTTCTATATTTCACCAATAATTCCAACTTATTGCTAGGGCACTATTAAAACTTTATGTTCGCAAAACAGACTTAATTTGACATATTTACAAAAATGCCATTATATAGCAAAAATTTTGAAATCCCGTAAAATCGGGTGTTACATTGTGAGTAGGTTGAAGGAGGGTGCCCGTGGGAGTGTCCTGGCGTAGTTGGAGCAATTTTCGACCCATGGGGGACGACGTATAGGTATTTTAGGTTAGAGATGGGTTGAAAATGTATAGATGGTACATTTAGGTTGATGTAGTGCTCGGTTGAAAGTTTATGATGTTAATGAAAATATTTTGATGAATTATGGACGGATTCTCTTTTGATTAGTTTTCGTACGATTGTTAGCTTCCGATTTCATCGGTTAGTCGTTGATGCTTTTGAAATTTTACTGGAACTGCTTGGAGT
This sequence comes from Begonia masoniana, assembly GCA_022432975.1. Taxonomy (NCBI): domain Eukaryota; kingdom Viridiplantae; phylum Streptophyta; class Magnoliopsida; order Cucurbitales; family Begoniaceae; genus Begonia; species Begonia masoniana. The sequence continues at coordinate 11,929,901 of CM039506.1, forward strand.
TTTCTTTTAAAAAGAGGGAATTGTTTAGTTTTCAAACCGAACCATGCAGTTTGTTTTCATGAATTTTGAATACGCATAGTTTACGTTTTGTGTCGCGTTTTAGGTGATCGATGAAATTGAGAAGTGCATGAGGGTAGAAGAGTTATTATGCTGAATTGTCATTGAGTGTTTCTTGATGAAAAGGAAATGGTGGAGGAAGAAAATTGTGATGTGTGTGAAGTGTGTAGGGGTTGAAGAAAAGAAAAAGAGAAGGAAGGCAAGCTCTCTGGATTTCAAAATCCAGAGAGGTTGTCGATCGATCGCCTCGATCGATCGCCAGGGAGGGCGATCTATCGACATGAAGGATGGCAACTCTCTGATTTTTCCAGAGAGTTAGTCAATCGATCGCTTGTAAGGGCGATCAATCGGTTCTTACGGGCTACGCTCAAGCAGAAATTCCTGAGCGGCAGCCGATCGATCGCCAGAAAGGGGCAATCGATCGGCTGTCTATGGGCCGATCAATCGACTGTCAAATGACCTATCGATAGACCCTTTTATTTTCTTGCTTCGGACAGTTTTGCCCTCAGCTTTGCACTGTGATTTCTCTCAGTTTAATATATTGTTTTATTCAAATGATTCTAATCAATTTTAACAATCCGAGACTTCGATTTAGAGGTATAGAAGTCAAAATTTTATGAGTATTATGAAAAAAAAATTTTACGGGAATTTTAAGATATAGGAAATTGGGTTCGTTACAGTTATGGTATCAGGCCTCAGGCCTGTACCCAACCGGAAATGTGGCCAACAAGGACGTTGGGCCCCCGAGGGTGGTTGATTGTGATGACCTGGATGTATAAGTATATGTACTATGGCTGCACGAACCGAAACCCGGATAGCAGTACGTCTGCACAGGCGAACCGGAAGGTGACGGGTCATAAAAATGAGGTCATCACAATCTCACATCGCTTAGAGAAGTATGTGGAAATGAAACATATGTAAAGAGACCCTCCAAAGATAGCAAGACGCGTTTTGGAGCACAATTGACAACGGATCCCATAAGAACTCTGAAGTTAAAAGTGCTTCGGCGAGAGTAGTACCAGGTTGGGTGACCGACTGGGAAGTCCTTGACAAACAAAGCCGTGAGGGGAGGACATTGGGCTACGGCCCAATCCCCAGAGCAGACAATATCTTGCTGGGAAAAGGGGTCGTTACAAATGGTATCAGAGCCTGTACCCAACCGAAAATGTGGTCAACGAGGACGTTGGGCCCCCGAGGGGGGTGATTGTGATGACCCGGATGTGTAAGTATGTGTACAATGGCTGCACGAACCGGAATCCAGATGGCGGTACGTCCGCGTGGGAGAACCAGAAGGTGACTGATCATAAAAAGGGGGTCGTCACAATCCCACATCGCTTGGGGAAGTATGTGGAAATGAAACATATGTAAAGAAACCCTCCCAAGATAGTAAGACGCGTTTTGGAGCACAATTGGCAACGGATCCCATAATAACTCCGAAGTTAAAAGTGCTTCAGCAAGAGTAGTACCAGGTTGGGTGACCGACCTGGAAGTCCTCACCAAACAAAGCCGTGAGGGGGGAGGATATTGGGCTACGGTCCAATCCCCAGAGCGGACAATATATTGCTGGGAATAGGAGTCGTTATAAATGGTATCAGAGCCTGTATCTAACCGGAAATGTGGCCAACGAGGACGTTGGGCCCCCGACGGGGGGTGATTGTGATGACCTGGATGTGTAAGTATGTGTACGATGGCTGCACGACTGGAACCCAGATGGCGGTACGTCCGCGCGGGCGAACTGGAAGGTGATGGGTCGTAAAAAATGGGTCGTCACAATCCCACATCGCTTAGGAAATTATGTGGAAATGAAACATATGTAACGAGACCGTCCCAATATAGCAAGACATGTTTTGGAGCACAATTGACAATGGATCCCATAAGAACTCCGAAGTTAAAAGTGCTTCGGCGAAAGTAGTTTCAGGTTGGGTGACCGACTGGGAAGTCCTCGCCAAACAAAGCCGTGAGGGAAGGATGTTGGGCTACGACCCAATCCCCAGAGCGGACAATGTCTTGCTGGAAAAAGGGGTAATTACAAATGGTATCCAAGCCTGCACCCAGGTTGGGTGACCGACCGGGAAGTCCTCGCCAAACAAAGCCGTGAGGAGAGGATATTGGGTTACGGCCCAATCCCCAGAGCAGACAATATCTTGCTGGGAAAAGGGGTAATTACAAATGGTATCCGAGCCTGTACCCAACAGGAAATGTGACCAACGAGGACGTAGGGACCCCCGGGGGTGATTGTGATGACCTGGATGTGTAAGTATGTGTACGATGGCTGCACGAACCGGAATCCAGATGGCGGTACGTCCGCGTGGGCGAACCAGAAGGTGACTGATCATAAAAAGGGGGTCGTCACAATCCCACATCGCTTGGGGAAGTATGTGGAAATGAAACATATGTAAAGAAACCCTCCCAAGATAGTAAGACGCGTTTTGGAGCACAATTGACAACGGATCCCATAATAACTCCGAAGTTAAAAGTGCTTCAGCAAGAGTAGTACCAGGTTGGGTGACCGACTGGGAAGTCCTCGCCAAACAAAGCCGTGAGGGGGGAGGATATTGGGTTACGGCCCAATCCCCAGAGCAGACAATATCTTGCTGGGAAAAGGGGTAATTACAAATGGTATCAGAGCCTGTATCCAACCGGAAATGTGGCCAACGAGGACGTTGGGCCCCCGACGGGGGGTGATTGTGATGACCTGGATGTGTAAGTATGTGTACGATGGCTGCACGACTGGAACCCAGATGGCGGTACGTCCGCGCGGGCGAACTGGAAGGTGATGGGTCGTAAAAAATGGGTCGTCACAATCCCACATCGCTTAGGAAATTATGTGGAAATGAAACATATGTAACGAGACCGTCCCAATATAGCAAGACATGTTTTGGAGCACAATTGACAACGGATCCCATAAGAACTCCGAAGTTAAAAGTGCTTCGGCGAAAGTAGTTTCAGGTTGGGTGACCGACTGGGAAGTCCTCGCCAAACAAAGCCGTGAGGGGGGAGGATATTGGGTTACGGCCCAATCCCCAGAGCAGACAATATCTTGCTGGGAAAAGGGGTAATTACAAATGGTATCCAAGCCTGCACCCAGGTTGGGTGACCGACTGGGAAGTCCTCGCCAAACAAAGCCGTGAGGGGGGAGGATATTGGGTTACGGCCCAATCCCCAGAGCAGACAATATCTTGCTGGGAAAAGGGGTAATTACAAATGGTATCAGAGCCTGTACCCAACAGGAAATGTGACCAACGAGGACGTAGGGACCCCCGGGGGTGATTGTGATGACCCAGATGTGTAAGTATGTGTACGATGGCTGCACGAACCGGAATCAGGATGGCGATATGTACTACCCCGCTTTACGAATATTAGTATTTAATATAAGTGGCATTTTTGTAACTCATGCTAAATCAGTCCGTTTTTTACGAAAAGGTTAACGAAAAGGCTAACGAAAAGGTTAACGAAAAGAGAAATGGAAAAGTAAACGAAAAGGTTAACGAAAAGGTTAACGAAAAGGCTAACGAAAAGGTTAACGAAAAGGCTAACGAAAAGGATAACGAAAAGGTTAACGAAAAGGTTAACGAAAAGGCTAACGAAAAGGTTAACGAAAAGGTTAACGAAAAGGCTAACGAAAAGGTTAACGAAAAGGTTAACGAAAAGGTGAACGAAAAGGTTAACGAAAAGAGAAATGGAAAAGTAAACGAAAAGGTTAACGAAAAGGTGAACGAAAAGGTTAACGAAAAGGCTAACGAAAAGGTTAACGAAAAGGCTAACGAAAAGGTTAACGAAAAGGTGAACGAAAAGGTTAACGAAAAGGTTAACGAAAAGGTGAACGAAAAGGTTAACGAAAAGGTGAACGAAAAGGTTAACGAAAAGGTGAACGAAAAGGTTAACGAAAAGGCTAACGAAAAGGTTAACGAAAAGGTGAACGAAAAGGTTAACGAAAAGGTTAACGAAAAGGTTAACGAAAAGGCTAACGAAAAGGATAACGAAAAGGTTAACGAAAAGGCTAACGAAAAGGTAAACGAAAAGGTTAACGAAAAGGCTAACGAAAAGGATAACGAAAAGGCTAACGAAAAGGTTAACGAAAAGGTTAACGAAAAGGTGAACGAAAAGGTTAACGAAAAGGTTAACGAAAAGGCTAACGAAAAGGATAACGAAAAGGTAAACGAAAAGGATAACGAAAAGGTTAACGAAAAGGTGAACGAAAAGGTTAACGAAAAGGCTAACGAAAAGGTAAACGAAAAGGATAACGAAAAGGCTAACGAAAAGGTAAACGAAAAGGTTAACGAAAAGGTTAACGAAAAGGTTAACGAAAAGGTGAACGAAAAGGTTAACGAAAAGGCTAACGAAAAGGTTAACGAAAAGGTTAACGAAAAGGTGAACGAAAAGGTTAACGAAAAGGCTAACGAAAAGGATAACGAAAAGGTTAACGAAAAGGTTAACGAAAAGGTTAACGAAAAGGTTAACGAAAAGGCTAACGAAAAGGTTAACGAAAAGGTTAACGAAAAGGCTAACGAAAAGGTTAACGAAAAGGTTAACGAAAAGAGAAATGGAAAAGTAAACGAAAAGGTTAACGAAAAGGTTAACGAAAAGGCTAACGAAAAGGTTAACGAAAAGAGAAATGGAAAAGTAAACGAAAAGGATAACGAAAAGGTTAACGAAAAGGCTAACGAAAAGGATAACGAAAAGGTTAACGAAAAGGTTAACGAAAAGGCTAACGAAAAGGATAACGAAAAGGTTAACGAAAAGGCTAACGAAAAGGTTAACGAAAAGGTTAACGAAAAGGCTAACGAAAAGGTTAACGAAAAGGTTAACGAAAAGGTTAACGAAAAGGTTAACGAAAAGGCTAACGAAAAGGTTAACGAAAAGGCTAACGAAAAGGTTAACGAAAAGGTGAACGAAAAGGTTAACGAAAAGGCTAACGAAAAGGCTAACGAAAAGGCTAACGAAAAGGATAACGAAAAGGCTAACGAAAAGGATAACGAAAAGGTTAACGAAAAGGCTAACGAAAAGGATAACGAAAAGGTTAACGAAAAGGTGAACGAAAAGGTTAACGAAAAGGCTAACGAAAAGGTTAACGAAAAGGCTAACGAAAAGGTTAACGAAAAGGCTAACGAAAGGTTCGGACACTAGTCCGACCCAGACGCCGGCGACGTGGTTTGATTCCCGGCCGACTCCGCGCGCACAGAACGGTATGGCTCGGTTTCACTTGTTTTGGTCGGTTTTTTTTCTCCAGTTTCGTTGGCTTGTGGCCTGTGAATGGTGAGCCAACTTGGCTCCGATCTCGGCCATTTTGGCATCTCTGCATCAAATGGCCGGGTATAGGCGGCTTGGTGCCTGGCCATGTGGTGCCCGATTGGGCGGGATTCATGAGTCTGCCCGATCTAGGGCAATTCGGGTTTTCGAATTGGAACTCGATTGTTTGGAGCTTAATTCTAATGAGGGTGATATGGCGATGGGTTGATTGAAATAGGTGGAAATGATGCAAAATTGAGAAAAGAGAAATTTTGGGAATAAGGGGCAGTTCGGGTTTTGTGATTTTTGACCTAGTTCCGGTTATTTGTTTTAAAATCCATTTTGGCAGATTAAAATAGGCTGTTAGAGGAGTACGTGGCCGCTGGAATCATTCGATTCCGATAACCGACGCAAAAGTTACGCGCGTTTGAGTTTCGGGTCGGTTTTTACCGAACCCAAAATAGTGGCTCATTTAGTTAGATTTTAATTGAATTAGGCTAGAAATAGTAATTTGAGAGTAATTGACGAATGTAGGCTTGATTTTAATGAGGCTTGAATGTTTGACATAGGTCGAGCCATATGCGACGTGATTTGGCAAAACCAGCAAGCTACGGACGACAGGTAAGTTCTCGTGATCTTCTCTGGCCGATTGGCCTACACCGTACGTCGAATGTCGTGTCGAGGAATTTTGGAGACGCACTTGTTTTATATTGCTTTGGTTGGGTAGTTAGGTTTATTTGTTTTATAGATTATGTTTTACAGTCTTTGATGGTATACAGTATTGCTTGTTTACTTTAAGATATGAATTGTTCATGCATCATGGTTAACGAAAAGAGAAATGGAAAAGTAAACGAAAAGGATAACGAAAAGGCTAACGAAAAGGTAAACGAAAAGATGAACGAAAAGATGAACGAAAAGGTTAACGAAAAGGCTAACGAAAAGGTTAACGAAAAGGCTAACGAAAAGGATAACGAAAAGGTTAACGAAAAGGTGAACGAAAAGGTTAACGAAAAGGCTAACGAAAAGGATAACGAAAAGGTAAACGAAAAGATGAACGAAAAGGTTAACGAAAAGGTGAACGAAAAGGTTAACGAAAAGGTGAACGAAAAGGTTAACGAAAAGGCTAACGAAAAGATTAACGAAAAGGTAAACGAAAAGATGAACGAAAAGGTTAACGAAAAGGCTAACGAAAAGGATAACGAAAAGGTAAACGAAAAGATTAACGAAAAGGTTAAAGAAAAGGTAAACGAAAAGGTTAACGAAAAGGGCTAACGAAAATAATAACGAAAAGGGCTAACGAAAATAATAACGAAAAGGTAAACGAAAAGGTTAACGAAAAGGTGAACGAAAAGGTGAACGAAAAGGTGAACGAAAATGTTAACGAAAAGGCTAACGAAAAGGCTAACGAAAAGGTGAACGAAAAGATTAACGAAAAGGTTAACGAAAAGGTGAACGAAAAGGTTAACGAAAAGGCTAACGAAAAGGATAACGAAAAGATTAACGAAAAGGTTAACGAAAAGGCTAACGAAAAGGATAACGAAAAGGTAAACGAAAAGATTAACGAAAAGGTTAACGAAAAGGTGAACGAAAAGGTTAACGAAAAGGCTAACGAAAAGGATAACGAAAAGGTAAACGAAAAGATTAACGAAAAGGTTAACGAAAAGGTGAACGAAAAGGTTAACGAAAAGGCTAACGAAAAGGTAAACGAAAAGGTAAACGAAAAGGTTAACGAAAAGGTAAACGAAAAGGTGAACGAAAGGTTAGCGAAAAAGTAAAACGATTGTATGGTTTAATGAACTCATAGCACAGCATGCATTGCATTTACGTAGAGCTTACTGGGATTTTATCTCATAGTGTGTTATGTATGGTGTAGGTGATCTAGTTATCGAAGAACCAGGTGAGGATGAGATTCCTCCTCCTGAGACATGATACAGTTGACGACGGATGGACGCGGGTGTGTGTTGGCGCAGTCGAGGCGTATTTTGACCCGTGGGACTCATGGTTAGGTATTTTGATAGTTTTGGGAATTGTCAGGATGAATGATGTATAGATTTTGAGGGATTTTGGATGTTTTGGGCTGATGGCTGTATATACATTATAGGGTGTTTGGTTCTGACAGTTGATAGGTTATAAATATTGATGGTTGTATAGAAACATTTTAGGGTGTTTGGTTCTGGTAGTTGATAGGTTGATATTTTAATGTTCTAAACGTTTTGGAAACCTGTTGTTATAAACTATTTTGGTGATTTTGAAACAGGAGGATACGTTAAACTTTTAAACGGAACCACGCAGTTTATTTTCTTGAAAACGTGTTTGTTTAAGTAATTGTTTTGTATTTGTTTTTAAATGTTTTATTCAATTGATTTTAAATTGTTTTCCACATAAATGCTGAGGATGAAGAAAAATGAAAAATTTGTACGGTAAAATAAAGGTAAATAAGGGTACAGTATTAGGGTCGTGACAGATACTCCACGCAAGAGAACCAAAAAGTGACGAGTCGTAAAAAATGGATCGTCACAATCCCACATCGCTTGGAGAAGTATGTGGAAATGAAACATATGTAAAAAGACCCTCCCAAGATAGTAAGACGCGTTTTGGAGCATAATTGGCAACAGATCCCATAAGAACTCCAAAATTAAAAGTGCTTCAATGAGAGTAGTACCAGGTTGAGTGACCGACTGGGAAGTCCTCACCATACAAAGCCGTGAGGGTAGGATATTGGGCTACGACCCAATCCCTAGAGCGGACAATATCTTGCTGGGAATAGGGGTCGTTATAAATGGTATTAGAGCCTATACCCAACCGAAAATATGGCCAACGAGGATGTTGGCCCCCGAGCGGGGTGATTGTGATGACCCGGATGTGTAAGTATGAGTTACGGATGGCTGCACGAACGAGAACTTGGAGGCAGTACATCCGCGCGGGTGAACCGGTAGGTGACGGGTCGTAAAAAGAGGGCCGTCACAATCCCACATCGCTTGGAGAAGTATGTGGAAATGAAACATATGTAAAAAGACCCTCCCAAGATAGCAAGACGCGTTTTGGAGCATAATTGGCAACAGATCCCATAAGAACTCCGAAATTAAAAGTGCTTCAATGAGAGTAGTACCAGGTTGAGTGACCGACTGGGAAGTCCTCACCATACAAAGCCGTGAGGGTAGGATATTGGGCTACGACCCAATCCCTAGAGCGGACAATATCTTGCTGGGAATAGGGGTCGTTATAAATGGTATTAGAGCCTATACCCAACCGAAAATATGGCCAACGAGGATGTTGGGCCCCCGAGCGGGGGTGATTGTGATGACCCGGATGTGTAAGTATGCGTACGATGGCTGCACGAACGAGAACTTGGATGGCAGTACATCCGCGCGGGTGAACCGGTAGGTGACGGGTCGTAAAAAGAGGGCCGTCACAATCCCACATCGCTTGGAAAAGTATGTGGAAATGAAACATATGTAAAGAGACCCTCCCAAGATAGCAAGACGCGTTTTGGAGCACAATTGACAACGGATCTCATAAGAACTCCAAAGTTAAAAGTGCTTCGGCGAGAGTAGTACAAAGTTGGGTGACCAACTGGGAAGTCCTCGCCAAACAAAGCCGTGAGGGGAGGATATTGGGATACGGCTCAATTCCCAAAGCGGACAATATCTTGTTGGGAAAAGGCTTACAGTTCGAATATGTTGACAAAGGCTTTGCCAAAGGAGAAGCTCGATGCTTGTTGGTGAAGAGCGTGACTGTTGGAGAGGCCTCATCATAAGTCGGAAGGGGGAGATTTGTGGGGTCCCTCCATAATGATGAAGGATACATCTCATTAATGAAAGTTTGAAAAATGAAGAAAGAAGAATGAAAATTCTTCTTTCTTCCTTCGGCGTCTACCCTCCATTTACAGCGCCCACCTTCCTTTAAGGAAGGTGTTCCCTTGAAGCCTCTATAAATAGAGTCATCAAGCAAACTCTTCCAACATCCAAAGAAGAATCAGCTTCTTCTGTAAGAGAAGAGAAGAGAAGAGAGGAGAAGAAAGAAATCTTCTCTTAGAAAAGGGACAGAAATAGTAAGGATTATTTTAGAGGGAGAGAAAAATAAGTGTTGTGCTTTTATGCACATTGAGAGTTTTAAGAGTGGTAATTTCTCTTAGTGAATATTTTCTAGAATATTTGATATCTAAAAAATATTGTAAATCCTATTTTTCATAGTGAGATCTTTCTGGACTCAGTCCTGTGGTTTTTTCCCGATTTGGGTTTCCACTTAAAATTCTCAGTTCATTTTGGCTATTATTTCTCTTACTTTTTGGCCGTTATAATTTTACGGCATTGGAAAAATATTCCTAGTATTTTTTTGATCGATCTGCTATCATATCTCATTCCTGCCAAATTTTCGTTATTTTCCCAACAATAAGGTGAAGAGGTATAAGTTGTCTATATGCCTATGACTCCACATCCTGCTTCAAGGCCAAATTTTTTCTCGAAGGGTTCACAACTTTCTCTAGGATTTTTTTTTTTAATTTCTCTATTCGATATTTATGTTTAGTCACTTGGGTAAAAGTGGTATGTTGTAGCAAATTTGTGTCTGACTCTGTATTTTACACAGAGTTTCTGGACTTGATTATTGCAAAAGTGCACTTCTTTGTCACTGAGAATGGCCTCAGGCATGCCAAATCTTGTTAATATATTTTTCCACAAAACTCTTGGCACAATCTCAGCATCATTTCTTGGCAATGTTATAGCCTCAAGCCATTTTCAAACAAAGTTTATAGCTACAAGAATACACTAATTTTTTAAGGACAGTGGAATAGTTCCCATCAAGTCCATACACCAAACATCGTAGAGTTCTATATCCAAAATATTGTTTAGAGGCATTTCATGCTTTTTTGAAATGTTTCCAACCTCTGGCATCTATCACAGTTCTTTGCAAATTCTTGTGCATCGTTGATGTAACACTCAAGAACTCTAGTAAGATTCAATCTCGTATTCAAAGACAAGTTTATGTTTTACATTATTATTATGATGATTATGGAGTATTTAAGAAAAATAATACAATATACATGAGGGTTAAATGATGTAATGATACGAACAAAGGCCAAAAATTAAATCTTCAATCAAAGATTTTCTTAGTATGGGTAAAAATTCATTAAAAGAAGGTGATGCATTTAAAGTATAAAAAAAGAATTTTTTAGTAAAAAATTACAAGTAGAAGCTAAAAAGATTTTTGGAGTGCACATTGTAAGTCAACCAAGTAAAAACATAAAGTAGTTCACACATCAAGGCGTTAGCAGCGCTAGAGGAGCAATGAGACACGCAGCAAACGCGATGGGCACGCGGGTAGGCGCATGACACGTGCGCGATAGCAACACGAGTTAAACTGGTGCATCATCCGCACTCAGATTTTATAAAAATGCATTTTTTAGGATTTTGACGTTTTAGGATTTCAAAATTGTATATTTCCAAACTTAGTAGGGTTTCCTAAATTTTTAGGGGTATTTTGGTCAATTTACATTTATTTTTAGTGTTTGTTTGAATGCTATTTAAACACTCACTTTCTACAAATTTATGCGATCAAAATACACAACAATTTTGTCTCTAGGTTAATTCAAAGGAAGAAGGTATCCGTCCTGAGCAAGAGTTTACGTACGAAGGACTTAAGGTAAGTGATGTTGTTTGAGTTTGGTCTTTTGGCCTTCATCACAAAGTACTAGGTTAACATGTATATTCTTATTGTTATTTGAAGATTTGAATATTAATGATGACATTGTTAGAGAATATATCATATTATAAACTCTTGAATATAATACAATAACGGACATGAATTCGATGATATTGTTAGAGCATATGTTTTATTATAAACTCTTAAATATAACACAATTAGGGGTGGGCAAACCCGAAACCAACCCGAGGAATCAAACCGACCCGAGGGTTCGGTTCGGGTCCAAGAGGTGTTTTTTGTGTTCGGGTCGGGCTCACCAATACGCTTTCGGGTTCTGTTCGGGTGGAAGGCAAACCCGAACCGAACTGAAAAACCGAACCCTGGATGTTTGATTAATATGAATCATATTAGGGTGTCGGGGTCGGGGACTCGGCATTTCGGTTTAGGTAAGAAACTCAAAACTGAGAACGCCTCGACCCTCGTCCTCGCTCAACTCCTCCAGCCAGCCTCCACTCCTCGGCGCTCCAGCGGCAGCGACAAATTAGGTCAGAAACTCAGAACGTCTCGACCCTCGTCCTCGCTCAACTCCTCCAGCCAGCCTCCACTCCTCGGCACTCCAGCGGCAGCGACAGATTAGGTCAAAAACTCAGAACGCCTCGACCCTCGTCCTCGCTCAACTCCTCTAGCCAGCGTCCACTCCTCGGCGCTCCAACGGCAGCGACAGAGGACTGACGATGACGGCTCCTTGGTGCAGCATCTTTCAAACCTAAATTTTACAACAAAATTTAGGTTTCTTCTCATTATGCTTTCAAATTGTTGTTAATTTTGCAGCTCCCTGGCCCTGCTCCCTAGTTGCTCTCGGTCTCGTCAGACTGCTCCAGCCTTCAGCCTCCAATCCAACAAATCAGACCTGTATGTGTAATGTGTTTATAATTTTTTATTTATGTACTAGTAAAAATTAGGGTTGTGGGAGACTCTTCGAAATTGTTGATCGATAGCATTGTTTGCTGTTTAAAATTATAGGGTGTTTATTTATGTAATTGTTGCTTACTGTGAGTATGACTATTGATTGTGACATAGTATTACTGAATTAGAGTATAGAAATTTGTGATATTTGATATAGAATTACTGAATTAGAGTATAGAAATTTGTGATATTTGATATAGAATTACTGAATTAGAGTATAGAAATTTGTGATATTTGATATAGAATTACTGAATTAGAGTATAGAAATTTGTGATATTTGATATAGAATTACTGAATTAGAGTATAGAAATTTGTGATATTTGATATAGAATTACTGAATTAGAGTATAGAAATTTGTGATATTTGATATAGAATTACTGAATTAGAGTATAGAAATTTGTGATATTTGATATAGAATTACTGAATTAGAGTATAGAAATTTGTGATATTTGATATAGAATTACTGAATTAGAGTATAGAAATTTGTGATATTTGATATAGAATTACTGAATTAGAGTATAGAAATTTGTGATATTTGATATAGAATTACTGAATTAGAGTATAGAAATTTGTGATATTTGATATAGAATTACTGAATTAGAGTATAGAAATTTGATATTTGATATAGAATTACTGAATTAGAGTATAGAAATTTGTGATATTTGCTATAGAATTGTTTGAATTTGTTTCGTTAATTGAATGATGAATATGATTGTTGTTAATTGTTTTTTTAGGATGGAAACTAATGCGAATGAGAGTAATCCGAAGAAAAGAAGTAGATCCAATGCTTGGGATAACTTCACTTTGGATGAAAATTGTGATGAAAATGCACCTAAAGCTAGTTGTAACCACTGTGGTCAGTCATATGTATGTCATTCTGTACGAAATGGTACTTCAAATATGACCCAACATTTAAAGGTGTGTAAAAAGTATTTGTCACAATTGGATGTCAAACAAACAATATTGCCTTTTTTAAAGAAGGAAAGTGGGGGAGAATGTTCTAAAGTAGCAACATTTACTCAAGGGGTGTAAAGTGATTGCTAGCATGCTAATTAAGGATGAATTGCCTATGAGAATGGTTGAATGGGAAGGATTTAAAGAATGTCTTCAATATTTTCAAAGTTCTTTAGTTAGGCCTTCTCGTAGAACAGTAGCAAGAGATATTGAAGTTATATACAACAATGAGAAAAGAAAGTTGAAAGAATTTATTAGTAGAAAAAGTCAAAGAGTGAGTTTAACTACTGATACTTGGACTTCGAATCAAAATATCAATTATATGGTTATGACCTGTCATTTTATTGATGGTGATTGGAAGTTGCATAAAAAAATTTTAAATTTTGTTCAATTAGAAAATCACAAAGGTGAAACCATTGGAAAATTACTTGAAGACTATTTGTTTGGCTGGGGCATTGAGAATGTTATGACCATTACTGTTGATAATACATCATCTAATGATGTTGCAATTTCTTGTTTGGTTAAGACTTTGCATAATTGGCAGAGTTCGGTTGTTTTAGATGGAGAATTTATTCATGTTAGATGCTTTGCGCACAATTTAAATTTGTTTGTTAATGATGGGCTGAAGGAACATCAACATTCAATTAGCAAGGTACGAAAAGCTGTCAAATATATCAAATCTTCCCCAGGAAGATTACAACAGTTTAAGAATTGTGTTGACAGTTGCAAGATTACATTTAAAGGAAATGTAACCCTGGATGTGTGCACTAGATGGAACTCTATGTGTAATACCCGAAGGTACGGAATATTTAATATTTGATCATTTTAATATATCGTGGCATTTTTGGTATATATGTCAAATTAGGTTTGTTTTTCAAAAAGAAAGCGTTATTAGAATTCTAACCACTAATATGGATTTTAAGAAATTTTTGGGATTTTTTCAGAGCAATAACGCTATATTTCGAGTAATTACGTTTCTCGTAATATAAAGGACGTTTTAGTAAAAATAGTAAACGAGGTCCGTTTTGAGAACAGACAGTTTTATTAGGACCCTAATAATAAGTTAGATATAATGCTGAAATAAGAAAATTTGGAGAATTCGAACAGTTAGGCGATTGACGAAACGAAAGACGAAACTAATATAAAAACTATAGAGGGGCAAAAGGGTCTTTTGCCAAATCAATTTTTAATTTAAAATCAAAATCTTCTTTCTTCTTTTCCAGAATGCTTCCTCCTCTGGTTTTCTCCTTCCCTGCGCAACAGAAAGCTCCTCTCTGCTACGATTCCATTTTTCGACGACCGATCCGACCTCCGATCGTCTCGATTCTTCGCAATTTCTTCCCTAATTCCGATCCTAGGTAAGATTCTAAGGTTTTGGGAAAGTTTATTTCGAGTTTCGTAGAGTTTAAACAATTAGGGTTTCGTTTAGGTTTTCGTAAAAAACGCGATTTAGGGTCCGAAATTAATAGGTTTATTGTGATTGACGATATAAAGGAAGTATTGAACGTTATTGGACGAAGTTAGAGTGAATTGTGAGAAATGTTAAAATTTGAGAATTTTTGAGTTTTTAGGAAAAACTCGTTAATTGTGATTTTAAACTATCGAGCGTTAATCGTTGTTTAAATACTTCGATTAGTTAGGTTAAGATTTTTAAAAAAAAATTCCTTAGTTAAGGTTTTGGTTAAATTTGGACGTTTAGAAGTTTAAACTCGTTTTAACTATAAACGTTGTGAATTGCTTACGTGAACAACATTCGTGGACGGAGCTTGAGCTGCTTTGGACACGAGGTAAGTTCTCGTGATCTTCTCTGGCCGATTGGCCTACACCGTACGTCGAATGTCGTCTCGAGGAGTTTTGGAGATGCGTTTATTTAATTCTGCTTGGTTTGGGTAGCTAGGTATAGTGGTTTATAGTTTACGCTTTACAGTCTTGATGGTACACATTATTGTTTGTTTACTTTAAGATATTGAACTGTTCACGCATCACTTGTTTTAAAGAAAAGCATGAAAAACGAATTTCCGTACAGGGTTTTAAAGATAACGTAAAGGATAAAAAATGGCCGAAAGGCATATTGGCTAAAAGGCATATCGGCCGAAAGGCATATCGGCCGAAAGGCATATCGCTTATCGGTCACGCGAGATGGGGCTCAGGCACGGCTGTACGTGTTGTAAGCGTGTACCCCCCTCCTCTAGCTGGAAAGAGTAGTCCGCCCGCTAGATGAGCTTTCTTCGGTTAGAGGGTTAGGGTCTCGATGACACCCACAGTAAAGTAAAGTAAAGAAAATGATGCATGATTTACAGATTCATATGCACAGCATGCATTGCATTTACGTAGAGCTTACTGGGATTTTATCTCATAGCGTGTATGTATGGTGTAGGTGACCTAGACATTGAGGCAGGTGAGGACGATGTCCCTCCTCCTGAGGCATGATGCAGTTGACGAGGAATGCTCGCGGGAGTGTGCTGGCGCAGTCGACGCTTACCTGACCCGTGGGGACAGTATGTATAGATTTTGGGGTTTTTGGATGTTTTGGGGGGATGGTTGTATAGATATTTTAGGATTCTTGGTTCTGGCTAGATGTAAGGTTCATGTTTTGAGATTTTAAACGTCCTTAAAAACCTGTTTTATAAACTGTTTTCGTAATGTTTTATTTGAACTGCTTGGAATTTAAAACAGGAGGATTTGACGAATTTTTAAACATATCCACGCAGTTTGTTTATAAATTTGGTTATGCGTTAAAGTTACTTTGAGTCAGTTTTGGGTGATCGATTGAGTAAAATGTATATTTCAGAGTTAAAGGTTGATGAAATGAGGAAGTGTAGTAATGTGTCGAGAATGAGAAAATGTATGAAAAATGCAAGTGTTTTGCTCTCTGGAATTTCAGATTCCAGAGAGGTAGTTTGTCTGGATCGCTGCAGCGATCGATCACTGGGATCAATCACTGGCAGCGATCAGTCGCTGCTGCAGCGATCGATCGCTGATGCAGCGATCGATCGCTATTCACCCTCATCGGCAGAATGCCGATTATGCCCTCCCTTTGTTTTAAATTGTAAATTGTTTTAATTATAATTTTATTTACTAGTATTAATTGTTTTAAATGTTTTATACAATTGATTTTTAAATTGTTTTCAAATTGTCTTCCGCATAAACGTTAAGTATAAAGAAAATAAAAAAAAATAGTACGGGAAATTGGGTACAGTATTAGGGTCGTGACAGTATGTATTTGATGCTAGATAATGCTGAGAAATAGGAAAAAGCTTTTGAAAAAAAGAGAGAATTTGACAGCAATTTCATATCAGACCTCGATGAAGAAGGGCCTCTTACAAGGGAAGATTGGACAAATATTCGAGTATTTTGCAAGTTTTTGAAGGTTTTTTATGACTCAACTAACACTGTTTCAGCTTCATTACTTGTTACATCTAATTTGTATGTTAGTGAAGTATGTCAGTTAAAGATGATCATTCAACAACATGTCATGGCTGACAATATGCTATTAAGGACAATGGCTTTAGGCATGTAGAATAAATTTGACAAGTATGGGGGCACTTTTGAAAGGTTCACTATTTTTGTCTTCGTGGCGGTCCTTCTCGATCCAAGATGCAAGTCAAAACTATTAAAACATTATCTAAGCATCTTGTCTGGGAATGATAGAGTTGCAGAGCTTATGAACAAAGTTGGAGAATGTAATGAAAATACTATATTTGGATTTCAAAGGTGATTCAGATGATGGATGTCTAACTTCAAGGGTTGAGATTCCAAAGGCAACTAATATTGCAACCTCTACCTTCTTTGACAATTCTCTAGAGTTTGATGCTTCTATTAATATGTCTGAAATTGATGAGTATATGACCGAGAAACTTGAAAAATACTCAGATAGTTTAGATATATTGACATGGTGGAAGTTGAATGGCCACAAATATCCGATTCTGAGCAAAATAGCCAAAGATGTTTTCATCATTCCAATTTCGACCGTCGCTTCAGAGTTCGCATTCAGTTGTGGTGGTCGTATTGTGGACTCATCGCGTACATCTTTATTACCAACGACGGTGGAAGCTATTATTTGCACTCAAAGTTGGATCCGTTCTAAGAGTCCAACTTTGTCTGACAGTGATTATAAAACTATTGATGAAGGTACTTCATTTATTTTATATGAACTATTATATTGGAAATATTGTTTTTATTCTTACTAGTCACTAGTTTCATATAATTGTATTTTTGTTATAGAAATTGATGCTTTAACTTAAAGGAATGAAGAAAAAGAGAAAGATATTACCGAGTTATAGCTAAGGTACGATTAAGCAATTTGATCAATTTCTATTTTCTACAGATTTTGCATGAAGAGGAAATTATGATAGATCATAGATGACTAATTGTACTTTATCATTTTTGTTGTTCAAGTTGAGTTCCATGTCAATTTTAAGCTTAGATATTTGGGCATGGACATCTACCCTTGAATTATGTTTATGTTAATTCTTACAAACTATTTTGAAGATGAAGTTAGGGATTAGTGCAAGTTGTGTTATTTCCTATTTAATTGTTAGAGCAAGATATTCTGCCATGTTCAAAATATGAGAAGTTGTTCTTCTAATATGGAAATATGAGTGCTTGAAGCCTGTAATTGTATGAATTAGCAATGTAATGCTCCCAGCAATGTATAGAATGAAGTGAGCACCACTTAGTGAGCAATGAGCAGTGTTTTTTTGAACTAGAAAGCAGTGTTTTTTAAAAATCTGTAAATAAGGAGCAGGAACCGACTCGACCCGAACCGAACCGAACCAAAAATTTCGATTCGGGTTTGGTATAAGTCAGTCGGTTTCGGTTTCGGGTTTGGGTTCGGAAACCAAAACCAAAACCGATTAGTTCGGTTTAGTTCGGTCCGAAACCGAATCGAACCGAACTCTTGCCCACCCCTAAACACAATAACAGACATGAATTCGAGAATATACTATGTGACATGTTGTTTTGTATGCTTCATTGTTATAATTATGGCGATGTTGCTCGAGATTTTGATGATTGGTTTCATTGTTATGCCTTATGGTTATATGGAGAATAATATTACTCGATGAGTTGCTTTTATGTCACATTCATGATGATATTGATTCAAGAATGTGCCTTAATGTAATGCTATGATGATAATGACTCAATGATGTGCTTTAATACTGTGTTATGATGATATTGCTTCGAGGATATGATATTTCTGATAGTAGACCCTTATGATTGAATTACGAATGTAAAGTCTCTCTCTATCAGACACTAAATCCCTTCTCTTTGAAACCCTAAACCCCCCCCCCCCCCCCCCCCCCCCCCCCCCCCCGCCCTCTCTCTCTCTCTCTCTCTCTCTCTCTCTCTCTCTCTATTTGAAACCTTAAACCACTTCTTACTCTTTAGAACCCCAAAAACTCTTTATCTTTCTCCCCAACCGTATAAACTCTTGTTTTGTCACTCACTCGCTCTCTTTTTTATATGCTTTAAGGTGCCATCACAAGGGCCCAGGCCAAGCATCTCACTAACCATTTTAGTTTGCTTTAGTTTACATGAGAAGATCTTTTGAAGGCTTGGAGGAGGCCCCCACATCACTAACACTTCCCTTTGTTTTCGACCGCAAGGAAGAAAGAGAGATGGTGGCGCAGGGCAAGGGATTCATCACCTAGGCTGAGTTCTCGTTGCTCCAAACGAGATTATGGATGCGAGATCACGTCGCTACATGCAAGATTTCTGTTAGATTCCTTAATGTTTGAAATCTGGTCCCATAGGTGGTCGATGCCTAGGATCTCGCTAAACTTTGTAGTTTTCGGTCTTGTAGATCAACGGCATCTTGTTAAGTTTCCTCCTTCATGTCATTTGTCAGGAACCTATTTCTGATTGATGTGGCGTGATTGTATCATGTACTCTTTCTGCCTAGCAACATAGGATTTAGACTCCAAACTGATCCCTTAGAATAGAAGGTTTTGACATCTTGTGATGTTTCTTGAGACAAAACACCTTGACAGAAAAAGCATAAAAAAATAAGTAAATAGAAATGACGTAGAGGAGCCCATATTCCAAATGAATGAAAGCGTGATGAAATTGGTCTCAGTCACTCTTCGGGATGGAGAGATTTTTTTTATTTGAATATGTTAATCATCGACTCCATCCGAAGAGTTCTAAATTCCTAAACCTAAGAGTGGGAAATCCACTGAAATCTTGATCCGATCAAAGCACATTCCAGAATCAAATTATTCTTTAAGCACTTGCTTCTTATCTTTCCGTTACCCATGCTCCCCATAGATAAAAGCTTTGTTGTTCTTGTTTCACTATCACTATATGAAATGAAGCAGCGACTAGCATGCTAAGATCAACCACTTGGAGAACGTGATGCCTTTCTAATGTATCAGAGCCTAGAACAAGTTGTACACTTTTCTAATAGACCATCTTGTTAGTTAAAGGGTTATGACACCCAATTAGTAAATTAGGTCGTATATTTTTGAACTTGAAAGACTATGCCGAGAAAAGTAGAGGAAAACTTGCATGTGCTTTCTTTGCAAATAAACTTCAAACTGAAAGGAGATTTTGACCCATTAATGTAATGTTTGGATCCAAATTCTTTCTGGCATCATCCCATTTTGAGGACTTGGAATTATGCCAAAATCAGCATTTAGGGATTCTTTCAATCTCTCTTTGGGTTTTGTCTTAAAGAACTATATGTAGATTTGCAAGTACACCAGTTTCGACAGTAGCAAACAGTGTTATCCTAAAGGAAGCTTTCGCTTATGTATTGGAACTTCTTCTTAGTTCTGTTCGAATGCGGCGAGGTAACGTGGTCACTCGTGTGTTTGAAGGACTTGATCATTTGTGGTTAATTATTATGTTCATATCTTCTGTTCACTATGGAGGTGTTGTTTCAATGTTAGACCAATTTCTATGTTGTGTGAGCCTTCGAGTGTACTCATGTCAAAATTTTTGTTGTTGACTTGTAGTAGCGTGGGTGGATTCTACAGCTTACACATACGATCTTGTTTTTAGTTTTCCAATTCCTTAATAGTTTGACGTTGTGTGAGTCGTTATTCATCGGTTCACTGAATCTATCTATCCTATTCCAACTCGGGTGGACTGCCTCTTGCGTAGATCCGATATTATGCCTTGATAGCATTGTTCGTCTTCGTGAAGTTTCTTCCTGTATCAATCTCGATCTTTGTTACGAGTACCTAATCGAGTTCTGAAAAGTTCCTTCGTTGTCATTTTTGCCTCAAGATTTGGACAGTCGATGAAATTATTATGGCCATTATGGATGTGATGACAGTTGAATAGATCATCCATCCTTAGTAGAGTTTAAGTGAATATTTTGTCAACCTTAGCGTGTTGTCATACTAAGGGCTCCGGTCGAGGCCGTGTTGTTTATCTCTAGGCTTAGGCGCGTGGGTTGCGTTAAATGTGAGGGAAGACATATGTTCCTTAGGTTTGTTTGGGTCGTGATATCAATCAATTCAGTGTCGAGTGTAATAGTAATCTTGAGGTTATGACTTGAAAGAGTTTAAGTAAATATTTTGTCAGCCTTATCGTGTTGTCGTACTAAGGGCTCCGTTTGAGGCCTTGTTGTTTGTCTCTAGGCTTAGGCACGTGGTTTGCGTTCAATGCTAGGGAGGACATATGTTCCTTAGGTTTGTTTGGGTTATGATTTCTATCAATTCAGTGTCGAGTGTAATAGTAATCTTGAGGTTATGACTTCTTCCTAATTTTGGGAAATTAGTGGTGAGTCGTACGGACTTGAATTGCCTCCTCGATATGGGTATGTCTTTCATATATCCACGATGAGGTTGTCATAGCTGTCGCATATCATCTCTTAGATTTTTATTCCTATACGAGTAGTTGCTTCTTTGAATGATAATTTGAGCTCTTTCACCACAGGGAGTTCCCTTGGTTGGTGTGTTGAATGATTTGCACAATAGGAAACTTCCTGGGAGCTTGTGTCGAAGGTTATTGGAAAGTGCCTTATTCATTTTTCCTCGTCTCTTGTAGTTATGTCAAACTTCAGGGAAGAGATTGTTTTAGGAGAAAGAGTGTATTATGACCTAGCCCACTCTTTTCAACGTGGCTTTCGTTTCACAATGCTTTTGGCCGTAATATTTGGAAGAAATTTCCTTCACTTCAAAGAGTAGAAGCTGTCCAAATTTCAGTCATAAAGTCTAAGTTTTGATCCTTTTGTGGTTGTGGGAAGTTACTACTCTTTTCAGCCAAAACAGTGCATAACCAAGGCAACTATTGAGTCTAAAAAGGTCATCCTCATTTCGTAGCACGTCATACGATATCAGAGCCTCTTACCCTTTACCATTGTTTCCCTGCATGCTTTAAGCCCTTGAATAATGGTAAGAAGTTATCCTTTGTCTTCGAAAAGTTGTTGCTACAATATGTCAAAACAAGCCAATACTTTGTTGAAAAAACTGCAACTTTTTCTTAAGATCGATTTGATGAGATTCTTTCAACCTTCCTCCAATTTACCATTTGCTTGAAAGGTTGTCTAAATCATATGAGAGTCTTCTTGTTCTAT
Organism: Begonia masoniana; assembly: GCA_022432975.1. Lineage (NCBI taxonomy): Eukaryota > Viridiplantae > Streptophyta > Magnoliopsida > Cucurbitales > Begoniaceae > Begonia > Begonia masoniana. The sequence goes on from CM039506.1 coordinate 11,951,271, forward strand.
GGTGCAAGAGTAAAAAGTTGATGAGCAAGTTAGGAGATGCTGCCTCCACCCCCGAGTGGTTATATCACTCCTTTGCTTAGCTCAGATAGTTTGGACAACTTCTCTCCTATCGTGGGGCATCCATTTCAAAGAATGAAGAAGAACCTACTCCTCAAGCAGAAAACCCCTTGGCTTTGGAAGAATCACATCACATAATGTATAAAACACCCTTCACTTTGTATTTCTGAGAGGAGACTTGCAAAATGGAGGATGCATGAGCATAAAGATGAGTCCTTTGCAACAACCATTGATTAAGATAACAAAAATAAAGAGGCAGCTCTCCTAATAGTGACTCAAGGTTCTCCAAATTCCCTAACCTGAGAATAGGGATTTATGATGGTGCAAGATTTCCATGATCTATGGTTACTCAAGGGTGAAGTGTGCTTTTTGTTTCTTGATGGACAAACTTATAACAATGAAGGCATCCAAGTAGTACAAGATTATTCAAAGAGGTATGTGCTACATCCTAAATTAAATAATATACTTTATGGAATTGTTTGGATTAAGGATCCTTCATGTTGATATTTATTTGATTCCTTGGCAAGATACTTATGACAACATGGTCAGTCAATGATTTAGCTATATTTGATAGATATGTGTTTAATAATGTCAAGAGTTATTTACCAAGTTGTGGATTTGAATTGGTACGTTCTTTGGATATTTTATTTATTGATGGAGTTTTTGCTCATCGGCATACACATTATGTAAGTGATGATTTTAGCATTCATAAATTTTGATTACCAATTGGTATTACCTGAATCTTATTGATTGCAGTGATTCTTCATCTTCATGGAGAATATGACATTTATTTTGTGATGAAGAAATTGTTTTGGGGTATGAAAGAAAATTGCTTGATGATAGTGAAACACAAGTTATGGAAGACTTTACCAAATGCAACATGGCCGATTACATTTTTTGTTTGTGTGATCCTATGCGGTTTCCAAGTGTTACTTGGGGCAAGTTAAACTTTGTGTTGTTTTGAGAATATCAAAAGAAACTAGAGAGAAACTTACTATGGTAGTGGTATTATAATTCAAATGAATGGCATGAAAGAGTAGATTGTGACAACCATGGAAGTTTGGATAATGTAATGAAACTAAAATTACCAAATGATAAAAACTGAGCATCATTTCAATATTTTGGCTTTTCTACTATTTTGGTGCCTTAAAGGACAACCTTATTAGTTGTTGTGGGGACGTTTGAGGAATCATCCTTTTCAACAACAAGTATGACCCCACATTTTCAAAGTTTGAAGGATTGGTAGTAAATTTGAGAACTACACAACCAACTACTTACTTTGAAAGGGAAGGGATTGGAACTAGGGTTGTGAATGAACTTTCTTTGAGGTCTCCTTTAAGGAGAGATGAGTATGTCGAATCAAAGGGTTACACCAAGACATCCACAGGTAATGGCTCATTGCATTTAAACGTGTTGCACTTGTTCTTTTGTATTTTTATGAGAACTAGCTCTGAATTCCTACCAATAACCAAGGAACTTCTTAAGTTACTTGGAAAGGATAATGTTGTTACTTTAAAGTTTGAGCCTGGGGAAAAATGGAAAAGACTAAAGCCGTGGATTTGAGGACAAATCCTCAATCACCAGAAGAGGATGATGCTCCACAGGGTTCCCTCATAATAAACTGAACCAAGAAGTTTTCTAACTTCTTTGTTCATTTTGTAGCTCTCTCTTTCCTAGCTTGTTTGAAGTAGAACGTTAGTTCAATAAACAAAGAGAAGGCAAGGCATTTAGATGCTTGAAGCATTGACACAAAATCTGACTTAAGCAATTTCCCAATGTGCAACACCACTCATTGGCTCAAGCTAGACCACTCTCTCTTTATCGCTTGAAGCTCAAATCCATTGAAGACAAGTCAAGAGAGCTAACCTTCCTTTCATTGCTATATCCAAGAGATAAAGAGAGGCCCAAAACATTTGAATCTTTTTGGCAAATCATCTCGCCCTCGAGCAATTTCCACCTTGGCTACAACACACTCACATGAAGGGAATTTGGCATAGTTGATTCTATTACTGCTAGTCAATGGTTGTGTTTTATTTTTGGTAGTTCGAGAAGCATTAAAATATGGTCTTAATATACTAGGTCACAAAAAATACGTGTTTTTGGGTGTGGGGGAGTTTACTATATATATATATATATATATATATATATATATATATATATATATATATATATATATATATATATATATATATATATATATATATATATATATATATATATATATATATATATATATATATATATATATATATATATATATATATATATATATATATATATATATATATATATATATATATATATATATATATATATATATATATATATATATATATATATATATATATATATATATATATATATATATATATATATATATATATATATATATATATATATATATATATATATATATATATATATATATATATATATATATATATATATATATATATATATATATATATATATATATATATATATATATATATATATATATATATATATATATATATATATATATATATATATATATATATATATATATATATATATATATATATATATATATATATATATATATATATATATATATATATATATATATATATATATATATATATATATATATATATATATATATATATATATATATATATATATATATATATATATATATATATATATATATATATATATATATATATATATATATATATATATATATATATATATATATATATATATATATATATATATATATATATATATATATATATATATATATATATATATATATATATATATATATATATATATATATATATATATATATATATATATATATATATATATATATATATATATATATATATATATATATATATATATATATATATATATATATATATATATATATATATATATATATATATATATATATATATATATATATATATATATATATATATATATATATATATATATATATATATATATATATATATATATATATATATATATATATATATATATATATATATATATATATATATATATATATATATATATATATATATATATATATATATATATATATATATATATATATATATATATATATATATATATATATATATATATATATATATATATATATATATATATATATATATATATATATATATATATATATATATATATATATATATATATATATATATATATATATATATATATATATATATATATATATATATATATATATATATATATATATATATATATATATATATATATATATATATATATATATATATATATATATATATATATATATATATATATATATATATATATATATATATATATATATATATATATATATATATATATATATATATATATATATATATATATATATATATATATATATATATATATATATATATATATATATATATTATTTTATAATGTTACCTTCTGAAGGTTACATACAAAACCAACACCATAAACAGTACTAACAGAGAACGAGAAGTTCAAGGAGAAGGAACATCTCTTCAAAAATTAAAAATCAAACCCCATACATTTAAGGGAAGGAGTATGATATCGATATCTATCACATTTCTCTTTTCATACGATAACCACCTACAAAATTCAAATTCAAAGAAAAACCTAGAAAGTTAACAGGGGGGTGGTAAAATTAGCTGAAACACAGTTCAATACGGAATACTGCGTAGGTAAGCTTGTTATTTTTGGTATAATCCTACTCACCTAAGAAATTCTACAATAAAAGCTCCTTCACCTTGCAAGCTACTCTATTAACACTCATGCACCAATCAGCCAAAACACCTGCTTAGGCAATGATGATGAGCAATATTTCAAACTCAGGTGACCAATGCATGACAAAAGATCCCAATGTAACTACCGAAGAGCAATCAACCTGGAGACTGCAACCTGAAATGGGGCAAACAAACGGAAGAAAATTGCAAAACCTCCCGATTTATGTTAAGAAAATTGATAAGTTGCTAATTAATTATTATGAAGGAGAAAAGCCTCGACTATGATCGGGTCCAGATGTTACAAGACTTTCCTTAAATATTTCCCCTCACAAGATAAAATCGTGATTTGATATAGACAAGAAGTTCACCAATAAAAAAGAGTATTTTGTCTTTTCTAGTTCGTGTTGGAGAAATGTTACTGTAAATCGCTACATGACGCCAAAGAAAATAGAAATAGATCCCTAACCATCACAAAGACTCGTGGTATTGAAAACATAAACACAGTGAAAGTTCAAAACCCTCGAAAATAATTCAAAGCAGATTCGGTCTAAAAAAAATTTTGATATGTTATAAACTTAATCAAATACAACGTTCTAATTTGGACTCTCAAAGAAAAATCGAAAATATTCAGAGCCAATCGAAGTCGAAGTCGAAGTCGAAGTCGAAGTCGAAGTCGAAGTCGAAGTCGAAGTCGAAGTCGAAGTCGAAGTCGAAGTCGAAGTCGAAGTCGAAGTCGAAGTCGAAGTCGAAGTCGAAGTCGAAGTCGAAGTCGAAGTCGAAGTCGAAGTCGAAGTCGAAGTCGAAGTCGAAGTCGAAGTCGAAGTCGAAGTCGAAGTCGAAGTCGAAGTCGAAGTCGAAGTCGAAGTCGAAGTCGAAGTCGAAGTCGAAGTCGAAGTCGAAGTCGAAGTCGAAGTCGAAGTCGAAGTCGAAGTCGAAGTCGAAGTCGAAGTCGAAGTCGAAGTCGAAGTCGAAGTCGAAGTCGAAGTCGAAGTCGAAGTCGAAGTCGAAGTCGAAGTCGAAGTCGAAGTCGAAGTCGAAGTCGAAGTCGAAGTCGAAGTCGAAGTCGAAGTCGAAGTCGAAGTCGAAGTCGAAGTCGAAGTCGAAGTCGAAGTCGAAGTCGAAGTCGAAGTCGAAGTCGAAGTCGAAGTCGAAGTCGAAGTCGAAGTCGAAGTCGAAGTCGAAGTCGAAGTCGAAGTCGAAGTCGAAGTCGAAGTCGAAGTCGAAGTCGAAGTCGAAGTCGAAGTCGAAGTCGAAGTCGAAGTCGAAGTCGAAGTCGAAGTCGAAGTCGAAGTCGAAGTCGAAGTCGAAGTCGAAGTCGAAGTCGAAGTCGAAGTCGAAGTCGAAGTCGAAGTCGAAGTCGAAGTCGAAGTCGAAGTCGAAGTCGAAGTCGAAGTCGAAGTCGAAGTCGAAGTCGAAGTCGAAGTCGAAGTCGAAGTCGAAGTCGAAGTCGAAGTCGAAGTCGAAGTCGAAGTCGAAGTCGAAGTCGAAGTCGAAGTCGAAGTCGAAGTCGAAGTCGAAGTCGAAGTCGAAGTCGAAGTCGAAGTCGAAGTCGAAGTCGAAGTCGAAGTCGAAGTCGAAGTCGAAGTCGAAGTCGAAGTCGAAGTCGAAGTCGAAGTCGAAGTCGAAGTCGAAGTCGAAGTCGAAGTCGAAGTCGAAGTCGAAGTCGAAGTCGAAGTCGAAGTCGAAGTCGAAGTCGAAGTCGAAGTCGAAGTCGAAGTCGAAGTCGAAGTCGAAGTCGAAGTCGAAGTCGAAGTCGAAGTCGAAGTCGAAGTCGAAGTCGAAGTCGAAGTCGAAGTCGAAGTCGAAGTCGAAGTCGAAGTCGAAGTCGAAGTCGAAGTCGAAGTCGAAGTCGAAGTCGAAGTCGAAGTCGAAGTCGAAGTCGAAGTCGAAGTCGAAGTCGAAGTCGAAGTCGAAGTCGAAGTCGAAGTCGAAGTCGAAGTCGAAGTCGAAGTCGAAGTCGAAGTCGAAGTCGAAGTCGAAGTCGAAGTCGAAGTCGAAGTCGAAGTCGAAGTCGAAGTCGAAGTCGAAGTCGAAGTCGAAGTCGAAGTCGAAGTCGAAGTCGAAGTCGAAGTCGAAGTCGAAGTCGAAGTCGAAGTCGAAGTCGAAGTCGAAGTCGAAGTCGAAGTCGAAGTCGAAGTCGAAGTCGAAGTCGAAGGTCGAAGTCGAGTCGGAAGTCGGCGACTGTGGTTTGGCGTCGGGCGACTGCGAGTGCGAACTAGGTCTGAGCGAGCTTCAAGCGAAGTGAGACTGAGACTGAGAGGCAGGAGCAGCCGAGGAGGCGAGGAGAGGGGTTAGGGCTAAGGGCACTGGGCAGTGGGCACACTGCACTGATTAAATTCGGTTCTGCCATTATTCGGTTTTTTATCATCAAACCCAAAACCGAACCGTATTTTTCGGTTCAACTTAAAACAAACCGAATTTGGATTTTTTAAATTGAAAAACAGACCAGAACTGGACCAAATTTTCGGTTCCAATCCGGTTCTTCGGTCCAATCCGGTTTTTGCTCACCCCTACTTCTAGGTACTCAACTACATGGTCTAGCTAAGTATCTCTTTTCCTTTTTGTTTGCATGTCATGTGATTATCTCTTTTTTGGGTGCATATCTTAATTCTCTTGGAGATAGTATTCATACTGTCCTTAAGGGTTTTAATATAGGCAAAAATTGAGTTAAATTCATGTTGAAGTGTTCTTCGTCAAGCTTGAAGTTTCCTTCAAGTTTGTCGCTTCTAATCAGTGAGTTTTATACGATCGATGTGTGTAGGCTTTTGTTCTACTCTTTGTGAGTATACGTGGAATCAATTTCTTGCTATCTCTTTATCTTCCTCTTTCCATAAAGGTTGAATATCTAGAAATGTATAAAAAAACTCTCGCGGTAGGTTTGAAGATTTAATCCAAGAAGGACAAAGAATACCAAGGTGTAGTTGTAGCCCTTTCTGGACCAACCTGTATTTACGCATCATTAACTTTTTATCAATGACGATTCAAACTCACATCTGTGGAGACAATCTTCCTCATGTATAGAGCAGGAACCTGTTCAAAAATCTCATCACGAAGACGTGAATCGAACGAGTTATACATGTAAAAAGTGGTATTTTATTTTAATAAATGTACACATATTAATTTTTTCCTCGTTAAAGATAGACAACATGTCATGTTATGATTCTTTTTTTCCTTTGATGGCCACGTAGGATTTTTCAACCATTTGGTTAAAATTCAGTAATTTGGGAAATTACTATTTGGTTAAATTTGAAAAATTTAGTTTGGCTAATTTAAAATTTACTTTAGTTGAGTTTGGGGAAATACTTGGGTTTGACTGATCAAAATTAAAGGGTTTTATTTAATATATCAAATATAATAATTTATATTTTATTTATTAAAGAAATGACTAAAGGGAATGTTTTTTTTTTTTTAATATGCAGGAAACCCTATTTTGATTCTCTTCATCGCTGCACTAAGAGAGAGAGAGAGAGAGAGAGAGAGAGAGAGAGTTGTGTGGAATCGTTGTAATCGAAGGCTGCAATCGTGTGCATGAGACACCAAACAACAATATTTGTAGAGGAGTTTCGAGAGATTGTAAGTTTTTCTCTCCATTTTAAGTTTTAAAAGTTAAGGTTGTTATTTAATTTGAATTAGAGCTTGGAAACTCGAATCTGTGAGATATGTCTTGGTTGTTTGAGTAGGATTAAGTTGTATGTATGTTGATTTGGTGATTTGTTGTGAAAATTAGAGAAGGGGAACAACTTTCACGACTTTTCGTTGCTGAAAATTTCCCCAAGTGTCGACTGATGTGGATGGCCAGTCAATCGCACAAGTGTCAAGGTATCGACCTCTTTGAGGGGTCGGTCGACATCTCAGGAGGAAGATTCGACCGCTAGCATATTTTGGTCTGAAACCTAAGAGGTATCAAGTTTCGATACCTTTGGATGAAGTATCGACTGCAGCCAACCCGAGAGGTATGTAGTATCGACTGCTAAGTGAAAGTGTCGACCGCAATCCAAACACAAATGTTCAAACTGTTCACTAGTGGGTCGAACCCTAATTATAAGTGTCGACCGATACCCTTAAAGTGTCAACCAGTACCCTTCGCAGCCGTTTACAGCATTTCGATTTTGGTTCCTAGTCCCAGTATAGAACACATTCTTATGTCTCCCTTAGTGATTGAAAGGTAACTTTGTTTTTGTTTTATACTTGAACAAGTTTTTTGGACATTGATCTGGTACGTGAGGTAGCCGTCCGTGCATAGGAAGAATTATTCACGTTGAGGTAGTAGTTTTATGCTTTTGCACTGCATTGCATGATTTTTATGAAAACCCTATTTTGGTGAGTTATCACCCATGGAAAACTTGACGAAGTCTGGTCGCCAGCACGTCAGCTTTTTAAGTATATGTACGAATGGTTTTTATACGTTTACCATTGATGCATTGTATTTTCTTTGCTATTATATATCTATATTCTGAGGGATGAATCATCTTGATACTTTGGACGGTTTCGGTGTCAAACTATCACTAGGCTATCCTAGAACACCTTATGTTGCGTGAAGGTTTTCTTGTTTGCACATTTCCGAAAATAAATTATAAGGCGGTGTTGACACACTCCTTAGGTTTCAAACTTTTAAATCTGATCGGGGTATGTTTATTTATTTCGATTACGAATGGTACTGTCGTGGAGCTTGCTAGCCAACCACCTTGAGTAACATTGATGGATCATTGGATCTTCGTTACTTTCTTTCCTCCTGGCCCATAAGGTGTTGATGACCCTCATTTTTTACTGAGGTAAATTTTATTATGAAAGTACGATAAAAACATTTTTTGTATAATCATTTAATGTTTGACTTATTGACTCATCGGTGGCTCATGGAGCTTGTTTTCTTAAAACAATGTAAATGAGTTTTCATGAAACAACAGTTTTAAAAACCATCTTTGTTATCCCATCATGTTTTTAAATGAAAATGTAACAGAAGTTTTACATGTAGTGTATTTAGTATAGCATTTATGTTGAGTTAGTCACTCACCCCAACGATCCCTCCCTTTCAAGAAAAGAACAAGAACAGTGATTAGTTAGAGTCTGCAAGTAGCTTGCTTTCCTTTATTTCTTGTTGAGGGTTTAGTTATCCCAGTGTGAGAACTTATTTTACTTCGATTCTGTATAAGATTAACTGTTTGGATGGATGTTAGACCATAGTGAACAGTTATTTAATTATTGTACTATTATATCTGTAATCACTTATGGATCTTTGACTTTGGTAAATAAACAAGTATTCCACTACAAACCAAGTTTTGGGCTAGGCGGTTAGATCCTCTCTAAAGATCGGGTGACATGCCTCGGTTGGCATGCAAAAAGAATTCTAATAAATTCCCTTGCATTATCTAAGCTCTCTAATTATTACGTATTTTCTCTTTTTGTAGGAATATTTTTGAGGAAAGAATGCACTTGGAGCGCATGGAAGAAGTCACCAAGTGGCCTATGGGAATTTGTCTTCCCGACCCGTTAAATTTGTAATTTTTATTTTTTAAACTTATTTGGACATACATTCGCCTTTATTGTATGAATTATATAATTGCATCATGTATTAGATTGTGTGGTTAGGGTTAGATGTATGTTAGTGGATTATGGGTTGAAGAAATTCAACCAATTATTCAAAGAAAAAAAATCTTCATAAGATCAAGCCCAAAGGAAGCCATGGCCCAAAGAAGAGCCCACATTTAAAGGTATGATTTTTGCAAGTACAAGAGTTAGTGGCAACATGGATTGATGATGTGGCAAGATTCCCTCCATTGATCTATTTAGGCATGGCATTCATCTCCTCCCTATGATGTGTGCTTGTTTGCCTTGATCTTGGCCATCCATCATTTTTCATCCAAGGCCACCATTCATTCATCCTTATGGAAACCCTAATCCACCCTAGGAACTCTATAAATTCATGGCATTGGTGCATGTATGACAATTTCTTGCTCATTTATAAAATTTCTATTTCTCTACTCCAAGGTGGTTAGCCTTTAGAGTTTTTCCTTGGTTCTTTGAACCAAGTGGAGTAGCCCTCTATTATTAATCTAGCTTTGGGTTGCTAGATTAATTCTTATCTTTTCCCTCACATTTTCCATTGGGATTAGGATTGAGGATGAAAACCTAGGCCCTAGGTGGTCGATTTTCTTCAGAAAATCGTTTATCCGAGAGCTTAAACCGTAATATCGCTCTACGGATCCGCCAAAGGTATTTCCATTATTTTCATTTCCGCAACACTTGCACACACACTCTCACCTTTAATTTTCAGTCATCAAACTCACACACTCCACCATTTATTTTATTTGCATTTTATTTCCTTCATCTTCATCTCCCTTTCTTCACCTTACACACACATTTTCACACCTTTAATCTCTTATATTTTTATTGCACTTTTATCATTTCTTCACCTTCATGTTCGGCCACACTTCATAGCACACACCTTCACCTCATTTATTCCTTGCATTTATTATCATATTTTTTCCTTATTTCGGACATTTTCCATTCACACATACCGAGCACATTTTCTATCAATTTGTGGGTTTGAACACAACCCTTTTCTAAGGGATTTTGTTTCAAGTGGTATCAGAGCCACAAGGCTTCCCATATGCGTTTTAGTTGTCATGACATTAGTCAAAAATCGGCACAAAATCAGGATAGCGGCTCGTTTCGTTTCTAGCACTGTTTTCATATTATATTTTTTGCTAACTTTGTGCTAATCTTGTCATTAAATTTTCTGCTATTTTATTGCTAGTTTATTAACTTGAAATATTAAGTTAAATATGGTATGCATTGATGGAGAAAAATTCGGCCAAGGTAAGGAAGAAATTTCTCTCAGATTTTTGGTTATTCCCTCTCGGTTTTCTTACCTATTTTAGCTTCGGTTTGCCTATTCCTTGCTTTAATTTTTGCAGCATATTATGCCTTATTGTGAACCACGTTTTGCATCTAAATATTGTCAAATGACTAGAGGTAAAATCTGAATATTTTGGATGCATAAAATCGGCCTAAAGTTAAAGCTATAAAATCAGTTTTTTTTTTTTTTGTCTACTTTAGTTTCGGTTTTTGCATGTTTCTTTGCCTCGGTTTTTCTATCACATTTTGCATGATTTGAACCATGAATTTTACCTCTAAGATTTGCCTATAATTTAGTATAAAATCTGGTCATAATGATATTTACAAAATCGGCCTTAATGACATATTCTAAATTGGTTTAATGGTGTTTTCCTTTCTTGGTTTGGGAGATTTGTTAACTACCATTTTTGGCTTGATTTGGATTCTGTTTCTAGTCTTTAAATGTTATGTTTTAATGCCATAATTGCATCTAAATTTTCCCCAAAATCTGAATATATGGATACATAAAAATCGGCCCTAAATATAAAACTATAAAAATTGGTTTAATTGATATTCTCGGTTTCTATTATGTTATGCTTGATTGTTATGACCTATTGCTGATTGTTTGCACTTGGATTTAGTGCATAATTCACCTATTATATGTTGTTAATTGAATGCACGAAATTGGTTTATACGAATTTAGTAAAAGCATGATTTAAATTAGCAAATTTGAGCTAAAAGTTACCTTAAAAATTCTGCTATGTTTGGATTAAAATTTTAGCATGTATATCTTGATTTAATTGGTGTTTAAAATATTATTACTTGCTGTTTTTAAGGTTAACTAGTTGGCCTTAATATTATTTTAAGTGAATCAAATTTAAAGTTGGTTAAATTCTTGAAGTTGGATTGAAAGTTAGGTAATTGCATGTATCGGAAAATTTAATTTCTCAAATTAGTGTTCCTAAGTTGTTTGTTGACTTCCAAAATTTTAAAATATTTAATGTGAGCATGATCCCTATTTTAGTTGTCTTAGTTAAGAATTTACCATAGTGCTTAAAATTTTCCTAAGGCATTAAACAAGATAATCACCTCACAAATTAAGATGAACAACTTAGACAAGAATTGAAATTTTAATTAAACACTTAATTATGACTAATAGGAGTGGTTTAGCACGTGACACACCGAACAATGAACCAAATCGTGCGAAGGGCACTCCCCTTCCCGAACCTACACGTCACGAAGGTGAAACTAGCGCTCAAAGAGACATGCAAGGACAAATCGATTCCTTAACGAGCCTAGTTAACACCATTGCCCAACAAGTCCAATCACTTTTACACAATCCTCCCCGTAGAGAAACCAATGAACAAGTCCCTTCATAAGAAACCTCCTCTAGGATCATTCCCGAACGTCCTAGACGTCGTACCCCACAACCACCCATAGAGGAAGAATGGGCTGAACCTCAAAGAAGGAAACAATCATATTATTCGGAGGATGAGGATTAGGTTGATGATGAAGAGTATCACCCAAATCGTCGTAGGGACAACGACGACCTTCAAAATATTAAGATTACAATTCCCCCTTTCGATGGAACGTGTGACAGGGCACACTTATCTAGATTGGGTTGATAAAGTTGAGAGAGTTTTCGAGTGCCATGATTACTCCGAGCGAGTAAAGATTCAATTAGCCTCTCTTGAACTCACGGGCCACGCCGCCTTGTGGTGGTCCAACCTTAAAGCCCAAAGAATTAGAACCTTAGGACCTCCCATTACAACTTGGACTTCCATGAAAGACTTAATGCATCATAGGTTCGTCCCTCGTCACTACAAGCACGAACTCTTTCATCAACTTCACACCTTAAAACAAAATAGCCTCTCGGTAGATGAATATCTTACCGAATTTGAAACCCTTAACATGCGATGCGCATCTGATGAACCCCAAGAACAACTCATCGCTAGATTTATAAGAGGCTTGAACCACGACATAGGAGATGTCGTTGAATTGCAACAATTAGAGACCATGGACTTGGTCATACAATTGGCCCTCACGGTGGAGGGGCAACTTAAGAGAAAGTGCAAGACCGACTTGCCTAAATTTCCACCTAGAAACTTCAACTTCGAGAAATCTATCCAAAAGCAAGAAGAGAAACGACCCCTCAATCGAAATTGGCCACCAAAATCATCAAACACCCCTCACAATCCCCCAACTGCAAACAAAATTCATGAAGCCCAAACCTAAAGGACCTAGAGCACGTGATGTGCAATGCTTCAAATGCTTAGGAAAAGGGCACTATGCTAACGAGTGCTCTAATCACCAAGTGATGTTCATTAAGAAATCCACGGGCGAATGGGAGAGTGAAGAGGATGAAGGCCAATACAATAAAATCGATAAGGATGAGAAAGAAGTAGAAAGCGAAAAAGAAACCGATGAATGCGAGCCTCAAGATGGACCTTTGCTAATGGTCATAAGGCGAGCATTAACATCTAAGCATGTGGACAAGGACTGTCAACGCGAAAATCTTTTTGATAGTCGATGTGCTGTAAAAGATAAAGTTTGTTCAATGATAATAGATGGAGGAAGTTGCATAAATGCGGCCTCCCAAGAAATGGTCAAAAAATTAGGGCTTGAAACCCGTAATCATCCTACACCCTATAAGCTTCAATGGTTGGACGACAAAAATAAGCATGAGATCACCAAACAAGTAACCGTTGTAACATCCAAGTTTTTCGGGTTTCCGCTCCAAGGGTATTTTCGTACATAAGAAATATAGGTCCGTTTTGTGAGCGGGAGGTTTTATTAGAACCGGAACTGTCCAATGAGGTTTTTCCGAGAGGTGCAACCGCAACAAAAACAGTGTTGGCAACTACATCGACGGGGCACTACGAGGCCCAGCGATGCACCGTTTATACAGGACAGAAGTGAACGGTCACAAGGGGCTCAACAAGCTCCTCAATGCTCTACGTGTCTGAAGAATCACTTCGGGGAGTGCAAGTTGCATTCGGTCGATGTTTTCGGTGCGACAAGGTGTGGCACAAGGCCAGAGATTGTCTAGGACCGAATAAGATACCACCGTGTTGTCCTCCGAGGATGTCTACCTTGATCGAAGAAGAGGGAGCCGCTCAACCATCGGTTAATCCAGGTATGTTCATATAGTGGCGATTAATAAGATAAGAAGCGTTAGAGTAGAAGTGTAATTAGAGTAGGAGTTTAAAATGTAACTTTTGTATATTAGGAGGAGGAAAGTGAATAGAGAAAATTACGCATTGAGATGAATAACCTGGGATAGTTGTGCGAGTGTGTACGTACTTAGAATTTATTGCCATTGGAGGGATACAACTTAAGAGATATAACGGTTGAATAGATATAAACTGGACTTTAGTTGACGAACCACCTAAGTATTTAAATGAAGGTAGTAACCAAAAGTCTAGCTTAGGTGAATTGTCGAATAGAAGCATTTGACTTAGTAAATATCAGTGAAGAGAATAAAGATATTGAGGCGAAGTTGATAAGTTAACAAATTTAGAGACGTTAGAAAATAAGGATTTAGATGTGTCAGTTAATTTGAGAGGAATTTAACACCCTAAAGTAAAAGTCATGATTTAAGGTATAGTGCAATATTAGGCGGTATAGTGGTTCGACAGAGTGAGTACCAATTAGGAAAAGTAACGAGTAGTTGATTTCGAACTTTTGGTTTAGAAAGATAAGAGATAAGTAGTAAGTCTAAAGTTGAGACAGTTCGAGTTAAACACCGTAACCTCTGACTTACCTCCAAGATGGAAGTAGGAACTTTAGTGTTTAAAGGACCCGAGAGGTAGATCGTAATGAAGAGTCATTTCCAGATTTTGGGAAAAAGAATTGACTGGAGTGTTTAGGTGGTGGCCAATTAAGTGGAACTCGAAGTGTGTATGAGTGATCGAATGATAGAGCGTGAAGCTGGAAAAGTTTAGAACTTTGGGGATGTAGAAATAGTCATTACTCAATAGGTGGTTAAAGCCGTAGATCAGTCAAAATTTAGCACCTGAGTAGTAATTGAGGAAATCTGGAGAATGAAATCAAATTAGGTGAGTCAGAAAGCTTGGCCTATAAGGGATTAAGAGAAGGCCGATTCATGTGAGAATTTAAGGAAGTAAATTCGATCACTTTGTTATTTGCCTGGAGACTTGAGAATTGATAGGGCTTGTGGTATGAGCTATGGCATGCTTGGTTCCATTAAAGGTAATGGATACTTCTAAGTTTTTGGGAAAACAGAAGGATAAGATTTAAGAATTTTAGAAGATTTAGATTAAGGTTGTAGGTCTACCCACAACAAGTTTGCTAACAAAGAAATCGTAGAACGAATCATTGCAAGGAAGCAAGTAGAATACATAGAGGCAGACTAGGAGGGACAAAACAGAGTAGACTAGTTAGTAAGCTTTAATGAGAAAGGGGAAGAAATCCTTAAATGGTATTAAGGATAAGTTTAGGGCATTGCTTAATTAGATGAAGGGTTAGATTTGAAATTAAACTCGAATGTTAGGGTCGTGCGAATAAGATTACATTAGGAAATCTCAAAGGCTCAACCCCTATGTAACAAAGTTGAAGCCAATGATTTTGTAGATAACTAAAATTAAGGTTGATAAACTTAAATGTGTAAGGTAAATTACCATCCGAGAGAATAGAGACTATGTAATGTAATATAAAATAAGTGGTTAGGTTGATTTATGGGCTTCGAATAGTGTCATATGGGTAAGTGAGAAGATTAACTAGATTAAATTAAGATTGGAATAAGAGTCAAGTAGTTAAGGTTATAGAATTTTGAGCATATTGGATGAGAGGGAGAAAGAGTTGCACGAAGATAGTGCAAGTGAGCTTAGAAGTGAAGTTAGAACAGGAGGTATTAGGGATGTTGCGACTCGTAAGTTACGTCGATTTGTTTGTGTACCCTTTAAGGTGTTGGGTGAATAATTTAAAGAATTAGTTTAGACTTAAGAATTTGTTTGTGATTGATAAAGACCGAGATAAAAACTGGACAAAACGAGCGTAGTGGACATAATTATAGAAACTTCGAGGATACCGTGAAAGCGTCAAGGGATAGATTTAAGCATTTAAGGCCCTGTGTATAAGAATAGCATCAGAGTGACTAAGGAAACGTTGTGATTGCCCAAGGTACATACGTATAAGAGATGAAAGTGTTAAATAGGAAATAAGATAGTAGTGTAAAGAAGAGTTCAAAATGGAGGATTAGGATGAGAGATCTACGTATCAGGTCCTTAGTGTTATAGAATTGAAGAAGTTTTGAGGGTTTGATGTGATTAGGTGCGTGTTGTTGTCACAAATTTAAAGAGTTAGAAACCAAATGAACTTAGCTCGATGTTAAGTTAGAGGAAATTCGAGGTTCTAGGTAACGAAGGGTTAAGTCGAAGTAAAATGGATGTATGAGCGATTGAGTTACGAAGTGTGTAGTTAGAAGATTTAAAACTTTGGAGATATAGGAAGCAATCAAAACCCGAAGGATGAGTAAGACCATAGGGGTGTCGAGGTTAGTATTATGAGCATTGTACTTAGATAATGTGAGGGTGAGTAATTAGAAGTTTAACCAAGCAATAATTTTGAGGACAAAATTCCAATTAAGGAGGGAAGGATGTAACACCCGAGTTTTTCGGGTTTCCGCTCTAAGGGTATTTTTGTAAATAAGAAATATAGGTCCGTTTTGTGAGCGGGAGGTTTTATTAGAACCCTATGAATAAGTTGGAATATTTGGAGGAATGAGGACGTTTCGGGAATCCAAATCGATAGATGAAATAACAAATTAAGCGAGAAATTGAGGAAAGGGCATTTAAGTAATTTGCAAGGTTAAAATTTAAATAAAAACAAATACCCCCCCCCCCCCCCTTTCCCTCATTTCTCCTCCTACGCAAACACCATTTTCTCTCCTCCCTCCCTGCGATCTCCTTCCTCTCGGCCAAGCTCTCTCTCGCCGATGATTCAACGAAGCTCCTCCTCCGTTTTCTTCGACGATTCAACCCTTTAGGTAAGACTCTAGCATATTGTGGTTTAGTTGTCGATTGGGGTTGTTATTCGTTAGGTTTTATTGATTTAGGGTTTGAGTAAATTTACGTTTTCGGTTAGAAATTGTTAGGATGTTTAAATTAGTGCCATTTGATGATGTATTTACGACCATTGACAATAGTTATGTGAGATTGTGGTTATTGACAGATTTAGGTTAGATTTTGGTTGTTGAAGGTGGTAAAATCTCCATTAATGGAGTTTGGTGTTTTGTGAGCGCCACGTGCTCGATGAAATGCCTAAATGGAGAAAATAGAAATTTTAGGAGAAATTGCCTTAGATAGGAGCTTAGTTTAAGTTTGGGAATTGTTTATTTAGGATCGGTTTTAATGCCCTTATTTGTGAAATGTTTTAGGTGGAGACGACTTTTTAGACGGTGCACGGCTTGCTACGGACGTCATGTAAGTGGGTGTTAGGCTTTCGGCCCTTAAGGCCCTACATCGTGTCAACGCTAAACTTTTGTGTTTTAATGATGATTTTCTGATTGTGGGGTTTAATGAGTCGGGTAGCTTAAGATGTTAGTTACTAGTTGTTTGTGAAGTTCGTTAAGAATCGTATATGTCCATGTACGTTGTGAATCGTTTGATGATATGTTTTGATGATATGTTATACGTAGATTCCTCATGCATCATGTTTTCTCAATGACATATGAAATGTTTTACATGCATGAAAATGAAATGATTAAGTAAGATGGGGTGGTATGGCCATGAACAAAAAAACCGTCCAACTCGAGGGACCATGAATCACTGTCCATATTGGACCATGAATACGGTCGAAAGGACTATGAGGGTTTAGTTATCCCAGTGTGAGAACTTATTTTACTTCGATTCTGTATAAGATTAAATGTTTGGATGGATGTTAGACCATAGTGAACAGTTATTTAATTATTGTACTATTATATCTGTAATCCCTTATGGATCTTTGACTTTGGTAAATAAACAAGTATTCCACTACAAACCAAGTTTTGGGCTAGGCGGTTAGATCCTCTCTAAAGATCGGGTGACATGCCTCGGTTGGCATGCAAAAAGAATTCTAATAAATTCCCTTGCATTATCTAAGCTCTCTAATTATTACGTATTTTCTCTTTTTGTAGGAATATTTTTGAGGAAAGAATGCACTTGGAGCGCATGGAAGAAGTCACCAAGTGGCCTATGGGAATTTGTCTTCCATGCCCGTTAAATTTGTAATTTTTATTTTTTAAACTTATTTGGCATACATTCGCCTTTATTGTATGAATTATATAATTGCATCATGCATTAGATTGTGTGGTTAGGGTTAGATGTATGTTGGTGGATTATGGGTTGAAGAAATTCAACCAATTATTCAAAGAAAAAAACCTTCACAAGATCAAGCCCAAAGGAAGCCATGGCCCAAAGAAGAGCCCACATTTAAAAGTATGATTTTTGCAAGTACAAGAGTTAATGTCAACATGGATTGATGATGTGGCAAGATTCCCTACATTGATCCATTTAGGCATGGCATTCATCTCCTCCCTAGGATGTGTGCTTGTTTGCCTTGATCTTGGCCATCCATCATTTTTCATCCAAGGCCACCATTCATTCATCCTTATGGAAACCCTAATCCACCCTAGGAACTCTATAAATTCATGGCATTGGTGCATGTATGACAATTTTTTGCTCATTTATAAAATTTCTATTTCTCTACTCCAAGGTGGTTAGCCTTTAGAGTTTTTCATTGGTTCTTTGAACCAAATGGAGTAGCCCTCTATTATTAATCTAGCTTTGGGTTGCTAGATTAATTCTTATCTTTTCTCTCACCTTTTCCATTGGGATTAGGATTGAGGATGAAAACCTAGGCCCTATGTGGTCGATTTTCTTCGGAAAATCGTTTATCCGAGAGCTTAAACCGTAAGATCGCTCTACGGATCCGCCAAAGGTATTTCCATTATTTTCATTTCCGCAACACTTCCACACACACTCTCACCTTTAATTTTCAGCCATCAAACTCACACACTCTACCATTTATTTTATTTGCATTTTATTTCCTTCATCTTCATCTCCCTTTCTTCACCTTACACACACATTTTCACACCTTTAATCTCTCATATTTTTATTACACTTTTATCATTTCTTCACCTTCATGTTCGGCCACACTCCATAGCACACACCTTCACCTCATTTATTCCTTGCATTTATTATCATATTTTTCCCCTATTTCGGCCATTTTCCATTCACACACACCGAGCACATTTTCTATCAATTTGTGGATTTGAACACAACCATTTTCTAAGGGATTTTGTGTCATCGGGTCATCCACCTCGGCATTCTATTAGGCACGCCTTTGGGTCGTGTCAATACCTTCCTCAAGGAGACCCATATTCTCAGCCAGATTGGTATTCTTTCTATCTGACACAATCCACTCTTTTCAACATATCTTCCATTTCACAATGCTTTAGGCCGCAATATTTTGAGGACATTTCCTTCCCTTTAAGGACTAGAAGCTATTCAAATTGTAGCCCTAAAGTTCATGTATTGATTCTTTTGTTTTTGTGGAAAGTTGTTCATTTCGACCAAAACAGTGCATAGTCGAAGCAACCCTTGAGTCCAAAAAGCTCACCCCCATTTTATAGCTACACTTACCAAAGTCAATTTCCACTTACAGGGTCCTATTCTCGAGACTGATTCAAGCCCAAACTCCCACACTAGACTCATGCATTCCAACTAGGAAGTTCGGGACTAGAGTATCTTCACATTTTTTTTATAAATCTATGATTAATATATTATCCCCTCAACATATCTCCAATTAAATATCTATTATGTTAAATTGTCAATCTTTCAACTACTACCATTTCAAATAAAAACCACAATCATTATAGACAATAGAAATATCACATAATTAATATGGTAAAACTACCTGGTGTAACATTCTCTCCCCATTTCAAAATTTCTGTCCTCAAAATTTGCTTACTTAACGAAATCAGGATATAAGGACATCATGTCTTCTTTTCTTCCCCTAGTAGCCTTTTTGATCGAATGATTGCTCGATAGCACTTTCACTAAAGAATTTTCTTGTTTCCTTAGTTCCTTGGTTTTTGAATCCTGAAATCTATATAAGCTTCTCATCGTAACTTAAATAGATTGAACCTCAAAGTTAGTAGGCACGATTACTTGAGAAAGATCTTGAATGTACTTTCTTAGCATTGATATATGAAACATATTATGAATTCCTTGCATTAATGATGGTAATTTTAGTTTATATGTTGTTTTCCCTATCTCTTCCTTAATGGGGAAAGATCTAATGAACCTTAGTGAAAGTTTTTCTTAATTGTCAAATCTCATTACTCTTTTAAATGTGAAACTTTCAGAAACACCATATCTCCATTTTTAAATTTTAGTTCCTTCGTCTAGTGTTCGTGTAGCTTCTCTCTTAGCTTTAAGCAATTAACATTCTTTGACGGATAATGTTTACCATGTCTGTAGTTTGCTGTTTGATTTTTGGACAAAGTAACTTAGTTTCGCCAACTTCGATCTGATATAGCGGAGATCTACATTTTCTGCAATACAATGCTTCATATTGTGTCATACCAATTGTGGCCTGGTAACTAATATTGTAAGAAACTTTCACTAAAGTTAGCATCTTACTCCAACTAATATGATATTTTAGTACACAATCCCGTAATATGCCCTCTAAAATTTTGATTGTTCTTTCAGTTTGACGATGAAAAGTCATACTAAATTTTAATTTGGTACCCATAGCTTTATGTAAGCTTTTTCAAAAGTTTGAAGTAAACTGAGAATCTCGGTCCGACACAATGGATGTTAGTACTTCATGTAGTATGACTAACTCCTAAACATAAAGTTTTACATACTGATGCATAGAATGCATCTTCTTCCTTGGTAAAAGGTGAGCTAACTTTGCTAATTTGTTCACAATTACCCATATAGCATCATATCTCTTTACTACTCTTAGTAAACCGATTAGAAAATCCTTGGATATTTGTTCCCATTTCCATCCAAGAATAGACAAAGTGTGTAAAGTTCCTAAAGACTTTTTGATGTTCGACCTTAACTTGTTGACATAATAAATATAATTCTACATTCTCAACAACATCTTCCTTGAGATTATATCACCAATGGTGTTGTTTCACATCTCTATATATCTTAGTACTTCCAATGTGTACTGAGGTAGTAGAAGAATGTGTCTCAAATAAAATTGAGTGAGAGAGAGAGTGGGTGAGAGAGAGAGAGAAATAGATAGAGAGATTATGGTGAAAAAAGAGAGGGAGATATAAGAAGAAAGAGTGAGAGAGAGAGAGAGTTAGTGTATGAGAGAGATAAAAAGATAGATAGAGATTAGTGTTTGAGAGGGGAATGAGAGAGAGGGAGTGGGAGAGAGTTACTAAATGATATAGAGAATAAGTAAGAGAAAGAGAGAGGGGTTAAGGTGTGTGAGTGAGAGAGAGAGGGTTGAGGAAGAGAGAGAAAGAGAGAGGGACTAGAAGATATAAAGAGTGAGTGAGCAAGAGAGGGTGAGAGAGATTGATAGAGAGAGAGGTAGAGAGAAAGATAGATAGAGAGAAACAAAGAGTAAGAGAGAAAGAGAGAGGGAAAGATAAATAGATAGATAGATGGAGATAGAGAGTAAGAGAGAGAGAGAGAGATATAAAGATAGATAAAGAGAGATATAGATAAAGAGTGAGAGATAGTGAGTAAGAGATAGATAGAAAGAGAGAGAGGTAGATACAGACAAAGGTTAGGGGTTGAAGAGTGGGTTTAGGGTGTGAAAGAGAGAGGTACAGAGGAAGAGGGAGAGAGAGAATAATTTAGAGGGAGAGAGAGCGAGCTAGAGCGGGAGAGAGAGAGGCAAAGAGAGAAAAAGGGTTTAAGGTTTGAGAGATAGATACTGAGAAAGAGCGAGGAAGAGTGAGTGAGTGAGTATGAGATGGATAGAGAGAGAATAAAAGAGAAAGTGAATAAGAGAGGGAGAGAGAAAGAGTGCTTAGGGTTTTAGAGAGTGAGTGGGAGGGAGTGATTTGCCAAGAGGATCAATCACGAGATCTCGAGCCAAAGAACTATCTAATTTGTGTGCTCATTTTTTAGGAGTCACATTTCATGAAAAATTAGGAGAAGAACCAAACAGAGACAAGGAGAAGGCATTACACTTGATAAATTGTGAATATGGCGCAGAAATTGAATCACCCCAAGTGAAGAATCAAACCCATTACATGGAGGGCTCTTAGTTGGTCGAGTCATTTGAAACATGTGATTTATTTTATTGCTTGTATTTTTGTAAACCTTATATTTGCTTAATTCTTGTTGTAAAAGGAAGTCAAAAAGGTACCTTTTGGAGGGAGGAAAGTCCTTTGCCAAAAATGGCCAAGAACTAGGTGTTCAGTTTTTGTGCATAGCCAAGTACCTTTATCTGCTTTTGCTAGTTTTGTCTAGCTATGTTTTGAACCCTAATTTTCTCTTAGGACATGGTATTTAAACCATTTTTAAGTCCCCTTTGGAGGCAAAGAACACTTATAGAAAAGCTTGTTTTCAAGCTTGGAGTTAAACCCCTCAATTCCGCCTCCTTCTCGGTGTGTAATATCTGCAAGAGTGTGTGTAAAGTGATCTCCACCTTTTGTGAGTGTAAGTGGTTATTGCACAATATTGCAACCTTCTTCCTCTTCCTCTGTGTAGTGGAAAACCCTAGCAAGGTTGTAGAAGCTCTCAAATCCAACCATTGAAGTTGCATCATCTACAAAGTTGGTGCAAAACTGTCTTGTAAAAAATGCTTACTCCTAGCCAAGCAGTGAGACCATACAAGCTACAATGACTGAGTAATTGTGGAAAAGTAAAAGTGACTAAGTAAGTTAAGGTTGCACTCTCCATTGGTAAATATAAAGATGATGTTCTTTGTGATATAGTACTCATGCAAGCTACACATATCTTTTTTGGGAGATATTAACAATTTGATAGAAACGTCAAACACAATAATTTCAAGAATGAGTACTCCTTTGATCAAAATAGTAATATGATAATTCGCAAACCACTAAAATCATGAGAGGCTAGTGTGGATCAAGAGAGGATTGCAAAAGAATTCAAAAAGAAAGAAAAATCATTGAGTGAGCAAAAAGATGAAAAAGAAGATAGTAGAGTGTGTGAAAAGAAAAGTGAAAGAGAGAAAAAAGAATGCAAAGAGAGAAAAGCCAAGAGTGAGAGAAAACAAGAGAAGAGTAGAAAAATGAGTGGAATGGCAAGAAAAAATGAGGTTAAAAGTGTGACGTTAGCGAAACAACAAGTACTTGTACTTTTGTACAAGGATGTTTATTTTCCCACTAATGAACTAACTCATTCTTCTCCAAGTGTTGTTTCCATTCTTTTGCATAAATTTAAGGATGTGTTTCCCGAAGAGTTACTGAAAAATTACCTCTTTTGAGGGAAATTGATCATCAAATAGATTTCATGCCTGTAACATCAATTTCTAATCGGTCAACATGCCGAGCTAATCCCAAAGAGACTAAAGAGATTCAAAAGCAAGTGGATGTATATGTGGAAAAACGGTTTGTGAAGGAAAACCTTATTCCTTGTTCGATTCTTGTGATATTAGTTCTAAAGAAAGATGGAACTTGGAGAATGTGTGTAGATTGTCAAGCTATCAACAAAATTAAAGTAAAGTATTGACAAATGACACCCTATTACTAGATTGGATGATATGCTTGATGAATTACATGGTGCATGGTTATTTTCAAAATTTGACTTAAAGAATGAATATTACTAATTCGCATGAAAAAGGGAGATGAGTGGAAAACCACTTTTAAAACTAAATATGGTCTTTATGAGTGATTAGTAACGTCATTTGGTTTATCTAATGCACTTAGTACTTTTATGAGGTTGATGAATCATGTGCTAAGATCTTTTATTAGAAAGTTTATTGTCGTATAACTTTGATAATATTTTAGTTTATAGTAAACTCTTGATGCACATGTTGAACACTTAAATTTGGTTTTTAATGCCTTACAAGAAAATCAAATATATGCTAACTTGAAGAAGTGCACTTTTTGTATGGATTCGGTAGTGTTTTTTGGTTTTATAGTCAGTTCAAGTAGAGTTTTGGTGGATGAAGAAAAAGTCAAGGCAATAAGGGAATAACCGAGACCAAAGAACATCAATGAGGTAAGAAGTTTTCATGGATTGGCTAGTTTTTATAGGAGGTTTGTTCGAGACTTTAGTACCATTGCGACTCCTTTAAATGATTTTGTTAAGAAGCATGTTGAATTTAATTGAACCAAAGAGCATAAGCAATCTTTAATCTTCTAAGGAAAAACTAATTAATGCACTATTACTTGTTTTACCTAACTTTGATAAAGTTTTTGAAATTGAATGTGAAGTGTTAGGAAAAGGTATTGGTGGTGTTTTGATATAGGATTCCAAGCCTATTACTTATTTTAGCAAAAAAATTAATGAAGCGGCTTTGAAGTACCCCACATATGACAAAGAGTTGTATGTCTTAGTTCGCACTCTACAAACGTGGCAACATTACTTGTGGCTGAAAAAATTCCTTATTCATCCTGATCATGAGAATTTGAAATATTTTAAGTTGCAAGGAAAGCCACTCAAACTGCATGCAAAATTGATGAAATTCATTGGAAGTTTTTCATACGTGATCAATTACAAGAAAGGTAAGAAAAATATAGTGGTTGATACATTGTCTCAAAGGTATGTACTTATATCTTCCTTACAATCTAAATTGCTTGGATTTGAACCTATTAAGAAATTGTATGTAGAAGACGTCGATTTTGGAGAAATTTGAAAATCTTGTGAAAAGGTTGCATGTGGAGAATATTATAGGCATGATTTAGGAAAGATAAACTTTGCGCTCCTAAGTGTTCCTTAAGAGAGTTATTTGTTAGAGAAACTTATGGAGGTGGATTGATGGTCCACTTTAGAGTAAGAAAAACTTTAGACGTATTATGTGAGCATTTTGATTGACCTAAAATGATACATAATGTGCAATCAATTTGCGACAAATGTATTGAGTATAGAAAGGCTAAATCTAAAATTAAACCATACGGAAAATATACTTCTCTTCCAATACCTAGTCAACCTTGAATTGATATTTCTATGGATTTTATTATAGGTTTGACGAGAACTCAAAGTAGAAATGATAGTATTTTTGTTGTTGTTGATAGGTTTAAGTAGGATGACACACTTTATTGCATGTTCGAAAACTAACGATGCTACACAAGTTGCGAATTTATTCTCTAAAGAGATTGTGTAGCTGCGTGGCTTACTTAAAACTATTGCAAGTGCTTGAAATATTAAATTTTTGAGCCACTTTTGGAGAACTTTATAGAATAAGCTAGGTACAAAATTTTTGTTCTCTACCGTAGCACACCTCAAACGGATGGACACAAAAAATCTATCAAATTTAAAACAACCAAAAACAAATTATTATCTCTTCTCTCCTCTTTTCCTGCATACAGTTACAAAATTAAACTTACCTAAAGAAGCAGTCGATCCTCAGCTGCATTCTCAGTTCTCTGTCCATACTTTTAAAGCCTTAAGAATTGATTCCTGCAAAGAATTAAAAATCTCATACTGCTTGCTTGTGTCATTGCCATCAATGGAGGCTCCTGCTTCTTCATCCCTGATACCAAAGTTTTATCTTCGGAGTTCATACTTTCAGTATTCAAACTAATCTCTTTAAGAACAACCTCACTGGTTGGTCCAAAATAGTTTTTTTTTTTTTTTTTTTTTTTTTTTTTTTTTTTTTTTTTTTTTTTTTTTTTTTTTTTTTTTTTTTTTTTTTTTTTTTTTTTTTTTTTTTTTTTTTTTTTTTTTTTTTTTTTTTTTTTTTTTTTTTTTTTTTTTTTTTTTTTTTTTTTTTTTTTTTTTTTTTTTTTTTTTTTTTTTTTTTTTTTTTTTTTTTTTTTTTTTTTTTTTTTTTTTTTTTTTTTTTTTTTTTTTTTTTTTTTTTTTTTTTTTTTTTTTTTTTTTTTTTTTTTTTTTTTTTTTTTTTTTTTTTTTTTTTTTTTTTTTTTTTTTTTTTTTTTTTTTTTTTTTTTTTTTTTTTTTTTTTTTTTTTTTTTTTTTTTTTTTTTTTTTTTTTTTTTTTTTTTTTTTTTTTTTTTTTTTTTTTTTTTTTTTTTTTTTTTTTTTTTTTTTTTTTTTTTTTTTTTTTTTTTTTTTTTTTTTTTTTTTTTTTTTTTTTTTTTTTTTTTTTTTTTTTTTTTTTTGTTTCCAAAGCATGTTTAGATGCACTGAATCCATTTGTTTTGAAAGCTTTTTTCATCTATTTATAGACAATTTCGAGGCACCGCAAATGAAGGAGTCGAAATTTCTCTCTAGCGTAGGCTTCCGCGACTTAGTAACGGGCACCCGCCGTGAACACGGTCGAAATATGTGATTTTGCACGGAGTCCCACTATTGAACTTCGAGCATCTCCTGAATGAATTTTTAATAAAAAAATAAATGACGATAGTTGTTTTTATTAACAAAGCATATTTTAAAGGCAATTTTATTATTAGACGTAGTTGAAGGGCGAGTTTGTTAATGGCCACGTAGTTTAAAGTTTTTTTTTTAATTATCCTATTATAAAATTATTGACATTAATTAAAAAATAATGACAAGACAATTATGACGTCATTATTTAATATAATCTTTATTATTCAACGCGAAACCTCCAATAAAAGCCACTAAGAAACCCTAGTCCATCGCTGGGCCAAGCCAAAGCTGTCGCTCCACCTCAGTTTTCTTCCCTTTCATGGCGAGCTACGTCGGCGGTGGTCGTTTCCGGGAGCTTCTGAGGAAATATGGAAAAGTCGCTCTTGGAGTTCATTTATCCGTGTCGGCAGCCTCGATTACTGGCCTTTACGTCGCCATCAAGAACAACGTCGACGTCGAAGCCCTCCTGGACAAGTTGCACATGGGAGAAGTCTCAAAGAAAGATCAAACGGACAGTGTTTCGCCCGAAACCTCATTGTCTTCCGATAGATTTGTGGTTGAAGAAAGATCATACTCGGAAAATCCACCTGCGGTCGTAACGGAACCGAGAAAGAGGAACCGGACGGCGGAGCTTGCAGCCTCGACTGGTGGGGCATTGGCTTTAGCGGTGCTTTGCAACAAGGCTCTGTTTCCGATCAGGGTGCCGATAACTATAGCCCTAACGCCGCCTATTGCGAGGGTATTAAGAAGACGAGGAATCATGAAAAACGGAGTATGATTTCTTGTTCTACTTAAGTCTCTATTCCATAATTGATTGATTTGCGTTGTTTGTGGAAAACAGAGAGATGATTGCTTTTGAACTTCATGTTCATTGTTGTTAAGTGTAATAGGTTTCAAATTCTAAACGAAATTAATTAAATTGGACGACTGTTTGACAACTCCATCCAACACTAGTCTCTGGATAATTGCCATAATCACATCAACTACGATTAAGCGTTATGGATTAGTGAGGAGTAGAAATTAATCCTCCAATTAAGTAGCAGCATAATGCATCAATTGATGCATTATAGTTTGATGTACCCAACCGTTGAGAAGTTCGTTAAAAGCAAACACGGCGCAGGTAATTCTGTGAAGTCTCTCTCACTCTTCCCCTGTATTTCCCCCTTCCTAATCGAGTATTTCCACCTTACTCCCCCAAGCCCAACCCTATGTCTTCCTTCGTTCTCCTTCTACCTCCGATGCCTTCCTCTCTCACCCATTTTGTTTCTGCTGACATCTCGTCGAGTTTCGGTTCGTGTTTGGAGAAGTTGATTTTCGTTGACAATCCTTTTCTGGGTAGGCCTCGTAGTAGTGTACTTGGTAATTTTACCATCCTTAGAAGGCTGTTCTGACTGAAAATGGAGTTTACGGTCAAATTCCAGATTCAGTCAGAAATTTAATCAATATGGAAGAAATTACACTCCAGAAATCAGCTGGACGGTGAAGTTCTATGGCGATTGAGAAAATCCCTTTAAAAATTGCGAAAAACTCTGAAATATTTTAGGCATCGGGTTTTCAGGAATGGGATTATTTGGCCATATTCCAACTTCTATGGCGAGCTATCTCCGAAATCTGTCTTATCAATCTGTCATATCTAGCTTGACCACTACAATCTGCAAGGGAATTTTTTGCTTTTTTGTAGAGGCTGAATGAAATAAACTTGGAAAACAATAATTTGACCGGGAGGTTTTCATTTTCTGTTCAACTCTCAGCAAAAATGGGATTAAAATTGAAGGTGGAAGTAAACCCAGATCTCTGCATTGACAGTGGATGGAGACCAATCGACAATGGCGAAAGTTTGAGGTTCTGCGATAAAGTAGGTATTCCAAATCCTGTTTTTCTCCACTGAGGTTGGTCGGTGAAGATTTTTGGTTTTACTCCTATCAATTTCTTGATTGTGTTTTTGTGGATTTTGACTTTAGGATGAAGAAAACAGATTTATACCGCCTTTGAGCATTCTTGCTTTTTGGGTTCTTTTTTATTTTTCTGGTTTATAAAAAAAGAGTAGAAATATTATGACTATGGATTTAAACTACATATCCCTATGATTGGTTCTGAATCAAGAATGTGGGTGACTGATCGGAAGAAGCGAAATGAGTGAGAGAAGAAGGCGTTAGAGGTAGAAGGAGGAGATCGAAAGGAGAAATGGGGGTGGGAGGATTGAGGTGGGAAGAGTGGGGATTATGATGAATGGAGAAATACAGGGTAAGAGTGAAGGAGTAAGAGAGCCTTAATGAAATGGAACAAACTTACTCGTGTATGATTTTAACGGACTTCCTAATGATAACGTATTCGGTGCTAAGAATTCAAACAATGAAGTATCAATTGACAAAATTAAAAATTTAAAGTGAAATTGAAAAATCTCATTTAATTTAAGGTCAATTTTAATATATACCCTATTATCTATTTTGCATGTCATTCATTTGTATTATTTTAAGGATCAAGCACAATTTACAACCTGATGCTTAGGTCATTAACAATTTGTACTAATTTTCTTCGACAAATCAAAACTCAACTCATCGTCCAATAGCTAGAACACTTGTCCCACTTTCTTCTATTTTCTCAGTTGGATTTGTCCAAACCAACATAGAAGAGCGAGAGGACAAAAAAAAGCAGCGAGAAAAGGCAGAAAGAATGAAAAACCAACGATGGCAGCTAGCGAGGCCATTTGCATCAGTTCCAAAACGGAGGGGGGAGAGACTGGCATGGTTTTAGTGCCTCAAATTCGACAGAAAATAGAAGAAAACAAGCAAGGTGATCAATAATAGAGAATACTTGTCAGGAACCATGATGAACAAGATGAATTAATGAATAATAATTCAAATTGATAAACCCAAAACATTTAAACTCGACACAGTATGATTACATGTTCATATCAATACATGATCAATCAGCAAAACCGAGTAAATTTTTCGACTCTAAACTGATCCTAACCCTACACCCTAACAACTTATATGAAAGATTAAGAAATGCTCAGAAAAATACCATCTCAACAACCGACTAGGTAATTTGAAACAACTGGTGTCAATTAAGTGCTGTTAAGTCACCTTGATACTTTGAACCAAGACTACTTCACTCAATATTCTTCTACAAGGAAACTGTATTTCCACAAGCAAAAGCCTAAAATGGCATGTCTCAACATTCTTTTCAATTGTTTAGTGGTAAAGGACTAAGCTGCCTAAAATTGTAACATCACATCGACTAAAAATTGAGGCAAGAATTAATACAAGAGAGCTGGCGCTTTTGGACCTACTTCCACGTTCTAAAACTTACTTTCTTTCGGGGAATTTCAAATCGTACGACTGAGGAACCTGCATGAATAAATATAAGCAAGCGAATGTAGAAATTAAGTGAAAAATATTAGAGATTTAGTGGTCATTACCATGAAAGTTGCGGTGATCATCTTCCCAGCAAACCATCTTCCATGGAGAGTTCGTTGTGCATCAATTGCCGATTGTGTGTGTTCAAATTTCAAGTAGACAAAACCAGCAGTATTCCTGTTCATAAATTATTGAAGTATAAATTTTACATGCTATTCGGACACCTAAAAAATGAAAAACAAAAGGGAAAATTTCTTATCGGCAAGCCAAACATACTTGTCCACGTGGATGTGTTTTATGTTTCCGAACTTAGAACATTCATCATGAACGTCATCTTTAATATCCATATCAAAATCTGGCTCTGTCTGTCATTACCAAATTAAGAAAAAATCAATTTTATAGCAGCAAAAAGAAGCATCAAATGTTTTTTCTTAAGGAAAAGGTTCTCCAGGCTAACCTCAACTGATGGATCAAACATATTCTTTAGTAATAAACAATTGCTTGGAACACCGATTGTATCAATTGAAGGAATTGTAGTAGCAGGAAATTGAAAATCAGCACCACTAAGTCCAGTGAGAGCAGGAAGAGAAGCAAAAGAAGAAATCATTGGTGCCGATCTGCCAGTTGGTGATATTGGAAGGGAGAGAGCATTGCTATTACCAACAGGGATTGAACCAGTAATGCTGCAGGAAAAAGAGGGATATTAAATAGACCGCTAAATCAACTTTAAAAATTATATATGCTAGATAAATACAAACCTAGAAGCAGTGCCACTTCGATCCAACTTCTGCATTAAAAGTGCTCGAGAACGTGCATCTAATGACTGAAAGCACATATTTATAAAACTTTTTAACCAAATTTACCAAAATCATTTATGTGGAATAAAATAAGAAACCAAAAGAAATATTAAATATATAATTGTATATTCAAGCAATGACAAAGATTATTACTATCTTCGAATGGCATGTTCAACAAATGAAAATTCTCCATCTAGAAGAATAAAAGAGACAGAATAAGATAGTACAGTTGCTAGTACAAGACCATGCGCTCTCTTTATACACAATTAGGGCCATAACAAACCATGGTTGATTGGGTGGCACTAAAATTGCCAATGTGAAAATGCTAAACCAAGCATTTATAATCAGTAATTTCTCGACTAAAACTTAAAATATCCAAAAGGAAAAAGTTTATATAATTTAAAGTTGTCATTACAACTTTGAATATCTAACAGAGAAAAGTTTGAATAATGCAATTACTTTCCACAAATATAGATTTGCGCTTGCGGTGTATACCTTAGGCCTGATTAATTTCCAGACTAAACGGTCAGATACAAAAAGACGTCAAATCTACACCTAGAAGTAAAATTAAAGAATACAAGAGCCAACACAAGAAAAACAGTTTCTTCAAATACTATTTAGTGTCACCTTGTTTAATTTTTATATCAACACTTCAATATGGATATTATGGGGTGGAAATGCCTAAAGGGGAATATTTCGGAAAAAACATAAGGAAGGAGGATGAAAAGGAGCCATTAATGGGAGGGCATGTTGAGGTTTTGTTTCTAAGGGTATGCTAACTAGTTATTTGTCAGATTAGTGAAATGGATCCTAAGTCTAGGTTGTTGGGGCTGCAGTTTCTAAGACTAGGTTGTTGGGGCTGCAGATTGTTTAAAGAGAAAGGATACATTGTTTGGAGGGTATTTTGGATTCTGCTGCTATTTACTACTCCGTTTAGGAGTGTATTTCTGAGTCTGTGGCTGCCAGACTTGTGGCTGCCAGTGCTGTGTGAAGTCTATTTTTGTGCTGTGTTATTTTAAGTGCATTTGTGTTCTAATTGCATCAGGATCATGATTTTCAAGCAAATTAAAAGTAATTAAGCTTTGTGAAAAAAAGACGAGAAGAACAATATTGCTGTTGACAGATAGAATTCAGTTAATTGTGGCAAGAACAATAAGGAGACTGATTCGAACAACAATCTGTCTTGACATATAGACAAACATACTTCCTTTTCAGTGGTATTGAAAACAAAAGAAATTTATTTTACTGACCAAGTTTCCACCTTCGTCATCATCAAAATCACCGGTATTTTTTTCAAGATCCTGTGATCCCACTTGATCAGTAACAGCAGACACCTAAACAAAAAATAACATTAATTAGACCATGTATGTTATTTAGATTTAAAATTATAGCAAGAATTTTTCCCCATCATATGATCACTGAAAGCACATCCTTAAAAACAAAACAAACAGTTAAACTTGGAAAATCTCACATGCCCAAGGCAGAAAATGAAAAAGAGTTTCAGAAGAAAAAAAAAAGAATAATAGTAACAATAAAAAAAAGTGTCATAAAAAGAGAAACTAGTCTGTGTTTATGAAGTAAAACTCTGATGTGTGATGGACGATTATCTAAGATAAACAACGTTTTTTCATTAACAACCTAACAATTACATCATAGCCGCAAATCTACAAGTCTCAACTTCATATTTGGATTACACCTAATACAAGAATAATCACCTACAACACACTTTTCTTCAACATCATAAAAACATAATAATTCACACTCCCTTACCCATCTACATCCCCTCTTACTAACTCTAACTTCTTTAAAAACTTCCAAATAAAACAACAAAAAACTAACTTTGTCAGCACATCACATAATATCCACTTATCCTTATTTAAGGACTTACTCCTAGAGTAATTTCTAGTAAACCATTTATCAGAAGTTGCACCAATACTCTCCCTTCAAGTTTGACCTTATCCTCAAGGTTGCAAGATGGAAATCGACGTTGCAAGTCTTTCTTGTTTTTTTAAGTAGCTTCCTCTTTGATTTACAAATCCATTTAACCAAAATTTCTTCTTTAAATGCAAAGCCAAAATTCCTTCATTAAATCCAAAACCACGTCGATCGATTACCAGGTTCAAGAAAATAAGAATCAAAATCTGTATCGTCATCGTCGACCACAATTGGTATAGGAAAAACGTTACGATCACTTACAACTTTCTTTAACTTTGAGACATGAAATACCGGTTGAACTTTGGACCTTTCTGGTAACTTCAATTCATAAGCCATTGATCCCACACGAGCTAGAACTTTGTAAGGACCAAAATATTTAGGTCTATTTCATTATTGACTTATGATGAATAGACATCTATCTATAAGGTTGTAGGAATCTCTAAGATCAAAATCTCTATCAACCCTTATATTTCTGCATATGTTTTCATCCTATCTTGAGCTCGATGACGGAAGGATTTTTTATTGTTGATCATGCTCCTTAAGTTGTTGATCGACGACACCCATTAATATTTTGCCACCACAACAGCGTAAAAGGGTAGATGGATAACAACCATAAAATGCTTGAAATGGTGTAGTGTTGGCTGGCCCGAGAAAGTTTGTATTATACCCATATATTGCCCAACATAACCATCTACTCCACTAGCGTGGCTGATCAGATGTGAAACACCGAAGATATGGCTCAAGACAACGATTTAAAATTTCTATGTGACCATTTGTTTGTAGATGGTAAGCTAAATTCATATTGAGACAAGTTTATTTGCAAATGAAAAAATTCCTGTCAAAACTTAATTTTGAACAAAGTATCCTGATCACTAACAATGTTGTGAGGAATTCAATGCAAGCATACAATCTCAAGACAAATTGGCTACACTTTTGGCAAGAAATGAATGCTTTTAGTGAATAAAATGAGCAAATTTGGTGTACTAATCCACGACTGCCAAAATAACTTCATATCCACCTGACTTTGGCAACCCCACAATAAAGTCTAATGAAATATTTTCCCAAACTTGTTCTAGAATCGGTAAAGGCTGTAACAGACAAGATGGACTAGAAGAATTCATTTTATTATGTTGACAAATTGCCCAAACAACTAAGGTACTTTGAACATCTTTAGAAAGACCATCACAATAAATAATAGCTTGATATGTTTGTAAAATCACCAAAAACCTAAGTGAGCCCCTATTGGTGACCGAATGGAACTCATTCAACTTTTCTTTCAAAGAAGATTTTGGAGGAATAAAAATCTTTTCTTTGAATTGCATCATTGCACAATTCTTGGACTGACTTTAATTTTGTTCAACTTGTTACCCTGGTCGACTTCCTTTTCAAGAATAGCCACATCCAAAATCTGAGGGCTTGAAAGGGCATTAACATTTCAAAATCAATCCAACCTCCACGACGAGAAAGAGCATCAACCACTTTATTCTCTCTACCGAGTTTGTAAAAAATATCAATCAATCAGCTTTAACTCGGTTTGTTGGTCAGGAGTGCATAGTTGTTGTTCGAGGAGAAATTAAGTGAACGTTGTTTCGGCTAAATAGTTAATCTTTGTCTCAAAAGATAAGATCTCCATCTTTGCACAGCTAATACTAATGACATCAATTCTCGTTCATAAACCAAAATTCTTTCTCTCCATTTCTTATAAATAAAAAAAAATCAAAATTGTTGGGACTATGATACCGACTGCAAAGCATAAATTAGAGGGAAAACTCCATTGGTTAATTAATAATGCTTAGAGACAACTAATACTATCATAAAAAATTAAATATACAAAATACGAAATAGGTATCTTAAAATATAGGAATATCCTAATTTGAATAGAAATTTAAAACTTTCTGTTATTGAGGAGATCAAAAAAAACATTTCTTTTTTTCTCCTTATTTTCATAGACTTGTTGACAAAAAAAATCGCACGCAACTGAAAATATGGATACAAGTGTGCATGTTTTAAAACACGTGAAACTACAGTACCTTTATCGTCCGACCAGCAATATCTAACTGACCATTCAAACTCAATGCATTTCTAGCATCTTCCAGGCGCGCAAACTGCAGTAAAATGATATGATTAGCTTAAACAAGATAATAAGGTCAATCCATGTGAGTTAGGGGTCAAAATGGAATTCAAATTACATTGACTACAATATTAGTGATGGAAATGGCTAATAAGGGAATAAAATATTTCTATACAGGAGAAGTCAGAAATTAGTGAGAATCAAGGAAAATTTGGGTAAAAAGTTTTGGGGGTGATGAGCCGCCATGAAGGTGCTTAGGAGGAAACAAGCTCCTCGAATTGCTTGATATTTGAATTTTTGTTTTTACATTCGATCAAAACGATCAATCATTCTTGGTTGATCTTCATCTTCCATTTTATTCTATATTTAGTTGTTTTCATTTCTGGGGACCTATCACAACGTAAATTAAGCATTGAAAGATCCTGCTAAGCTTGTGGCAGCAAAAAAATGGTAGAAATCACTCAAATCCCATCAGAGAACCAATGAAAAAAAATGTATTTTTCTTAACTAAATTAGCTGATTGTTTAGTCCAAAAATCAATCATGTTTTTTGAAGTTTTCTTGGTAAATTAAAGAGCAACTGATAGTTCTCTAACTGGATAGATACTGTTTTATTTAAACTTCATATTCAATTCGTGAATAAATCAATTTCTAAATAATACCTGAACAAAACCGAACCCTTTGCAATGCCCAGTTTCATCAACAGGCAACTGCACAAGCTCCACGGAACCAAATGCTCCAAAGACCTGAAAATGGAAAGAGAAAACAATCGACTTTATAAAAAACTCCAAGTTAGGATTATCTTAATTGAATAAAGAGCCTCCTTTAGGAAAGCAGCAATTAACATTGATGGAAGAAAAGAAATGATGAACTAATGAAACTAGCGCTAGGGCCTAAATTCTGAGATAATGTGAAATAAGATCAAAGACCATCACCGCTTCGAAAGAATCAATCAACCATTACAAGACGATGTCTATGAACTGTGTACAAAAATAACACTCACCTGACGAAGGTTATCTTCTGTTATACTAGTATGCAGATTTCCGACATACAACCTTCTGGCTCCACCTGAATAAGGACCTATAACCCCACCTGATCCACCAATTGCCGATGCTGAGTGAGCCTGGTTCTTTTCAGCTTCTGATGGCTTCACCATCACAGGTTGACTAAGAAGTATCTGACCAGAAAGTGCTATTGCCATAGGGACTGACATTGAATCATAGAACTCTATATACCTGCGCCAAGAAAGAATATTAGATCTAATAAGACACAAGGAAATACTAAAGTCTACTAACGAAATAGAACACGCCCATATGCATAGGAATGAAGTCCTTTGTCTTTTCAAACAGAGAAGTAATATTATGTACAATCTTATTAAGCAAACTATTTAAACACACCGCATCCAGATCAAGAACTCCTTTACATAGTTTCAAATCATTTTTGGGTCCTTTGCTTGAATTTATTACATTTTTTTAACAAGATTAACTGAACTTATTACATTTACACCACGATTATGTACAATATCCTAATCATGCATCCTCTTGTCACATCATTCAGTTACCAGTCATCTTAGTCATCATCAAACAAAATTATAAAGTATGTTCAAACTTCTCAATTTATCATTGCTAAATCATGTTAAAACTACACCAGTCTTTTTATCTTTAAGATAAGACAACAAGTTATCAAAACCATGAGCACAGCAAAAGACTAAGTACTTAAGTTCATGTTTATAAAGCAATCATATAAAACCTCTACATGTTCATCCATAAGCAAGATCAACACTAGCATACATTCAACAAGTCGAGATCTTTATTTACTAACGAGTGTTCCTCAAGATAATATCGATTGTGACGCAGAATTCAAAAAAGTTCGCATTATCAGTACATCTAGAAACCCACCCGAATCCCTTAGAACGCCTTGAATTACGATCCATTATGAGGCGTACATCTCGAACCTATATAATAAAGGTCATTAGCAAGGTAAATTAAAAAATAATAAAGACAACTGCAAAACATTTTTTGGGAAGTTATTAAAGAGGGGGAGAATTCATTTTGCTGAGTACAGCACAAAGATTAATGAAAACAGAAAAAGATACACAACAATCGATCATTTGATTTATCAAACTGAGGCAAGATTTATGAACTGGTTCTACTGGTCTTTGTTTTTCACTTTACTTTTTCTGATCGAAAAACTGTTAGACGTACAATTGAAGAATATATTTATATCAAAAACCTCCTAGGAAAAGGAATAAACACATAAATAATCTACAGACAATTTTTTCACTAAATTAAAATCTGCAACCGTTAAGCTTTATGCTGAATAAGACTCACATTTTTAGCGAAGCTCCAGTTGTGTCCCTTACATGAGACACAGGTTTTAACCCATGAGAGGTACGGTTAATACATTGAGGTTCCATCATTATTTATTTATTATTTTTTTCTCACAGCTTGTTTATAACATAAACTTCCACGGCATAAACTGGTACATAAACTACGTAGTACATAAACTGGTAAACTATAAAGAATGCACACAAACCTTGCCAGCTCTAAAGAAATCATATATAGCTCCAGCAATTTAGACGAAAATGTTTTGCCCAAAAGAGAAAAAAAATCATTTAGGCTGAAACCTACTACATTTTTCAGTACAACATTTTTCAGACAACCCTCTCTAGTCTCTTACAATGCACAGTAAGAGTGTAATACATGAAACGTATAGTGGCATCTTTATACCATAGAATTCAATCATTATTATCTGAAGTTCTTTTCTTAAGCAGCCTGATGTATATATAGACACAAAGGACATAGTGGAAAGCTATACGGATGCACACAAACCTTGCCAGCTCTTGAGAAGAAATCGTAAACATCTCTTTCATTTGCCTTCAAACAGATCTGTCCAGAATATTCATGTAAACACTTACATCTACATAATGTGGTTGATAGGAAAGGCAAGGCTCATGAATAAGGACACACAGAGGATGATAGTACCTGGTAGGCAAACACTGTCCTTTGATCTCGTTCGGGGTCTGCCTCAGGTTCTGTTGCGTCTTCCTTTTTTTCTCTCTGTCGTCTGCTTGAACAATTAAAATGCAATGGCTATAAACTAAAAGAAAGCAATTTCATGGACGATTAAACAAAAACGTCGATAGATAGGCATTATCTATCAGTATGTATACAAATATTGAATTCAAGTAACATATCCCTGCAGGAAATAAATGTTGTATGAAAAAGCCACCTGTACAAGTGATATATTTAGGAGCCTTTTGACCTAGAATTTGATGGAACAAACCTGGGCAATGCATGGCATTTAAAGTGACACGTGATATAAAATAGATTTTGTACCTTATATGTAAACAACCTAAGTTTAAATGGAAACAGCGTCATCAAGTTGCACTGATTGCAGTACCAAAGGACCTAATTGCATTAATATGGAAATTGTTAAGAGTTTCCAGTGAAAGAAATCACCAAATTATCAGTAGTTTTAAAATTATTAGCTAACTATGGAAAAAAAATTGGAGAAACTGCAAACACGAGAACTGTGACATGCACACAGTCAAGCATAGCTTGTTGACTAAACCAAACGACTTGGACGTAAAACCTCAGAATGAAAAACTTGGAAATAGTATCACTGACACCAGAAAACTCTTGCGTCATCATTTGAAAATACCTCTATGCAAAAAATAAAGGTTGAGAAATACATAGGCATGTAGGAAGATTAAACAAGGTCAACAACAGGATAAACATCATAGGCAGCGAAATGTTAACCCTGATCTCATAGTTCCACAAACCTTTTGAAAGCAGAACAACCAATAACATCTCGAAGTTCAACAAAAGTAAGTATTGAAGAAAACAGTGGTCATTTAAAGCCTAAATAGAGAGGACAACACACATTACACAAAAAAAAAAAAAAAAAAAAAAAAGATAAAAGACAAATCACTTCCAAGAGCTTGATAAAATGCAGCAGTTAACTTTAGACATGAGATCTAAAGCCAACACCTTCAGATCTTCATGCTTCTCATTACGTTGAAACAGGTTTAAAATTTCTTAGAGAAGTGATTTTAAATCTACTCATCAACTCCAATACCTCTTTCTGCCCCTCATACTTTATCAGAAAATATATTTTAGAATGTACCAAAGATAAATAAGAACAGGAAAGAAGAGCAATAAGGCATTACTCCTACAAGTCAAAAAATTGTTTAACTGATGTAAACTTAAAATATGACATCATGAAACTCTGATCAGTACTAAACCGTCCTACAATTATCATTCAGCACTACAAATACAACACCTGTCTGAAGTGCACACGTAAGAAACACAAAGGTCTAAACTACAATCAATCAATCTCCACCTAACGACCAAGCAACTGGAAGAGAGATAAAATCGAGGGTAAGCAGTTTTATATCTCAAGTATCAACTTATTCTAATCAAAGGTTTAAAGTAATGAACACATTACTTTTGGCATATTAATTACAAAACAAATCTCATCGTGAACTTAAAATATGCATTTTTTCATTTTAATTAATATATTTGTACCACTAAATAACTTTTTTTTAGGTCATATTAATTCCGGCAGATTCGTTATTTGAAAAAATTAGAAAAAAATTTGCAGTAATTACACCATATAAAAGATAATACAATACTCATTTAAGGAATCAGCATGCGTTATGGCACTTAAATCGCCGACAAATTTTGCAACATTATAACAATTAGCCTTGAGTTTTGATTACTTCAAATTTGGGATAGAAAAAAAAATTAAACAAATAGCAAACCACTGAGAAATTGCATAGAAGTTGAGAGGAAGAACTAATATGCAGGGATTGCCAATCCTATATTAAAATACACAAAATCACTAGGAACAAAAAAAAAAAGCAGAAACCAGGGCAGGAAAACTGACTTAGAAATGATTCAATCGACAACAAACATATTGGATATAATAAGACATTTTAGCAAGATAAAGCAAGAAAGAGATCAAATCTAACATGATAATAGTAACCAATTGCAATGCATAAGAAACTCACAAGAATGGTTGACTATCAAAACAACAAAGATACTTTGCCTTGTAAAAACACAGGTCCCCCTATCAGCTTTTTTCACATTTTATCACTTTTATTAATCACCTAGAGTGTTCTCCAAAAGAATAATGAAAATCAAACAGGATAGAGTTCAGGAAAGTTGAAAATGTGTTCCTAGCATAATGGCCAAAAGAGAAGAATAAAGAAAAAAAAAAACGTTTCAAGTTTAAACAAATTGGTGACCTAAAAGAGGGAGGTATCATAATAGGAAATAAAATTTTGAAGTTTCGTTGGGAACTCAATAAGTGTCTCAGCGGTTAACAATCAACACAATTACATTTATTTAGTGAACCCAGTTTAAACTTCCACTAGTGAAAACAAGTAAGAGAGGGCATCGTACGGGCACACTTAAACCATAAACCAACCGTACAAATATCATCAAGTTTCTCAAGTATAGATTTGATAGATCTCAACAACCAATACTCCCAATACCTATCTTTTCATTCCAAAACAGCTATTGCATCAAGTGCAAGTATCCTTCAAAGATTAATTATGCATTTAATTGTCAAAGAGAAAGAATCAAAGATTAACTCAAAACCTACTTGTTTAGGTTTAGTCAAAAGGAAAGTAAAACTATTCATTACTTCTATGATCTTATCTAAGAATTAAAGTAGCAAAAATCTCTTATAATTATCTTATACTTTAACTAGCATGTGAGGAGTTAAAAATCCATCCAACACATTGTATGTGAAGTTTGAACAGAAACAGCCAATCATAATAGACGATTTACATTCCTAAGAGGGTTACATACTTCAAATTGGATACTGCCGTTTGATGATGTCAAGCTCCAATAGCCAAAAGTATATTTTTTGCACATAATAAGAAAACAAATATGATGTATGTTCACCCAGCATTTAAATGCCCTATATGAACACAAATTGAACCGAGACTATATCAAATGTTACTAGCAGTTTAAATCTAGAACTTCCAGCAATAGCTCAAAAATCAATCAACAATTAATCAGAAAAAATACCTGTTTTCTCGAAATCTCTCTTTTGGTTCCCTTTCCTTTTCCCTTTCTTTACCCTCTTTATCCTGACTCTTCTCTCCATCCTTCTCATCCCGATCACTTTGATGCTTCTCTGATTGGCTCTGCTCTCGCTCTCGCTCTCGCTCTCGCTCTCGCTCTCGCTCTCGCTCTCGCTCTCGCTCTCGCTCTCGCTCTCGCTCTCGCTCTCGCTCTCGCTCTCGCTCTCGCTCTCGCTCTCGCTCTCGCTCTCGCTCTCGCTCTCGCTCTCGCTCTCGCTCTCGCTCTCGCTCTCGCTCTCGCTCTCGCTCTCGCTCTCGCTCTCGCTCTCGCTCTCGCTCTCGCTCTCGCTCTCGCTCTCGCTCTCGCTCTCGCTCTCGCTCTCGCTCTCGCTCTCGCTCTCGCTCTCGCTCTCGCTCTCGCTCTCGCTCTCGCTCTCGCTCTCGCTCTCGCTCTCGCTCTCGCTCTCGCTCTCGCTCTCGCTCTCGCTCTCGCTCTCGCTCTCGCTCTCGCTCTCGCTCTCGCTCTCGCTCTCGCTCTCGCTCTCGCTCTCGCTCTCGCTCTCGCTCTCGCTCTCGCTCTCGCTCTCGCTCTCGCTCTCGCTCTCGCTCTCGCTCTCGCTCTCGCTCCTTATTCCTATCTCTCTCTTTTCCATTCCTCTCCTTATCCCTATCTCTCTCCTCCTTGTCCCTATGATCTCGGCTACTCTTGTGTCTATCTTTATCTTTGTCTCTTGAAGGGGAACGGTGTCTCAATGAGCTCCTTTCTCGACTCCGATCATGACTACGCAACTCACCCTCAGATTTTGAAGACTTGGATTGATGCTCAACACGGTCTCTGTCATCAATCTTATGCTTTGAACTTCGATTGCGGTTTTTCTCTCCATACTTAACAGTTTCATCTCCCCCACCAGCAGCGTCCTTCACTTTTGGGGGCTCAGGGTTATCAACCATTTTCTCAAGATATTCATACTCATCAAAGTCCATAATTTTCTGCTCACAGCAAACAATAAAACATTAGACCTTGTAGCTAGGTTTAAGGTAGTTTTCTTGTGATATTAAAGCTGAAATAATAAGGAAGAAAGAAATGATACTAGATGCCCAAAGACCAATGCTAATTTTGATCTCATTAACAAAGAAAAACAAAGATACCCACAGAATATTACAATATAGGGTGTTTTCATAGCCCAACTAGATCATCAGAAAAACTTTAACATCATTTCTATTAACTTATGCCATATCTTAAAGAGAAAAAACAAAAATAAGACCAAAACAGAGACAAATGCATCTCCTCTAAGATATCATCTCTGTTTTCAATCGTCAGCCCCGTAGGAGTGGGCGCGGTCCGATTTGGTTTGATTGTGGTTCAGTTTCGGTTCAGATCCAATACATATATATATATTTCTTTTTTTAATTTTAAAATAAATAAATAAATTATAAAAAATTGAAGAAAAATCAACAAAAATGAAAAAGAAGATTAAGAGTGGGTTGGACTTGCGAATGAGTCGGGTTGTGCATGTTTTGGGCCGGGTTATTAGTGTTTCGGGTCGAGTTAAACTGAAATTTTGGGGTTAACCCACGGTTCAAGCAGTTTTT
This sequence comes from Begonia masoniana, assembly GCA_022432975.1. Taxonomy (NCBI): domain Eukaryota; kingdom Viridiplantae; phylum Streptophyta; class Magnoliopsida; order Cucurbitales; family Begoniaceae; genus Begonia; species Begonia masoniana. The sequence continues at coordinate 11,993,169 of CM039506.1, forward strand.
GACCTCCGAAACTAGAAGCCGAACCGTGACCGCAATTTTGGGGTCTCCAAAATAGGCACAGTTCCTCGCCAACGCCGAACTGGCCCGCACCAAACCGAACCGCACAGGTCGTTTTCGAACTGCAGGTCTGGGCCGGTTTTGCCCACCCCTAGTCAGCGGAATTCCCACATGTCTATCACGAGTTTTCTTTATGATGCCTCTCATTGAGAAGTCAGAAATAACAAACTAAAAACTCTTTGGAGAGCTAGACTCTTTTGCAACATGACTACTTTTGGTGACATAGTTCACAATAATAGTGATATATGCAAAAAGATCAGTACTTTACCATTAAGGGGGTGCATAATTCTAAGTATTTTGGTGATTATCTTTTTTTCATGATCATAGCTAACTCGATACACATAGTTCTTTCTTAGTAGATAGACATAGTTCCCTCTTTGTATTAGTTTCTATCGTTTTGAATTGTGTTTCTTCAGAAGAATTACTTATATTCTCTATGTAATTTTTCTCTTTTTTATCTTATACAGTTCAGTTTCCTATAAGAAAATGAGAAGATTCATGGAAACCAATCGCCTTAGGAGAAATTTGGAATGATGGAACAAAGAGGGGACGTGATAAAATATTGTTAAATGTAATTCTAAGAATCTAACAGGACCTTTTCCCATCATCCTTTCAAAAAAAAAAAAATTGTTTATATTCTAGTGCATTATAATCTTTGATCCCTACCAACTCGAGTGGAAAACAAAAGTAGAGAAAAGTGGATTAAGCTACAATTACAACAAAGAAGCACTAAATATTTTTTTTGGTGATATCTGTCATGGCAAAAAAAGGTTGGCTCGTGCTATACCTGAAATCTTATTCGTGCCACTCCAAATTTATTAGCAGTAAAATGGAGACAAGTCGGCAACGGCTGGTAATTAGTATGCGTTCAGAGATGACCGAACAAAGTAGAAGTTCTCAATGGTTGGGGAGAACGAGCGGATGAAGTTGTAAGGTTGAGTTCGAGGAATCTCCGCAGCCGCATCAGCTCTCTACTCCGTCTAGGGCAGCCAAAAGAAAGCAACAGGTTCGATCTCCAAGACGAACACGAGAGAGACGCCCGTTTTAGGTAACTAGTCAATTCAACTAAGTTTTGAATAGAAAATGACCCAAAAATTAACTGGATTTATTTATCACTTAATTAGCATTAAAAAAAATAAGGGTAAAAATCAATTTAAACCCTAAAGTATGAATTTAATTTTAATTAACCCTTAAACCAATAATATTAACAGCTAAAACCTTAAATTGTTCAAAATGTAACAAATCAAACCCTGGCGGGAGTCGATCACCCCCCGTTCTCAATTTTCACCGAGATCGTGGGGCTGATCTAAATGGAACGGCTCCCTGATCTGTCTAGTGCTTACATGGCACTGGACATATTAGGTCTGAGGGTCGATGTGGGCGGTGGAGACTCCGTTCAACGTGCACCACACTTGACTCGAGACCAGAGGGCACTGTTCCGGATCGGTCCCCCGTTTCATGCCTCTCATTTTTCAAGGTTCTCGAAAACTGTGGGTCACTGCCCCGGATCGCCCCCTGTTCTCAAAATGAGGTATGAGAGCGGGGGGAGTCCCTGCACGGCCCCTCGATCTCAATTATTTTGCCTGAGAACAGAGGGTCGATGTTCGGCGTGAAGACCTTCTGTTTAATGTGCACCACACGTGATTCGAGACTGAGGGGCCACCGCCCCGTATCAGCCTCCTGTTTTTGGCCTTAGCTTTTTGGTAAGATTGAAAATAGGGGATCGCGGCCCCAAAATACCACCCCGATCTCAATTATTTTACTCGAGAACGGGGAATCGATCTCCGACACTATATAAAAAAACACCCCTCATTCTCTGTAATTTTTATTAAATTTCTTTTGTAATTTTGTAATTTCTTTTGTAATTGAAGTATATGTTAAAATTTTTTAATGATATTTATGTGATATTTTTTATTGGATAGTCTCAAACAATTTTTTTTATTAATACATTCAATTTTATATATATTAGCTTAACATAACTAATTTTTAAATTAAATGAGTAAATATTGTTAATATATAATTATTAGGGTAAAATCTAAAAAATGGATCCAACTATCGATTAAGTTCAAAAAATAGATCAAACTAATTTTTCGTCCAAAAAATGGCTCAAAGTATGGAAAATTGACAAAAAATGGCTTTCCGCCAAACCGTTATGCCCCCACGGGGAGTGTTCTAGAGGAGAACAGTTAGTCGCGTGCTGAGGACGGCAAATCGTTCTCACCATGGGGTATCAGCGCCCACCCCCCCCCCCCCCCCCGGGGCATGTGAGGGGCACGTGCACGTGCACGCGGGGGAGTCTTCATCCTTTGAAATACCCCCTGGTGAGAACGATTTGCCGTCCTCAGCACGCGTCAAACCGTTCTCCTTCAGAACACTCCTCGCGGGAGGTCTTCACCCTCAGCAATGATTGATCACGGGTCTGACCAAGAGCGGTTTGTCATTCTACTCAAGCGGCAAATCGTTCTTCGTCAGACCCGTGATCAATTATTGACTGATCATAGGATGAATTGTAGGAGAACGACAAACTATTTTGTTTTCCAGGCCTATTTAAAAGGTCTCTTCCCTCCGTTCACAGAGCACCTCTAATTCCACTCTTCTTGATCTCTCTAAAGCTTCTCAACTATTATCTTGCTTTCGAGAATTTTCAGGTATTTAGAGAGACGACGATGGACGATATAGTTATATAAATGAAATTAAAGAGGAAATACGCGAATATTCTGTGTAAAATGGTTATGGCATCAAATTCCCCCAATGTGACAAGCGGCGACTGACGGCTAAATGCGTAGAGGGATGTGCATGGCGACTGTATGCATCGAAGATGCAAGACGAGGAAATCTTTCAAATAAAGAGTTTTATCGATTCTTATAGCTGTGTGAGAGTAGTTGATAATCCATACGCTCGAGAAAATATCTTGCAAAGCATTATCTAGACAGGTTTAAAAGTCAACCTAAGAGATAGTTAGGAAAGATTTCGCTGTCAACATTACGCCCACTATTGCCAAAAGAGTAAGAAACATAGCTCGAATAAGTAACGAAGGCAGAGGCGACGAACAGTACAAAGCAAGTCTGGTCGTACGCAGGTGAAATATATAGATCAAATCCGGGTAGCTCAGTATACATACATGCTTACGAGGTACACTCTGATTCATAGGCATATTAAAGAATGTATATGTGCATGACTGCGTGCAAGACAGGTTTGCTGCTGCACAGTTGCCCTATTATCTGTCTAGACGGTTGCCATCTGAAGGGCTCGTGTTCCGAACAATTACTCAGAGCCATTAGTGTTGATGACAACGATGAAATATATCCCGTTGCGGTTGCCAACATTGAAAGAGAGTCCGAGACCACATGGACGTGGTTTTTGCAACACTTGAAGCGAGACCTTAACCTTGGCGAGGGAGGCGAATTGACATTTATTTTGGATCGATAAAAGGTATAATACATTTCTAATTGTTATTCTTACATTTCTATACATTTATGTTTTTCTGTCAAATTTCAGGGATTGTTGAATGTTGTGGACAAGGAATTTAAAGATTCCGAACAGCACTTCTGCCTATGATATATGTATGCAAACTTCAAAGCTTTGTTTCTGGGTAGAGCGTACAGAGATGCGACGCGGAGTGCGGCCAGGGCACCGACAGAGTATCATTTCAACCACGAAATGAGCAAATTATTTCAGTTTAGCCCGGATGCCCACGTATTGCTTCGAGTAGAAGAACCTAAATATTGGGCTACTTATGTCTTCTCTACGGTCCCCAAGTGCGAAATGGGCCTGAATAATTTGAGTGAGTCATTCAATGCACTTCTACTGCCTACGAGTGGTACCGAGGACTAACTATGTTCAAGATTATTCGAAAGTGCATGATGACTCACATTGTGAAGAAATTTAAGAAGCTATCCTAAGCAACAGATCTCCTGTGTCCCAAGATAAAAAATAAGCTTGATAATCTAGATGTTGTAGCTCGGAATTGGAGTGCTGTGCGTGGGGGAGGTGAACAATTTGAGGTCAGCAACGGCTACGAACAACACATAGTCGACATGAGTACGAATGTATGGAACTGCACCAGGTGAGAGCGTATTGGAATCTCGTGTGTTCATGTCATTCCATGCATCTGTTTCATGAGAGTGGTACCGAAAAATTACGTGCATTCATGTTATCACCGGATGACTTACCTGCAGATGTACTTACAGTTTATTCGACCCATGAGAGGTAACCAAATGTGGCCGGTAGTGGCAGATGTGAAGGAACGCATCCCGTCGAGAAGATATATCGCCAACCTTGTAGGCCAAAGAAGACAAGAGTGCGAGATGTCGACGAGGCGTCGAGTTCAACAATAAATAGGTGGAACTCAAAGATGACGTGCAATATATGTGGGCAGAAGGGGCACAATAATCGCACTTGTCCTCACCGGGGATCCACTTTAAGCGCTGCTTCTCAAGACACGTTTATGGATTTCAACATATTTGACGGGACGCAGGTACAGTTCAACACATTTCCCTCGTTAACACAGTCATTCTTTTTTAATATACTTTCCATTATGAGTAGGAATTGAGGACGTGCGGCCAAGGTAGCAATTATTGACTGTGGTAATTTCAGTGCTGGGTCCATTTTTTCACTTTATTAGACTAACCTAAAATAAATTTTGTTTTATTTAAAAAAATTATAATTTGAAATATGTTCGGGATGTAATTTGTTATATTGGCTTCATCAGACCAAAAGAACATCGCAAAGTTTAATGCGTGCGAGGCAGATTTGAGTGCTCAAGATATTTCAAATTGTAATTAATTTTTTTTATATGTAATTTGTTATATCGGTTTCATCGGACCATAAAGACATTGCAAAGCTTAATGCTTGCAAGACAGGTTTGAGTACAGTTCAACTCAAACTTGTCTTCCAAGTATTAAGTTTTGCGATGTCCTTTTGGTCCGATGAAGCCGATATAACAAACTAACTGCCTTGCAAGCATTAAGCTTTGCAATGTTCTTCTGATCTGATGAAACCGATATAACAAATTACATCCCGAACATATTTCAAATTGTAATTTTTTTTTAAATAATTTTTTTTATTTTAATTTATGTTAAGAATACTTATCTATTAAATGTTATTGAGGGGTTGCTTCTCAAGACATGCTACAAATCATGATTCTCAAGACATGATTACAAATCATGATTATTTATTTGATACAAAAAAATAAAAATAAAAATAATAAATAATTTATTATTAAACACATTAATTATGTTAATTAATTTAAATACAGTACGTAATTTAATTAACCAATTTATTTAATTAAATAATTTAACTTTTTAACTAATTAAATAAGTAAATACATTAAGTAAATATATTTGTGATCTAAATACATTAAGTTAATTAATTTAATTTATTAAACACGTTAATTAATGAAAAAAATTTGACAGAATTTTGTTTGTTTTATGATTCCCTCATAGCTATCTTCAAACAATTCCTGCATATTCAGATCGCAAATATATACCTAACAGCCAGATCCAGTATACAAATAAACTAAACTAAACTACAGAACAAAAATAAACTATACTAAAATATCAAACATATACTAAATAACTAACAGTCACATCCATCACATATCTTAAATTACTAAATGTCAAACATAAAGAGTACATTAAAAGAAATATACAACATAAACTACACTACGGTAGGGGTGGGGCATCGTCGACATCGTCGCCCTCGCTGCCACTACTTGCACGCCAATGCTCGAACGAGTCTTCGAGCCATAGTTGGGACAATCTCATCAACTCCTGTCTTTTCTGAATAATGTCCCACCTCTGATTCCAGCTGTTGTGCATCATGTTCAACATCTGTCTCATCTCGACAAGATAGTTATCTATCATGTCAAATCTCTGCTCCCACATACTAGCCTCGTGGGAGTACAATGGCAGGGCGGTGGCGTACTCGGTGTATGGGGCATCCTCGGTGGTGGGGGCGGGGGTGGGGGTGTCCTCCATCGGAACAACTTGAGATGTGGAGGCTCTGAGATGAGCATTGGGCATCTAAGACCCATCGGCTACTAGGCTCATCCGAATCAAATGAGTCATGTCAAATACATTAACGAATCTATGGGCTCGCAGTTGCTCTGCGGCAGGACGCTGAATCTGAGCTCGCTCGAGAATCTTCCAAATTAAGGTCCCATACGGCAGATTCTTGATTTTTTGTTCACCTGATCTCTTCCATGTGACCTACAATCATGTATTCTAGGTCGAACATCTGGCTTGTGTAGAGCTTCTTCATCACATAGAGATCCATTCAGCTGACAAAATCTCTATATCCATCCCTCGGAAGGATGGTGTGGCTGATGAGGTTGTGAAGAACCTGAGCTTTGACATTCAAATCCTTCAATCTCGGCTTCACGAACCCGGTAAACTCTGAATTCCAATAGATTTGCCGCATGAAGCTTAGTCCCTCTTTTGTTATGGCAAAGTCACACTGTTTGGAAGCGTGATAATATTGTTTGATGTCGTCTACGCCAAATCCGAGCAATTCATTTATAACAGCTTCATTTACGATGATGTCTGTACCGAAAAAGTACGTCTTCTGATCCATCATCCCGGTACTTCGCATGTTCGCATAAAACAGGCGAACAACTCTGTCGCAGCTTTCGCCCCTCATGTTGTACACCTCGTGCAGAGAGATGTCGTCAAACATCTCCTTGATCCCCAAACACTCCCATCCGCTAAACTTGGCAGTCTTCCCATAAAATATCAAGTGAATTCTCATATCCTGCTCGTACTGCTCTTTAGCCACCCGACTTCAAAACTCCATCAAATAATAACTAGGAGGCAGTTGCAGCTCTTCATTTGGCGGCCGGTTTGATGCGCCACCTTGTACATTCTGTCGATGAGCTTTTCGACCTAAAACCATTCTAGGGGGTATTTTTGAAATTTTGGAATTTTTTGGATTTTCGAAGGTTTGGGTTTTTTCAGGACTTTCGACCAAATAACGGCATGATATAAGGATTTTCAGCACGAAAATACTCAAATCCGGCTAACTCTGGCGAAATCGGTCGCTTTTCGGATTTGGCTCGGTTTAGGGTTGGTTGGCTCGGATTTGGTTCGGTTGGCACAATTTAGGCTTGGTTTTGGTAGATTTCAGCGAAATAACAGTCGAATTTGATGATTTCGGCAGCACAACGGTGGAATCTATAGATTTGGTCGAGAGAAAAGTCGGATTTCAGATGAAAAATTGTCAAAATGAGGGTCGGCCGACATTATACTAATGCAGAACGGTTTGTCGTTGTGAGGGTGAACACGCCCCACGTGCGTGAGAATGGTTTACCGTTCTCCGTATGCGGCAAACCGTGTTATGAACACTCATAGAACGATTTGCAGCATTAGGAACACGGCAAACTGTGCTTTGTTGGACATTTCTAAGGGTGAAGATCCCAGCGCATGTGAGGGGCACATGCACGCGGGGATCTTCATCCTCAGAAATGCTCTCTCGTTCAGAGAATGGTTTGCCACGTGCTGAGGACGACAAACCATTCTCACCAGGGGCATTTCAGAGGGTAAATACCCGCGTGCATCAGAACACTCCCCGCGGGGGCATAACGATTTGTCGGAAGCCATTTTTTGTCTATTTTCCATACTTTGAGCCATTATTTTGACAAAAAATTAGTTTGATCCATTTTTTAACTTAATCGATAGTTGGATCCATTTTTTGGATTTTGCCCTAATTATTAATACTTATTATAATTTTAAATAAAATTTTTTAAAAAACTTATATTAACATAAGTTGAAAATATTTATATACGTTCGACTTATTAGGCTCGGTTTGTTAAGGCTCGTTGAGCTGGCTCGGCTCTGCTCGTTTAACTCGTGGCTCGTGAGTCGGTTCAGGTTGAAATTTTTTTCAGACTTGCTCATTAAGCTCGGCTCGTTAGGCTCGGTGAGCCGGACTATTTTAGGCTCAGCTCGGCTTGGATCGCGGGTTAGTCATGTCTACTTTGATTGATGTATTATTTAATAATATTTTTCAATAAGATGGATTCATACATTTACTTATGTTAAATGATTTTTTTTCGAAAAAAAAAATAGTGGATTAACATGACAAAGTGATCCACTAATTGTTGTACATCTTTAAAAAATATCCTCAATGTAAGATTTGTGTAACACGTAATATGCTACGACAAAATCTTAAAGTAACTCGATAAATTAGATTGCTTTTATAAATTTAAATAGAGTTTTATTTCAAAATTAATGAAATAACTCTATGCTACAATGAAAAGAAAAATCTATAATAACTAGTTTATGAGTTCTACAGTAAAATAGACAAGCATGTAAAAAAGGTTATTTTACTTAAACGAGTCAAACTTAAGAATTTTGTATATAGATGTTTTTTTTAATAAATTTACAATAATTATTTATATTTTTATTATAGTTCAATGTATAAATCAAATTATTAAATTTTATGCTAATAATTTATAACATCAACAAACCGAAATGTATGGTAATCAACTCTATGAGTAATGATTTCACACTATGACATGCAAGTATTTAATGGGTTGAATTAATATTTTATTGTAATTATTTATAATTTATTTTAATTATTATATCAATTAATAGAAAACGCTAGTCAGAAAGTACAATTAAGGTGCAAAATTAAATGGTAAAGTTAATATCACCCCAAAAAGAGTTGATCGATTGATTAAGATAACGAGTTGAGTTTTAAATATCATGCTATCTTTTTATTTCACAAGCCAAAAGGGTAATATCACATGTCAATTATCCTAATTAATTAATTTATTGTTTTTCTTTTCATTGTCCAAACGTTACATTTCTTAGAAGTAGTTATTGCTTATTTGATGAATGGTAACAAAAATAATTTAAAATAGTTATCTAAATAAAGAAAATAATTATGATCCACCGGACGTTGAACATTCCTGTAATTACACTCAAGGGTGGGCACTGTCCGGGTCAGTTTGGTTTCGAGCCAAAACCTGACCAACCCTTTCGGTAATTTGCAGGTCGGTCCCAAAACTGGCCAAATGAGGGACGATACCACCATTTTTTTATTATTTTTTTAATATTCAAGGCAAATACTAGTGGGTGTGGACGTGCGGGCTGCAACTGCGAGGGTAGAGAGCGACGATCGAGGGCTTCTCTGGATTGGCGACTGGTGAGGACGACAAGGCACAGGGGGAGGGGCGAGGGTGAGGGCACATGCCAAGGGGCCGAGGGTGTCAGGCGAGGGGCGAGGGCACACTGCACAAGGCAACTGGCATCTACGAGGGAGGAAGTTTGGTCAAGTGTCGACATTCGAGCCTCTGAAACTGAAAGTCTAATACTTATAGTTTCAGAATCACTTATTCATTTCAGACTTCAGAGTTCAGACCTATTTTGGGTTTGACAAATCGGGTTTTCCATAGGGGTGGGCAGGACTGGACCGTGGACCGGGAACCGGATCGGACCGGCGGGTTCGGTCCATAAACAATGGACCGCGGTCCGGTCCTCGGTCCAAAGCAATAGGAACCGAGGAGCTTCGGTTCAGTCCTCGGTCCAGCGCCTGGAATCTCGAAGAACCGGACGGGACCAAAGCACCTAATGTAAATTTTAAACAGTCTAATTTTCTTTTCTCCCTGCCCTGAGTCTCCTTCTCCCAAATCCCAATCCCGACTCTCGACCTAGCTTAGATCGCTCTCTGCCAGTCTGCCTCTCTCTGCTTGAACTCGAAGTCGAGAACTACCAGTTCTGAACGACGAAGATTTAACGTCAAGGTTTTGGTGAGAACGGCAAAGTGCGAAGTCGAACCGAGCCCCGAACGGCAAAGTGCGACTGCGAACGACGAAGTTTCATTGCGAACGGCGAAGTGTCGGTCTCCCCTGTGCCGAACTCCGACCACAGAGTTTCTGTCTCCCCCCTGTTCGGCTGTTCTTCACCCCCATTGAAAGTCCCTGCTCCGTCGGCGTCCACTGTCAAGTGTCCCCAAACCGCCGAAGTGCGAACCAGGGGGCCTCTGTCCAGTGTCCACTCGGCACTCACCCCTACTCCTCAGTCCTCACATTCCACGGCTCAGCAGACAGCAGCTCCAAACATACTGCTAGAGAACCTCGCCGACCCTCCTGGCTCCTCTGCCTGCTCACTGTAAGTGACTGCTCACTGTTAGTGTAAAGAATAAAGTGTATGTTTGTGTCTGTGAATTGTGAAATTAACTTGTGTAATGCGTACTGCAATACTGCTGATTGCAAATTGTATGTTTGTGAATTGTGAAATTAACTTATGTGATCTTGAAATTAACTTGTGTAGGTGCTCAATTGTTCACTGCTCCTTGCTCGCCACTCGGCCGCTCTAATTTTGAAATTTGCTCATTTCGCCTCACAGTATGTGTTTATTATTTATTTATGTATTTTTTGTGTTAGTAAAAAATAGGTCTGGTGGGAGACTCTTCGGAACTGTTGATCGAGAGCATTGTGATTTTTGTTTGCTGTTTTAGAATTTTAGATTGTTTTTATTGTATACTTTTATGCTTATGACTTTGTTAGATTGTCTTGTTGTGAATCCAAATCAAATTAAAGATTCTGTTAATTAATTTAGTGTTTGTTTAATTGTATGTCTTGTTTGTTGACTGTTGATTCATGTGTTGTTTGATGGTTGTTAATTAATGTTGTGGTTGTTTGTTCGATGTGATTTTGCTTTATGATAGGATGGATCCTTCAGAAAGTGAAAGTTCTCACAGTGGATTCGAAAAAATCTAAGTCTATGGACTTGACTTCATTTCACTAAGGTACCGGGAACAGATCAAGCCAAATGTAATTATTGTGGGCAAACATACGCAGCACATCCGACAAAGAATGAGACTTCAAGTATGATAAAGCATATCCAAGTATGCAAAAGGTATTCACAAAATTTGGATGGTAGGCAACCAACTTTGTCCTTTAAAGCTGTTGCGGGCAAGAGTGTTAGTACACCTACACCTATATTTACTATGATGGGGGCTAGAGAATTTCTAGCTAAGATGATTATAATTGATGAATTGGCATTGAAAGTGGTAGAAGGAATTGGTTTCAAAATATTTTGTCTGTATCTAAATCCGAAGTTTATTATGCCATCTCGAAGGACAATAGCCCGAGATATTCGAGGGATATTTCAGAAAGAAAAACAAAAGTTGAAGGAGTATTTTTTTTCAACATCACAGAGGGTGTGTTTGACCACTAACACGTGGACTTCTATCCAGAATTCAAGATTGGCATGTGCAAAAGAAAATTTTGAATTTTTGTTTGATACCGAACCATAAGAGTGAGACCATTGGTAAGGAAAGTTGAAAATTATTTGCTAAAGTGGGAGCTTGAAAATATTACCACCATCACCGTTGACAATGCGTCTTCCAACGACGTCGCTATCTCTTATTTGACGAGGACAATTAAAAATTGGAAGAGGTTGATTTTAGATGGCGAGCATATGCACATGTGTTGTTTTGCACATGTCCTCAATTTGATTGTTTCTGACGGTTTAAAAGAACATCAAACGTCCATAGCCAGAGTAAGAAAAGTTGTGAAGTATGTAAGGTCTTCTCCGGCAAGATTGCAACAGTTTAAAGCATGCATTGATGCAGTGAAAATTACTTGCAAGTGTAATTTGTCACTCGACGTTCCCACTCGTTGGAACTCAACATATTTGATGTTGGCAAACGCTAAAAAGTTTGAAGTGGCGTTTGAAAAACTTGCACAGAATGAAAGCTCTTTTGTACAAAAATAGGAGTAGAAGGTGTACCCACAATAGAAGATTGAGGATGCATTCGAGAATTTATTAAATTCTTAGAAACATTCTATAAAATGACACTTCATGTTTCTGCTTCTTTGCATATTACAGCAAATATGTATGTAGGAGAAGTCTGCAATTTAAAAATTGCCATTCAGAACTATGGTAGCAGTGAGAATATAATGTTGAGGAGAATGGCCAACGAGATGATAAAAAAATTTGACAAATATTGGGAATCTTTCGAAAAAATAAACATGTTTGCCTATGTTGCACTTGTTCTTGATCCAAGCTGCAAAATAAAATTTCTACGGCATTGTTTAAACATTTTATTTGGAAGTAAAAGAGCAGCAGGATACGTAAAGCAAGTAGAGAATGTAATTCAAAGGTTATATACAGAATATAAAGGTGATACAACCAATGACGAACAGCCTCCTAGCAGTAGTAGACAACAAAAGTCTCCAAAGTCAAAGAGTTTTTTAGCGCAAGCTCGTTCAAGTGCAGTGTACTCCATGTTTTATGATCCGAACAATTCTTCTGAGATGGGGATGCAACTATTGAGTCAGAGATTGATCTATATTTGTCTGAGAAATTAGAGATTGTTCAAGATAGTTCTGACATTTTATCGTGGTGGAAGAGACACTCCGAGAAGTATCGGATTTTGAGTGTCATTGCCAAAGATATATTGATCATTCCAATTTCTACGGTGGTGTCAGAGTCTGCTTTTAGTTGTGGTGGTCGTGTTCTTGACGCTTTTCGTAAGCCCACAAAGTGTTGAAGCTCTGATATGCTCACAGAGTTGGATCAAAACTTTCAATCCTTTTAAAGTTTCTCCGGTTGATTTACAAGATAGTAGTACTACGACATTGACACCGATACAAGAAGATTCGAACATTATAATATTTATTTGTTTTACTAGTGTATCTCTAAATTAAACATTAACTAATGTCTTCAATTTGTCATTTTGCAGATGTCGTTGAAATTGACACTTCCGACGATAATTTTCTAAAAGTACAAGATGACATATCAATGACTTGATATCGATGATTGATAGCTTGGTTAGTATGATAAATTTGATTATGTACTTGGATTTATTATTTAGTTTGTATTTTTAAATTTTGAAGTACTTAGATAGTATACATTTGGATATTGACTTTAATTTCATAGTTTGCATTTTAATGTTATTATCATATTGACCTTCTCTTTTAAATTTCGTTTATTAAACATAGTTATTTTATCAACATTGGCGTAGTTTGTGATATTTTTTTTTTTAATTGTAGGAGTAACAAAACAGTTGTAGGCAATGGAATGAAATGGCAATTTCCTCGCCTATGCATTCATCCTGTGCTGAAATTAAAGTATCCATTGGTGACTGGTGTTCTTGTCCTGGTGTTGTTGTTGTTGGTTTACATTTTTACAATTAGTGCTATTGATGATTGGGTGGAGAAGAAGATTTACTAAATATTGAAACTGCTTTATTTTGAGATTAGTAGTAGTATTGTAATGTATTATTTTTCATTTTTTAGGTTCTGGACTCTGGAGAGTGGAGTGTGTTAATTTTCTCCCAATTGTTAAGTTTAAAAAAAAAAAAAAAGGGCCGGGCGGAACCGGGACCAGACCGGAATTTTCGGTGCGGTCCAGGTTTGGTCCCGGTCCCGGTCCCGGTCCTGCACCGGACCGGTCCAGGTTCCGGGATGAAAATCCCGAACTCGTTCGGCCGGTTCGATCCGGGCTTGGGACAGGACCGAACCAGCCCGCGCCCACCCCTAGTTTTCCACAGTTTTGGTCGGTTCTCCACGATTATTCGGGTTTTTTTTTTGTATCTGGATTATGAACCGAACAGTCGCCCACGTGAAATCTACATTTAGAACCGGTCCCGGACTGTGGAACCTTGAGAATCAACCAAAACTGGGCCGAAAGATTCAATTATGTCCGGTTCCTCTATCCTAGGATGGTTCTGCCCGCCCCAACTTACACTCTTCCCTTCTCTTCCTCGCTTGTCCAAAATTCCATGAATAATCCAGATTTTGAGAAATAGAAAACTAGAGAGAGAATGCCACACCCTAATCGATAAAACTAAGCCATGAAAAATAATACACCATGTGCCATCACTTTTCGGCGCTTTTATCATGTCGCCGCCGCCAATGTCATCGACCCCTTGAGCTCTCTCTTCTACTTCTTATTCTTCAATGTCTCAGTCTCCGAACTACTTCGCCGCCGCTAGCTTGTTCTGCCAGGAGGACGCATGCGACGTGGTCTCCGACACCCGGATCTCCGATTCTTTCTCTTCCTCTTCACTACCGTCCCATTACCCTCATCTGTCCGATGAAGCTGACATTATTCAATATTTGAATCGGAGAATACTCTCATCCCACCCTCCGACTATTATTAGCATATATAGTTAGTGATTAGTTTAGTTAGTGTTTAGTTCATTTGTAACTACTGTCCTTTCACGTTATTATTATGTTTTCTCTTTCATAGCTATACTTGTACAACGCTTTACAGTTTCAGAGAATACATTGGAAAAATACTTTTCATCCATCGTTTGCTTCCTTCTTCCTCTCAGTCCCTCTTCTCCTTCTTTATGCAAATCTACAAATTACAAAAACTCAACGTGGTATCAGAGCTAGAAATGGCCTCCTCCAGTTCGACTGTTCCTTCCTCTCCCACTCCCTCTCCTACAGTCTCTAACTTCTCTCCTCTACCTCCATTACCCACAGTCAACCAAACACTCACAATTAAGCTAAATAACTCAAACTACCTGGTCTGGAAGGTGCAGCTCCTCAACGTTGTCATTGTGAACGGCATCAAACATCTCCTGGACCCCTCCTCTCTCCCACCTCCCAAATTTCTGGATGCCAACTCCACCCAAATTAACCCTGAACACACCCTCTGGCAACGATATAACCGCATTGTTATGAGTTGGATTTTTGCCTCTCTGTCCGAGGACCTCCTTCCTCAGATTGTTGCATTTTCCACTGCCAGCGAGGTTTGGTCCACCTTGGAACGGCTTTTTTCTTCCTCCTCCTTGGCCCGAATCACAGATCTATGAAGCCGTCTGCACTATCTCTCCAAAGACGACCTCTCCGCCTCCAGCTATTCCCAGATATTCACTGCCCTGTGCAATACTCTCGCGGCGGTCGGCGAGCCGGTCACCTTCAAAGACAAAATCATCTACTTCATCAACGGTCTGGGCAGCGAGTACAATGCGTGACTGACCTCGGTTACAAATCGCGCCGATGAACCTCCACTGGAAGAGGTCCAAAGCTAGCTCCAAAGTTTTGATTTCTGCCTGGAAAAACAAAACTCCGTCATCGCCATTCCGACGCCAGCCCAGATGCAGGCGCATTTCGTCTCTCAACGCCCTATCGGCCGTCGTGGAACTCTCACCCGAATGCCCCTGTTCGGCCTTAATTTTCTCCTGCCCCTTTTCAATGCGGACCCGATTTTCCTCAGCAGGCCAGGAATTGGCGGCCCTCTCGGCCCATGCAGCAAACTCGCCTTCGTTGCCAAATCTGCAACAAACCGAGCCACCCGGCCCTTCGCTGTTACCAGCTTCTCTCTGCAACCCAACACACCTTCCCTCCAGCCCAAGCCCACCTTACCTATTTCCAACCCGACTCAAACCCAGCCCAGCCCTCTTACCACCTAACTCTTACCCGCCCAGACGCCTTCTCTCCTCCACCCACCTGGCCCGACCAGATACCGTCTTATCCCTTGCTCCCCGACAGACTTCTCTCGGTCTCCTCCTTACTCCTGCCCTGTCGGCGGCCAACCTGTGGGTTCTCAACTCCGGCGCTACCCATCACTTCACACCGGATTCTCACCTTCTCAACTGCCCTCAACACCTCTCATCTCCGTCGCAAGTTGCAACTACCGAAGGTAATCTCCTCCCTCTCTCCAAATTTGGTTCTGCTTCTATTCCGACAATAGGTCGATCCCTAAATTTGCAGCATGTCTATCACTCTCCTAATCTGTCTCACAACCTCTTAAGCGTTTCTAAGCTCTGTCAAGATAATTCTATGTTTGTTAAGTTTCACCCGAATTCCTTTTTTGTCAAGGATCGGACCACGCACCAGACGTTGCTCCATGGTTGTCTCAATGACGGTCTTTATCATACTCCATCAGTCGCCCCCTTTTTGATGCTTCAGGCTCGGTCTCCTCCTGCCGTGACTGCTCCAGAGAACTTTTGGCATCACCGATTGGGGCATCCTTCCTCCTCGGTGATGCAACAAGTTCTTCACACCTGTAATCTGACTCTTAAAATCAAACAGCCACTTTTTTGTACCTCCTGCCAAATGAGCAAGAGTCACCAACTCCCTTTCTCCATTTCTCAATCTCGTGCACAATTCCCTTTTGATATTGTACACTCGGATGTTTGGGGTCCATCTCTCATTAAATCAATTACTGGTGATTGATATTTTGTCTTATTTGTGGATGACTGTACTCGTTTCACTTGGCTCTTTCCTTTAAAATTAAAAAGTGATGTGTATAACACTTTTGTTCATTTATATTAGTTTGTTAAAATGCAGTTCGATGCGAAAACTAAAACTGTTCAATCGGATTGGGATGGTGAATTTCAGGCCCTCACTCCTCTTTTTAAATCCCTTGACATTTAGCACCGTGTTTCCTGTCCATATACCCCTAACCAAAATGGTAGAGCTGAACGAAAAAATCGTCACATTGTAGAGATGGGCCTCGCCCTACTTTTTCATTCCTCTATTCCTCTTTATTTCTAGACTTATGCCTTCATCCACGCTGTCACCTTAATAAATCTGCTACCCATTCCTGTCCTCCAACATAAATCGCCCTACAAATCCCTGCTACATAAAGTTTCAGATTACTTGTCCCTTCGTGTTTTTGGTTGTATGTGCTTCCCCCTTCTTCGCCCATTCAATCGACAAAACTCCAACCTCATTCTCGTCCATGTATCTTTCTAGGACCTAGTCTCCATCACAAAGGTTATCTCTGTCCTGAACGCGAGTCAAATAAAATCTATATCTCTCGTCATGTCACGTTTGTAGAGTCTCAATTTTCCTTTGCCTCCACTACCACACCTATTTCCATCCCCACCCTTCGAAATTTCTATCCCTTACATTCCTCCTTCGACTCACACCCTTGTTCCTACCTCACCCTCTCTCCCTCTTATACCCGTTCCCTCTCATCTCCCTGCGCCTGACCCTACTCCTCCTTCTCTAATGACCTCCCCCACCATGTCTCAATCCCTTCCACTCGTTACCATACCCTTACCCACCCCCTCCGCTCTCAATACCTACCCAATGACAACGAGAGCCAAAGTCGGTGTTTTTAAGCCCCGAGCTCTCCTTCTGGAGCCTGCCACCGAACCAAGAACCTTTAACCAAGCTGCAAAATCTCCTCAGTGGCTTGCCGCCATGCGAGAGGAATTTTCTGCTCTCCAGCAAACCAATACTTAGACTTTGGTTCCCCTTCCCTGCGGTGTGAAAATAATCGGTTGCAAGTGGATTTTTAAAACGAAGTTAAATCCCGATGGCACGATCTCTTGGTATAAGGCTCGTCTCGTAGCCAAATGGTATGATCAAATTGAAGGCGTTGATTATGATGAGACCTTCAGCCCCGTGGTCAAACCCACTTCTGTTTGACTCGTGCTCTCTTTAGCTGTGTCTTCTCAGTGGCCTATTAAACAACTTGATATCAGCAATGCTTTCCTACATGGTGATCTCACTGAGAGGGTCTACATGCAACAACCCATTGGTTTTGTTGATTCATCACCTCCGTCGGATGTTTGCTTGCTACATAAAGCCCTCTATGGCCTCAAGCAATCTCCGAGAGCCTGGTACACCAAACTCCACACTGCCTTACTCAATTGGGGTTTCTCCGCATCACGGTCTGATTCATCACTCTTTATCCGTCGGACACCATCTTCTGTTATCATTATGCTTGTGTATGTGGATGATATCATTTTGACAAGTGACTCCCCGGCATTGTTAGAGCAGCTCCTCATATATCTGCATTCTCAGTTTAAAGTCTGGGATCTCGGGCCTCTATCCAACTTTTTGGGCATCTCTGTCACTCAGACCTCCGCTGCTACATCTTTCTCAGTCTCGATATATCATGGATCTTCTCCACAGAGCCAATATGGCCTCTTGCAAACCGATCCCGACTCCAATGGTGGTTGAACCGGTCATCTCTTTACAGTCTGGCACCCCTCTTCAGGATGGTTTATGTACCGTAGTATCGTTGGCGGTTTGCAATATTGTTGTCTCACGCGACCCGATATTGCCTTTGCATTCAATAAAGTCTCACAGTTTATGCATGCCCTGTCTGACACTCACTGGCAAGCCGTCAAGCGCATCTTGCGCTATCTTAAAGGTACTATCCTTCTCGGCATCTCTTTTAGGCCCTCTGCCACTGTTCATTTAACGTGCTATACGGATGTCGATTGGGCTTCCTGCCCAGATGACCGCATGAGCACCAGTGGTTTCTGTATTTTTCTCGGCACGAATCTCGTGTCCTGGTCCTCTACTAAACAGCGAGCCGTATCTCGTTCCAGCACGAAATCCGAGTATCGCAGTGTTGCCAACAGTGCGGTCGAGATCCTTTGGATACAGTCACTATTGCAGGAACTCGATATTACTCCCCCCGATCCACCCCTCATACTCTGTGACAATCTCAGTGCTACGTATCTGGCTTCTAATCTCATCCTACACTCTAAATCCAAGCATGTGGAGATCGACTACCACTTCGTTCGGGAAAAAGTGCTTCAAAAGAAGTTGGTAAAATTCACTCCAGAAAATCAATTCGCCGACG
Source organism: Begonia masoniana (assembly GCA_022432975.1). Taxonomy (NCBI): domain Eukaryota; kingdom Viridiplantae; phylum Streptophyta; class Magnoliopsida; order Cucurbitales; family Begoniaceae; genus Begonia; species Begonia masoniana. The sequence continues at coordinate 12,011,735 of CM039506.1, forward strand.
CTCTCACCAAACCTCTACCTCTGGCGTTGTTCAACAGCTTCCTCTCCAAGATCTTCAGCCATCGGCCTTGATCTTGAGGGGGGTATTAGCATATATAGTTAATGTTTAGTTTAGTTAGTGTTTAGTTCATATGTAACTATTGTCCGTTCACGTTATTATTACGTTTTCTCTTTCATAGCTATACTTGCACAACACTTTACAGTTTCAGAGAATACATTGGAAAAATATTTTTCATCCATCGTTTGCTTCCTTCTTCCTCTCTGTTCCTCTTCTCCTTCTTTTTTGCAAATCTACAGATTACAAAAACTCAACGACTATCTTTGACGATGCCACGATGGTTTGATCGATATTATCTCTCGACAAGATTCCATTAATTGGATCTTGAAGGTATCACTTCAAAGAAGAAATCCACTCTAATTTACATTCTAAGTTACCAAAGCTTGACCTTTGGCTTACATGTAGGTAATTATCGCTTCAAACCGGTAATTGCATTTCTCTGCGTCAACTACCTAGGCCGCTTCCTCTCCTCCAATTCGCTTCTGATAAGATTTTCTTTAAATTTTCACAGAAAATTAATTTTCGGGAAAAGGCCTGGACTGTAGCTTTTTCTCGTTACGTAGCAACCAAATAGGTGCCCATTCCAACTTTCATCAGTGGCGTACTTATCCCTTGTGGCAAAAATGGAGGAGCCTGAGGCCCCTCTTGTAATACCCGGTTGTACGGACTTGTATATTATATTATTATTATATTATTGGATGACATTTTTATATTTATGTCAAATCAGGTTCCTTTTACGAAAAGAAAACGTCATTACGATCCTAACGATTAATAGGAATTTTAAGAAAATTATGGGAATTTTTGGAGGTTAAACACTATATTCCGAGTAAATACACTTCTCGTAATGTAAAAGACGTTCTCGTAAAAATAGTAAACGAGGTCCAAATTGCGAACGGACAGTTTTATTAAATCCCAAATAATAAGTTGGACTTGTTGGTGAAATTGGGAGGTTTGGTGATCCCGAATAGTTGGACGATTAACGAACCGAATGACGAAACAAAATAGAATTAAGTGCTAAGGGCAAAACGGTAATTTGCAAAGTAAATTTTTATTAAAAACCTTAAACTCTTTCTTCCTTCTTCATTTTCACGTCAGAGAGCATTTCTTCTTTTCTTTCTCGCGATCTCCTCTCTGCCCGCGACAAACCCTTCGACGCCGACCTCCGTTTTCTCTCCCGATCGTCTCGTTTTCTTCACGCTTCCTCCTCCAATCGACGTTCTAGGTATGAACCTACAATCTTAGAGCTTCTATTTCGATATTTACGGCGTTTTAGGCAATTAGGGTTTCAAGAATCTTTCGTTAAAAACGCGAATTAGAGTTCGTAATTAATAGGTTAGCCGTGATTAAGTATATATTGCACATATTTGACGTTATCGGACGAAGTTAGATCAATTTGTGAAAATGTTAAAAATCGAGAAATTTTGGGTTTTCAGAAAAACGCGTGAATCGAGAATTTAAGTGTCGAACGCGTATTTGCTCGATGAAATAGCTCGATGAATGTGATTAAAGCTTTAGGAAAGTCCTTTAGTTAAGGTTTTGACAATTTGGACGTTTATTAACTTAAACTCGTTTTAACGTCAATCCTTGTAAATTGCTTAGGTGAACAGCGCTCGTGGACGGAGCTTAAGCTGCTTTGGACACGAGGTAAGTTCTCGTGATTCTTCTCTGGCCGATTGGCCTACACCGTACGTCGAATGTCGTTTCGAGGAGTTTGGTGACGCACTAGTTTATAATGTTTTGGTTGGGTAGTTAGGTTTAATTGTTTTATAGATTTTGTTTTACAGTCTTGATGGTATGTATGCTGAGTGTTTAAATTCTGTTATGAACAGTTCATGCATCACGTGTTTTAAAGAAAAGCATGAAAATGAATTTCTGCACAATGTTTTAAAGATAAAGCAAAGAATAGAATGGGCCGTAAGGCATACAGTTAAAATGGGCCGAAAGGCATACAGGCCGAAAGGCATACAGTTTACAGGTCATGCGAGATGGGGCTCAGGCACGGCTGTACGTGTTGTAAGCGTGCACCCCCCTCTTCTAGCTGGAAAGAGTAGTCCAACCGCAGGATGTGCTCTCTCCGATTAGGAGGTTGAGATCTCGGTGGCACCCACAGAGTAAAGTAAAGAAAATGCTGCATGATTTCTGAACTCACACGCATAGCATATAGTTGCATTTACGAGAGCTTGCTGAGATTTTTATCTCATAGTGTATTGTATGGTGTAGGTGATCTAGATATCGAGGAACCAGGTGAGGATGAGATTCCTCCTCCAGAGTCTTAAGTCCAGTTGACGGAGGATGGCTGTGGTGGTGTGCTGGCGCGGTCGAGGCTCATCTGACCCGTGGGGATAGTATGTATAGATTTTGAGAGTTTTGGGATGATTTTGATTAATGATTGTATAGATATTTTAGGGTGTTTGGGTCTGAGAGGGGATAGGTTTACTTTTGAGGTTTTAAACGTTTTAAAAACCTGTTTATAAATTGATTGATAAAGTTTTATTTGAATTGTAAATGGTTTGAAAATAGGAGGATTTGTTTAGTTTTTAAACGTATCCACGCAGTTGGATTTCGCAAATTCCGCTGTAAGTTGATCGAGTTTAGAATATGTTTCGGTTGAGTTTAAGGTTTAACTTGATTATGGTTATTGGTAAGAATTGGAGTGAAATGTGTGTACGATTCCAGAGAGTTATTCTATGTATTTTGCCCTATGGAATTCCAGAGAGCAATTGCAAAGAAAAAGCATAGGAAGGGAGAGCAATTGGAGAGAAAAAGCAAAGGAAGGATCGCTGCACTTGTGTGCAGCGATCAATTGATCGCTGCACGCTGCAGTAAATGCAGCGATCAGTCACTGCATGCTGCAGCGACTGTTCGCTGCCTCGGTATTTCTGGGTTGGACAGTTTTGTCCTCCCTTTTATTTATTTGTTTTATTTAATCGTTTTTATAGTTTTTAATTATTTTATAAATTTGTTTAATTGGTTTTAAATGTTTAAAATACAGATTTTGACTCCGATTTCGATTCTGGTTTCGAATTCGGTTTAGGTTCCGCTTAGAGTTTAGTTTAAATATTGTGATAAAAAAAAAATATAGTAAGGAAAATACGGGTACAGTATTAGGGTCGCTACACCTCTCCTCCTCGGCCTTCAAATATTTGAACCCAAATTTGTTTTCGAGTCGAAAACAATTCAGCGAAATAGAGCTTTGGGTAATGGCTAACCTCCATTGGAGATTACGCTCCATAACTCCTTGTGATTTTTTTTTCACTCTTTTATCTCAAAGCATCCATCCTCGTCTTCTTCCTCTAGTGGCGACCTCTCTGCAGATTTTTTTCCTATTTATCTCGGCGTAGCCGTTCCATTTTTTATTTTATTTTTTAATTTCGATCTGTATTGTATTTGTCGTTGACCATGGATTGAATGTCTCGAATTGGAGGGCATTTTTGTAATTTCAAATATATAAATTATAAAGTAATTTCAAGTGGTAAATGTGGTCTAAAAACCAAAGACTGTCGGGAAGAAAAAGAGTTTTAATTTAATGTAGAGGAAATTGCCTGTTCTTTGAATTATTATTCAACTTGTTTTTCCAATGGGATGACTTGTGCATGACGATAAGATGCCACGAAAGCAAAGTGGAGAGAGATTTTGGAGGGAAAAAAAGTGGTGGTGGACAGAGGGGAAGTGTTTGCCTTGCTCATCGCTCAAAATTTGAGATTCAAAAATCACTTTGGAAGTATGAACTACTCGTTGGGTAATACTTTGCTTCTCCATATGCTTGTTTGGACAATATTGTTCCCTTAAGAAATCTAAGTATTTTCATAAGATGGAAGACATCTCAAATCTGGATTTGCCGACGCTTGAAGGTTTTTGAGACTAGTTTGAATCTATATACTTCAAAGAGGGGATCTAAATGTGTATGCTCCCCTTTCTACGATTGCTCTTGTCAAACTTGTAGCACCTTGCAAAAAAAATTTTCCAAGGTGAAATTTGTGGGTTGTCACAATGATTTTTGTGGAAACCCATTTGAAGGCTAGAATGACTCATGCCCCATGGTTGAAGGGAACGACTTATTACAAGTAAGATTAATTTTTTGGATTTTAGGACAGGTTTTAACTGATTTTGCAACAAAAACGATCTAAATTGTGTGGCATTGCTTAGTTAGAGGTTGTGAGTAAATTTATGACCACTTGGACACACTCTCCTTAACAAGCTAGTTTCGATTCGAAAGATGAATTTTACTAAAATGTGGACGGTGCGGAAAGTTTATATTGCATTCCATGATGATGAGAGCATTGAAATCCATTGCAACAAATAAAACGAGAAATGAAACGACAAAGAACTCTAAATTTAACCACAAGTCTTAACAACAATGTTTGAATTTAGAAAATCTCAATAAACTAAGTCATAATAATTAATTCACTCATCAAAATAATCCTTTCTCTTCCCCCTTCTTCCAATTTATAACTCATATTCTAACTCTTCACACATAACTCACCAATCAATGACCATTGTTACTGAAACTACCTCCTTCGTTAACTTCGCAACATACTACTATTGTTATAAGTGAAAATCTAATTACTACCATCAATGACCATTGTTATAAGTGAAAATCTAAGTAAATTGATAAATTTTATCATGACAGATGTTGTTTTGGTAACTAACAAAGCATACGATAAATTTTTTTTCTCAAAGAATTATTTAGAGTATCAGTTATTCATAAATTCAAAGTATATAATTGTATTGTACTTTATTGATATTATATTTTTAAATTTTGATTTTAGACTTGATATACTTGTCATTTGATAGCATTATTATATTATAATATATTTATTTATCGATAGTATTATTATATTATAATATAAATTAGACTTTGCTTCTGCTAAATTAATAAGTTGTTGTGTGGGTCCTATTTCTGGACTTTGTGCCACGCAGATGATCATAGTCACTTCACTCTTTCTACGACTATCGAAGTGGGTCTATGTCTTGTCCTTATTTCATATTTAATAAATAATTAAATACATTAAACATTGCTTATCATATTTTATTAATTACTATATCATGATAACCAATTTAATTTATTAAAATAAAGACCAAGATTCATTTAAATAATGTCTAATTCAATTATTATACAGTATTATTAATTTAATTAGTGACCTAGTGATGATATTTGAAGTGCTTAATTAATAGTAAGATTGAAAATAATTTAACTTAATTCTGAAACTTTAAGTAATAGTTTTTATAATAAATTTAAAAATTATACAGAATAAATTAAAAAAATACTCCAAAAATACATGATCTGAAATATAATCAAGATCACAAAATCTGTAAATACATGTGTATATATACTCATTTTTTTAATCCAAAAAAATAAAGCAAATGAGTTAATAATCTCGAGAATTTTCTCTCTTTTCCCACGATCCAAACAATCCTTTCCCGAATTGACCCAACCAAAACAAGCGATTCTCCAACTCAGGACGACGAAATTCCATTTCCCGACAATGCCACACTTGTACACGAGTGAGAGACAGAGATGGGATTGAATCAAGTAGTCAAGGGTGGAAATTTCGCCATCTGATTTTGAGCTCTGCTTTTCTTTAATGGCGGTTCAACGAGAGGAGAAACGGGGGAAGAAAGCACAGACCAGGGATCATTAGAGCAGTCGGAGCTAAAAACATCATCGGCGACTCCATTTGGCCTCCCCGGAACTTGATAGAAACTTCTCCTTACGGAGGTTTTACTGCCATTGTAATCGGCGTTTGACGGCTCAAGTGTCAGACTGTAATAGTCATTTAAATTATCCTGCGAGTGCGAGTAAACAGTCCAATAATCAGTATAAGACCATCCCCACCAGATAAACATTGCTTTACATGCAATATTATTGAAGGAAAGCTACTTACTTTGTGTTAATGTATCTACTACTTTGGTTAGCCTGTAGTTAGTTTGTAACTTTTATCGTACTGTACGGTATAGTTAAACTCGATATATATGTAATATTCACACAGGGCTCAATGTGTAACACCCGGAAAATTTCTATTTCGTGCGTAGTCCTAACTAGGTCAAGTATGAGAGATTTAGTCATTGAAGGCTAAGGATATGCATGGAAGAGTGAAAGAGGTTGAAGTGTTAAAACAAAAGGGTTGAAAAGTCAAAACAACAAATAAACCAATAGAAATTGGTTGTTGGAAATTTAAAAGGCAAATGTATTTGTGGTTGAAAAGTCAAATAAATTGTAACCAATAGGAATGAAGGAAAAATTGGATGAAAGGAAAGGAAGGAGGAAGCAACCACGATGGAAGAAAAGAGAAAGGAAAGAGGGGGCTAAGTTGCAATTTTGAAGAATTGGTGGTGGAAACTAAAAAGTAGAAAAGTTATTAGTTAAAAAGGTAAAAAGGTTAAGTTCATTCATCTTTTTCCCCTTGCCTCCACGATTTTTCTTGGCAGCCATTGAAGCCTCATTTCTTCTTTTCATCAAGGGATTTCAAGGTGTTTTCAAGGTAAAATTTAGTGGGTTTTAGTTTAATGTTGGTTAGGGTTAGTTTTTAAGGGTTTTTAGTGGGTTTTGGGTGAATTTGATTAGGGTTTGGAAAACCCTAAGTGTGCCCTCCAAAAATTTGAGTTTAATGTTAGATTTCTTCCCTATTTTGATGTTTTGGTTGTTGGATGATTTAGTTTAGGTAGATTTGAGGGTTAGATTGAAGATTGGTGAAGTGTTCCACAAAAATGGTTGAAGAACACCTATATGCCCGATTCTGTTTGATGGATTTTCGAGTTGGTCAATTACTTTGTTTGGTTACTTTGAGTGAGTCAATGGATAGTAGACGTGTAGAGGTTTCCGAGTTGGGGTGGCACGTCGAAATCCGTTGAAAAACGAGTGAGTTATGACCGTTTAAAGTTTGACGGTCAATTTGGGTGAAAATCAGGTTTATGTATTTAAGTGTGAGATTATTTGTGTGTTGGTTAGTTTTATGTAGCACCCGGTTTCAATTGCAATTTCATGGTAGAATTAAGAGAGAGTTATTGGCTAGGTTAACGGGTGGCTAAGCAAGGGCATTTATGTAAAAAGGCAATTTAAAAGTGGATAACGTATTTAAAGAAAGAGAGATTGGGTTTAATGAACTGTAGCCGCCACCATTTCACATTTCTTTTCTCTTCCTCTTCGGGTTTTCAGCGAGCAGTAGAGCTCTCTTGGCGATTTTCTCGCTCGATTCTTCTTCAACCTAGGTAAGCTCTCTTAGTTTATCTGTGAGTTTAACAACTAGATAGCTGAGGGAGTACAATGTGTGAAGTTTCGAGGAATACTGTGTGAGAGTCGAGCTCGGGTGTAGTGTTGAATCGGAAATGCACAATGAACTAAGCTTCCAAGCTAGTTTCCCTTGATTTCCCGAACAGATTAGAATGAGGTTTAGTAGAAATCTAATTGACATCCTTTCTATGACCTAGGTGAGCAGACTTCTGAAGTAGATTGAAACTGTGCATTTCCAGAGGGGCCAGGTAAGTAAAGTTTGTTTGTTTGCCTTCGGGCCTACATCACAAAACGTTAGGGTTGTGTTTACTTGGATGTGTCTGTGTGTGTGTGTTATGCATCATGTTTTAAAAGTATACGAAAATGAAATTTGAATGCATGTTGGCATGGTAAGGAATGAACATATTGAAACAGTGAATCAGCTTTACTGTTAAGGGAGCTAATCCAACCCTTAATGAGACAGTGGATATTTATACTTTGGGAGAGTTGATCCAACTCCCAATTTCACAGGGGGATCTGAACAGTGAATCAGCTTTACTGTTAAGGGAGCTAATCCAACCCTTAATGAGACAGTGGATATTCATACTTTGGGAGAGTTGATCCAACTCCCAATTTCACAGGGGGATCTGAACAGAAACAACGCATGAACAACTGAGAGGAGAAAGTAGAAATTGCACGTCTAGGAATTTATGTTCCAGCATTTCATTCTTTTCTTTACATCATTTCTTTGCTTACTTAGCATTAGGCTAATAGATGAGTTTGTGATGTAGGTGAAGAAGTGACAGCAGGTGATTCTTCTGAGTTCATTGAGGGATAGACTGGTTGGGGGAGCACACTCATGCCACGAACCTGGTGAACTGATGAGGCGATTTAACTGATGTCTGTTTGGTGAGAAGGTTTAGTTGACAGTGATTAAAACTTAGAAATGCTAAGTTTCCGTAGCAGTAATGGTTTCAGTATTTTAAACACGTTTTGAGATTTTTTCTAATAACGATGATCTGTTGTGTTTTAAAGGTTATTTTACTGGATTTGATTAATGTAATGGGTTGAGCTGTTTCTGAATGGTCTTGGAAAGGTAAGCAAATTCCTTTCTGTAATCAGTGTTGTGTATGTTTTGTGAAGAGTCGTTGAGATGTACTCAGTTTTCTACCGGTAAATGATGAGTTATGTTGTCTATCGGAAGATGTCTTCAGAAACGTCACCGGTAGATGTAGGTATAAATCTATCGGCTGATGTCTCAGTAAACTCATCGGCAGATGCGTGCTGACGTCATCGGTAGATGTAGATTTAAGTCCATCGGTTGATGTCTCAGTAAACTCATCGGCAGATGTGTGCTGACGTCATCGGAAGATGTAGGAAGTAAATTGTCGTTTAGGCATCGGCAGATACAGTCTACCGAGAGATGTCTTTGGTTTTTCATTCGGGTGACGTCATCGGCAGGAGTCTTCTATTTTTCCTGTTTTTTGCTTCTTCCGTTGACTTTACTCATCGGCAGGTGCGTTTGACTTCTGCAACTTTCAAAGTGTTTTCACAGTCCAAACATCTATTTCTTTTGTCCGATTATTTCTTAATATTTCAAATGATTTCCGCTGCAAGTTTTAAAAATATATGGTAGAAGTTTTAGTCATATACGGGCTTTTGGGTAACGAACCGGGTTCTGATAACTCGGGGCGTTACATTTTAGGTTAAAAAGTTAGGGTTAGTTTTAGAATTTCTTAGTTTGTTACTAAGTAACTTTTCCTTAATGGTTAGGTAATTGACGTGTACTTTGGTTGGACGAAGTGACAGCACGTTTTTGAAGCAGCCAGGTAAGTAGTGGAGTGCGTGTTTGTTGCCTTCGGGCCTACACCATAGAACGGTAGGGATTGTTTGATTGTTGCTATGTTTTGCTTTGTGTCATGCATCGTGTGTCACGCATCATGGTTTTCTAAACTACGAAATTACGTGTTTTGCATCCTTGAGCGGTAAGAATGAAATGAAAGATAAGAAAAGATTTGCAACGTGGTCGTGAGTATGAATTTCTCGACCTATTCGTGCTTGAAGTGCACAATAGGGTTTGTGCTTGAAGTGCACTCGTGCTTGAAGTGCACGATGAGGATTCTACGATCGATTGGGGGATTCTAATGTACGTAATGAGTCGTGAGTATGAATTTCTCGACCTCAACCTGTTCGTGCTTGAAGCGCACAATGGGGTTGGTGCTTGAAGTGCACCCGTGCTTGAAGTGCACAATGAGGTTCGTGCTTGAAGTGCACTCGTGCTTGAAGCGCACGATGAGGATTCTACGATCGATTGGAGGAGATTCGGTTGGCCGTCTTGGACTGTGTTGGGACGTGTGCCTCCGGTCTAGCTCCGTGGGTCAAGGCGTGGCCGTCCTGGACTGTGTGGGGGCGTGTGCCTACTTGATTCACCTGGAAGTGAAAGATAAAATGCAATTGAAACGAAAAGAAAACAACAGAGTGTGTAGAGACTGCATGTTAGGGTTGAGTCAAACAGTTAGTGTGTGTTGTGCATTATTTCCATACTTGCTAAGCGTTAGGCTTACCTTTTTGTGTGTTCTGTGGTGTAGGTGACGATTTGTATACAGGTGAGGTAGACGAGATTACCGAGGATTAGGCTGCAGTCGGAGGAGTACGGAGTCCGCCGGTGCAGGCTATTGTCGGGGCGTTTTGACCACTGGATGTCTCGGGTAGTGGGAGGTGAATGTTTGACATGGATAGTTTAATTTGTAAGTATTTTGGTATGGATTGTTGGTGTGTGGAAATGTTGTTTTGTGGGAGTTAGAAAACTTTATTAAGTTGTGGTAAATTGTGTTCGTAAATCTTTTCGTATGTATGTTACCGGGTTTACGAGTTGATTTGGAGATGGATAGTGAGTATAGTTGTTCGTGATGGAAGCTGGGTGTTTTCCGAGATTTATTTCAGGTTTTGGGTATTTAAAGTTTTAGGCGTTATATTGCCCGTTTTGATTTTAAAGTAACTAACGTCGGGTTATGTTTGTGATTTTTGTATTTATTCGTTTTAAGTCGGTTTTCCGAGATTTTTACGGGACTTGAAGATTTAGGTGTCGGGAAGGTATGTTTAAATTTTCAGAATTTTTGGAGGTGTCGGGAGTGGAGAAAAGTGTAGAAATGTGAAGGAAAGTCGAGAGAGTCGGAAAAAGGGTATTTTTGGTCATTTTGGGGCCGAAAACCCGAGGGGGTGGCGATTATTCGCCACCCAAATGCCACCAATCGCCTCGGGGGTGTTTTTGGGCGAAGATGGCAGAGAGGGTGGCGAGTATTCGCCACCCGGAGGCGAGTAATCGCCACGACACGCGTGAAGCGCGCGGGAAAAAGGGAGCTGGGGGCGCTGGCGTGCCCCATCGCGCGTGCGGCGAGTGCAGCGCGCGCAGCGCGCAGCCTGGGCGCGCCTGGCGCCCAGCGCGCGCCCAGCGCCCCTCCTTGCAAAATTTTTATTTTTTTTGTTTTTTTTTCCTGATTTCCACTACGTTTTGAACCGAAATTTTTCCAACGTATCTTAACGTATTTTAGACACGTGTTCCAAGAAAATTTGAGGGTTCGAAAAACCCGAACATCGAGCCGGGAATTTTACAAAACCGAGCCGAATATTTTATTTAAATTACTTTTAAACGTCGTTTAAACACGGGATTTGTTTGCAAAGTGACGCACCGGGCCCGGGGCGGGTTCGGGGCGTTACACAATGAATATACAGAAACAGTTTTTCTTCTCTCTGTCAATATCTCACCTTCCTCTGTACTACTCTCCCTCTTCTTCCTGCTTCGTTCTTTGGCAGAACAGAAACTCTTACATGGTATCAGAGCCCTGAAGGATGGCTTTCTCCAGCTTCACAGTCCCATCTTCTCTCTCCACCCCTTCTTCTCCCCCTCTCCCCCTCTTTCCCTCCATCAACCAAACATTAACGATCAAACTCACCAATACAAATTACCTCATCTGAAAAACTCAGCTTCTAAATGTTGTAATCGCTAATGGCATCGAAAATTTTCTTGACGGCTCCCTGCCACCTCCGCCACAATTCCTTGACTCCCTTTCCTCACAAATAAACCCTGATTACACCTCCTAGATGCGGTATAACAGACTAATTATGAGCTGGATCTTCGCTTCTATCTCTGAAGAGTTGCTGCCTCAAATCATATCTTTCACCATTGCCAGCGAGGTGTGGGCGGCCCTAGCTCGTATTTTTGCTTCTTCGTCTCTTGCTCGAATAACTGATCTCTGGAGTTAGCTCCATTCTTTGTCCAGGGATGGACTTTCGGCAACAGCTTACAGTCGCAAACTCACGAATTTGTGCAACACACTGGCGGAAATAGGTGAACCAGTGTCTCCCCGGGATCGAATGATCTACTTCCTCAATGGCCTCAGCAGTGACTACAATGCATTCGTAGTCTTCATCACTAATCGACCTGACGAACCTTCGCCGAAAAAAGTTCAGAGCCTACTTCAAAGCTTCGACTTTCGCCTGGAAAAACAGAACGCTGCACTCTCCCTCCCGATGCCGGGCACCCTCCAGGCGAACGCTGCCGGTTTTTGTCCTGGCTGGATTCCTCGCCCATCGCCGCCTGCCCACCCTCGCTCTTCCCTCCCTGCTTTCCCACAGAGTAACTTGGGCTCTTCTCATTGGCGCTCGGCTCGGCCCAACAACCAGCCCAAAGCTCGATGTCAAATCTGCAGCAAACCGGGCCACTATGCCTCGGCCTGCTACCATCGCCTGGACCTTAACCACAAACCATTCCCTTTGGCCCACCAAAACCCACACTCAACCCAATCCTACTCTACCCCTCCCTCAGCCCACCTAGCCTCCCTCCCCTCAACCCATTTCTCTCATTCCTCTCGCCAGCCTCCTCACCCTTGTTCTGCATTTCTGCCGCCTTCCAGCTCAAGTCTTCTACCAACGCCAACCACTCCTCTGGCCACCGAGCCGTGGCTTCTCGACTCCGAGGCTACCAACCACTTCACTCTGCATGCCTCGAAGCTTCTCTAGCCGCAACCTTATCTTGGCTCTTCCGGTGTCGCCATGGCCGACGGCTCACTCCTGCCTATTCATCAAACAGGTTCGGCTCTTATTCCGACTCCTTCCCGCCCCTTGAAACTGAAAAATGTTTGCCATTCTCCTCAATTGTCTCATAGCCTTATTAGCATTTCCCAACTTTGTCGAGATAATTCCGTTTATATTGAATTTTATTCAAATTTTTTCTGTGTCAAGGATCGAATTTCTCATCGGACTATCCTCCATGGTCCCCTCGCTGATGGTCTTTATCGGATTCTGACAGATCTTCCAGTTCGAGCACTTACTGCTCAGATTCCTCAACCCGACCGTGGCTCTTCTGTTTTATGGCACCTTCGCCTTGGACATCCAGCTTTGCCTGTTTTGAAACGTGTCCTCTAGTCCTGTAGTTCTTCTTCCTTCAATTTAGATAGTCCTCCATTTTGTGTACCATGTTCGTGTTGAGAATTATGTGCCCAAACAAACAAATGTAATAGAACAATTATATTATTTAAATTGATTAATATTATGCTTGCATTTAAAGATCATGCTTTATAAAATTCAGAGAAAATTTCTTGGTTATTTGTGCAAACTTTATATTGATATATATATTGTATATGTGAGAGATATAATATAAAGAGTAATAACCAAAACAAGTCCATAACTTATATTTGAAGTATGGAATGTTCAAATAAATCATAGTCATAAACTTAGTTTATCTCATTAAGAATGTATAGTTATATCCCGACTATATATGTAGTGACATAAGGTAAATAATTTTTATATAATATGATTATATAGGACTGGACCAGATAAAACTATATTGTTCTTATAATTTCTGTTAAACCTAGAACAAATAACTTTATCATAATGATGGTCATATGTGTGTAATCTTAATTCATTATATTTAACAAACTTCTATTTTATTTTAATTTATTCTTTAATTTACTTGGTAAAGTTTTGTATGAGTTACAATTCACACACCTCGTATATTGGGAATAAATTAAGATGAATAGCTGGGAATGTTAATATCGATATAATGAAATCCATTTTATTGGATTTCCTTTTTTGTTAGTTAAAAGATCGAATAATTAACGCGCAAATTCATAAATCGTTATGAATTAATTATTCAATCAAGGACTAATGGTAGTTAAAAATAAAGATGTAATATGAGAGGTTAACGGATCATAAACCTAACTCTATTACGAATTTAAATAGAGGGTTAGTACATATGTAATGACTATATCAATGGACATTACTTTGAGTAAACATAATCTATAGTTTTAAGAGTGCAGCTCTAAGTATTTAGTGGACTTACTTTAGATTTAATAATTACGTTAATTGATATAAAGAGTTTATATTAATTAACGAAAAAATTATTGAAGCTTAAAATTATAGGTCCATCGGTCCCTTTCTCACCTTCTATCATTATTCGAATAATAGAAAAATGAACAAAAAAGATTAAATAATTAACTATGAGTTAATTATTTAATACACTCAATAATAAGTTTATTATATTTCATTAGATGAAATAGTTGAATAATCAACTTATAAGACACATGACAAAAGTTGTCATAATTAATATGTTTGTTATGTTTCATTAAATGAAATAATTGAATTGTTCAATTAATTAACAAACATAAAGTTGTTTTTGAAAATAGTTTTTTAAAATGAATTTTTCCAAATTATGGTGCCAAGTGTAAGGCCATGATGAGAAATTGTTTTGATTTCCATAACATCTTTTGTTATAAATGTTATTAAGAAATCAATTCTAACTTAATGGTAAATTAAATTTTGTAACTTTTGTTTCTTTTAAATGTTATGATAATTGTTACAAAATTCTTACACTATAAATAGAGGTTAAGACCTCATTTGCAAAGAGAAAGTGTAAGAGAATTCATTTTGAGAAACAATCTATTTTAAGAGCATTTACGTGGTGGTTTGGAGAATTGTTCTCTATATCCATATAGATCGTCTCATGTGTTAAGAAAACGATCTATCACAAAATTGAGTGTGATCTTTTTATGTTCATCACGCCCACACGTCCTTATTCGAGGTGAGGAGGATTGATAAAGAAGATCGAAGACTCTTCAATATTAAGAAATTGTTCTTCAAAGGTAATTTCTTTAAATCTAACTTATTTTTTTATTGCATATAATTATTCATATATCATAAATGACAATCCTATTATTATTGTGAAAAATCATTTTTCATAATATTTAAGTTGCACACGTATGAGTGTTATGAACACCATTAATTCTGCCATGTGAGAGAACTTAAATTCCAACAGTTCGATGAGTAAAACTCATCGATTACCTTTTGCAAACTCTGTTTCACGTGCTAAATTTCCATTTGAAATTATACATTCAGATGTTTGGGGTCTGTCTCCTGAAATTTCCATTATTGATGCACATTACTTTCTATTGTTTGTCGATGACTGCACGCGGTTTACATGGCTTTTCCCATTAAAGTTAAAAAGTGAAGTTCAATCTACCTTTGTGAATTTTCACAAATTTGTGCTAACTCAATTTGATGCTCACATAAAAATTGTGCAATCGGACGGAGGTGGAGAGTTTAAATCTCTGTCCTCCGTCTTTCAGTCCTTGGGGATACACCATTGGATCTCATGTCCCTACACTCCGAACTAAAATGGTCGGGTCGAACGTAAAAATCGTCATGTGGTTAAGACCGGCCTTGCCCTCTTGTTTCACTCCTCCGTTCCATTATCTTTCTGGCCTTATGCCTTCTCCACTGCTGTCTTTTTAATAAATCGATTACCTACACCTGTTCTTCAGAACAAATCCCCGTTTGAATGGCTATTCAACTCTACTCCTGATTACTCCTCACTACGTGTTTTCGGGTGCCTTTGTTTCCCCTTTCTTCGGCCCTTCAACAACCACAAACTCCAGCCTCGTTTTGTCTCATGCGTCTTCCTCGGCCCCAGTCCCTATCATAAGGGTCATCTCTGTTTAGACCCACGGTCCTACAAGATCTACATCACCTGTCATGTCACTTTTGTCGAATCCAATTTTCCCTTCTCTTCTCTTCCAACCTCCTCCTCACAACCTCCCTCATTCTCTCTTTCCATTCCATATATTTCTCCTCCACCTCTTCATGAACTTCCCCATGCATCTTCCTCTCCCCGATCCTCTCCTTCATCTAACCCAACTGCATCTTTGCCACCACCCTCTCTACCTACCTCCCCTTTACTTCTTATCCCTCACTCTTCCCCTTCTCTTACCCCGTTACCTAGGCTTACCCCACCTCCTCCCCTTCCTTCACTCAATGCCCACCCCATGACCACCTGGGCCAAAGCGGGCATTTTTAAGCCCAAAGCTCTCTCTACCCACACCATACTTGAATCGAGAACCTTTCTCCAGGCCTCAAAGTGCCCCCATTGTCTCATTTCCATGCAAGAAGAAATTACCGCACTTCACTAGACCAATACATGGACATTAGTGCCTCTTCCTCCTGGAGCAAAAACTATTGGCTCCAAATGGGTCTTCAAGACCAAACAAAATTTAGATGGTACTATTAGCTGATACAAGGCTCGCCTCGTTGCAAAAGGGTACGATCAAACTGAGGGGATCAACTATGACGAGACCTTCAGTCCAATTGTCAAACCCACCTCGATTCGATTAACTCTTTCCCTTGCAGTCTCTTTTGGTTGGTCTATCTGACAGCTTGACATCTTCAAAGCTTTTCTCCATGGTGATCTCACCAAGATAGTTTTTATGCAGTAGCCCCCTGGTTTCGTGAGCTCCTCTCATCCTTGTGCAGTTTGCCTGCTCCACAAAGCTCTCTATAGTATCAAACAGTCTCCCCGGGCCTGGCATACCAAGCTCCATGATGCCCTTGTTCATTAGGGTTTTTCGGCCTCAAAATCTGACTCATCGCTCTTTATCTGCCGCACAAGCTCGTTCACTCTGATTATGTTAGTCTATGTGGACGACATTATCTTAACCGGTGACTCTGATGCTCACATTGATACGTTGCTGGCGTATTTAGACTCTCACTTTCGAGTTCGCGATTTGGGCCCTCTCTCATTCTTTCTCGGGATCTCCGTGACTCGTAACTCTGCAGGTATGAGTTTTTCTCAGTCCAAATATATACATGAGCTACTTCACAGGGTAAATATGGAGTCCTGCAAGCCAGTTCCTACTCCTATGGTGGCAGACCCAATTCTGTCTCAAAAATCAGGCACCTCGCTTCCTGATGGTTATCTATATCGGAGTATTGTTGGAGGCCTTCAGTATTGTTGTTTCACACGCCCAGACATTGCTTTTGCGGTTAACAAAGTCTCTCAGTTCATGCATGCTTCCTCTAATGTCCATTGGCAAGCTGTGAAATGTATCTTACGTTACCTTAAAGGCACTCCATATGTAGGGATCTCATTTTCCCCTTCCCAGAGCTGTAATTTAACTTGTTATATAGATGCGGATTGGGCCTCCTGTCCCGAAGATCGTAAGAGCACAGGTGGATTTTGCATCTTTCTTGGCACCAATCTCGTCTCTTGGTCTTCCGCTAAACAAAAAGTTGTCTCGCGTTCCAGCACTGAATCCAAGTATCGCAGTGTTGCAAATGGCGCGTCTGAACTGTTATGGATTCAATCGCTGTTATGCGAATTGGGTGTCGTCTCTACTGCAGTTCCTCTTCTTTTATGCGACAATCTCAGTGCCATATATCTTGCCTTTAATCCGGTTCTTCACTCTAAATCTAAACATGTGGAAATAGATTTCTACTTTGTTCGTGAGAAAGTTTTTCATAAACAATTACAGGTGAAATTCATTCCTTCAGACTACCAACTAGCTGATGCCTTAACAAAACCTCTTCCTCCGTCGAAGTTTGATCTCTTTACTTCCAAGATCTTCAGTCTTCGACCTTGATCTTGAGGGGAGATGCTAATGTATCTACTACTTTGGTTAGTCTGTAGTTAGTTTGTAACTTTTATCGTACTGTACGGTATAGTTAAACTTGATATATATGTATATTCACACAGTACTCAATGAATATACAAAAATAGTTTTTCTTCTCTTTGTCAATATCTCACCTTCCTCTGTACTACTCTCCCTCTTCTTCCTGCTTTGTTCTTTGGCAGAACAGAAACTCTTACACTTTGCTCATTTTAAGAATACCTAGAATCTGATTCTTGTATTCCATTGATTTACGGGCTTTATCTCGTCTAAAACTCTCACTGTTGCAGCGGCAGCCATGGCAGAAGGAAGATAACTCACAAATCTTGAATCTGACAGAAATAAAATGATAATAACACCGATTAAAAATAATCAAGGTTTTGTTGAAGAATGGATGCCAACCTGCGAGTAGTGAGAGAAGAAAACTATCGAAAAGACAAAGAAATTCATGATATAAATTGGTCTTTAATCAGATCTTCCTGGCGATGAGATCCATAAATGAATATGGAGTTACTGGATGCATCCGCCATTGAAGAGCAGAAAGAATAAGAAGCTCCATTCTCTGAACCGTTTTCCCTTCAAAAACAGATTCTGTCTCCTCTACCTGAAACAACAACACTTTCTCTGATGAGACAGATGATCGTGTCTATATTTTGTCTCAATCTAATAATTTATTTTTTGCTTGACTTTTTTATTTCAATTTCCTGCATCTCGAAAATGGAAGCAAAACCGAGAGTAAAAATGGAGTGAGAGTGAGAATCAAGTACTTGAAGAACGAGAAATAGAGGGACTTGGGTTTCTTCCACTTTCGCTGCAAGTGAGAGGCAAGCAACAAAAACGAGTTGACTCATCCATGGCTTCTCTCTCTGAAATTGTAGACTAGACAAGAACCGATCGAGGTAGTTGATGGCTAAAATGGCGGTCAAAGCTGAGAATCCAAACTAGGTTTTAACTTTTAGAATCCACTTCACAGCCTCAGAGCGAGCCAAACATAGAACTGTATCACATTTGAAATTTTCAACAATCTGACGTTGGTGTTCTTCTTCTTCTTTGGAGATTAGAGAGAGGAGCTCTTCTTCTTCTTACTCTTCTTCTAAACTCTCTTCACATTCATCATCTTCTTCTTCGTCTTGGTCTTCCTCCCATCTCTCTTCGTAATAGTAGAGATAGTCTAAAAAGAACAAACTCTTCTGTGTCTCTTCTTCTGTTTCTTCACTTTTAACAGTCGCCATCTTCCGGAAAGAAGATGATTAAATCCAAGAGGAACTCATTACTGTCTCTCTCTTCTTTCTCTTTCTAGGGTTTGCAACAGTCAACCGAGGACTGACGATGAAAATAACAAAGCAGAGGAAAAGAGAGACTTGAAGGAAGCAAGCATAGTGGGCTTCACGCTTGTCATTTTATATATAAATATACTCAGGTGGAACTCAGAAACGTAACGCCACCAAAGAAGCAGCACGTAAGCGAGCTCTAGCAGCGGATTACTAAAAGTCACCTACATAGAACAGAAAAAAGAGAAGTAATAATGATTAAAAAGGAAGGGGCGAACTTTCACCCTGGGGCAATCCATCGCCCCACGCTGACTAGTGGTAGAGCCGAACGATCGCCAGTTCAGCAATGCCTCTGCCATCAACCACAATTGCACAGAGACGATCATTTCGCAGAGCAATGATAGAGCCGAGCGATCGCCTATGAGCGGCGATGCCTCTGCCATCAACCAAAACAACATTATCTCTTTCTTTCTGTCACGCCCCAAAGGGGACGTGCAACAGAACAGGGAACGACCCGGCCCGAAAAGGACTAGATCGCCCGACCCTTAACACCAAATTTCACCAATCATAGCAGAATATTAACCAATTAAGATAAGTCAGGGCCCAGACAGATAAATAAACAGGTCCAACAAGTGACACCAGATGATGTAATAATGTATATCCAATAAAGTAACATGGTAAATTAAATAGAACAAAGCTTACACATCCACAGTATGTCTCACCTTAAAAATATAAGATACATCCTCAAGAAAAATCTATTAAAATAGGAAATTCTGTAAGGTGATTGTTCCTGTGCCGATAATTAAATTCTCCTTTACTGAATCTTGAAAAATAATAGTCGTTTGGGGTGAGTCGATGTAACACCCACGAATTTAGATTTAATTAAATTATGGATCTTAGAATTATCTAAAATAGATTTATGTTCGGGTATTCTAATTGGAGAAATTAAGCTGGGTACGTGGTGAGGGTCAATTTATGAAAATGTATAATTTACGAGATTTAACGAAATTCGAATGGTCGAAAACGAGAGAGCAAAACAGTATATTAATGTTTTAATAGGAATTAATATTATTATTAATTTTATTATTATTTGTTTTTAAATTAAAACAACTGAATGGCGATCGACGCCATTCAGTGTTCTTCGTGGCCAAGCACGAACAGGGGAGAGACGAGGGAGAGGCGAGCGACGATCGACGACCGTTCACTGCCGTGGTTTCCGACGTTCTCCGGCCAGACGACGGCGGTGAACCATGGGCTAGCGTCTCCGGCCGACTCTGCGCACTAACCCACCCAATAAGTTGGTTTTTTACCCTGTTTTGTGTTCAGTCTGTGCTGGGGATCACCGAGCTGCTAGAGCTCCGATCGCCGATCGTTTTTGGCTGCCCTTAGCATCTGATTAATGAGCTCAACGCCGGCAAAGATTGCCGAGCAACAGGGAGCTCAGATTGAGCCAAAATCTGAGAACCCCTCTCTCTGAGCTTTGGGTTTCTTGTGTGAAACCTTGATTTTTTGTTAGAATATGTTAATTGGATGTTAGGGTAGTTGATTGGTGAGGAATTGGATGAGAATTGATGAAAAACTAGAAAATGGGAAATTCCGGGTAAAGGGCAGAATCAGGTTTTTTCATTTTTGACCTGGCTACGGTCGTTTGTTTTAAAATTCCTTTTGGCAGGTTAAAATAGGTTATTAGAGGAGTACGTGGCTGCTGGAATCATTCGATTCCGATAACCGACGCAAAATTTAAGCGCGATTGAAGTTCCGGGTCGGTTTTTACCGAATCCAAATTAGTGGCCCGTTTAGTTAGGTTTTAGTTGGATTAGGCTAGAAATAGTAGTTTGAGAGTAATTGGTAAATTTAACCTTGAGTTTAATAAAGTTTGAATATTTGTCGTAGGTCGAGCCATAGATGGACAGATAACCGAGCATCCTTAGCGAGCTAGGACACCAGGTAAGTAGTGGATTGCTTGTGTTTTGCCTTCGGGCCTACACCATGGAACGGTAGGGAATTATTTGTTGTTTGCTTGTTTTGTTGTTTTGTTTTGTGTTGCGTTGTGTTGTTTTGTTTTGCGTCGTATTGCATATTTGAAGCATGTATCATGGTATAGCACGTTAGGTACGATTAGTGGCATCGTTTGGCATTGTGAGCATGAACGTAATCAGATAAAGTGAATTGTAACTGTATCTCGAATAGTGTGCCTTGTCGGGCTGAGGTGCTGGTGTGTAGCACCCCGAGGGGAACCCTATGAGAGATGACCGGCTAAAACACGAAATGCATCTCGAATAGTGTGCCTTGTCGGGCTGAGGTGCTGTTGTGTAGCACCCCGAGGGGAACCCTATAAGAGATGACCGGCTAAAACACGAAATGCATCTCGAATAGTGTGCCTTGTCGGGCTGAGGTGCTAGTGTGTAGCACCCCGAGGGGAACCCTATGAGAGATGACCAGCTAAAATACGAAATCCTGAATAGTGTGCTTTGTCGGGCTGAGGTGCTGGTGTGTAGCACCTCGAGGGGATCTCTATGAAGGATGAATGGCTAAAATATGTAGATGTCGTGAGTAAGAATTTCCTAGACGGTTATAGGATTCTACGATCGACGAGGAAGGTCATGTATAGCCATCCTAGACGGTTATGTGATGTGTGCTATCTGGTCTTGCTCTGGTGGTTCGGAGTGTGGCCATCCTAGACGGTTATGGGATGTGTGCCAACTCGTTCCACACGGCTTAAGAAAGATTAAAGCAATGAACAGCAAATAAGCACAACTGAGTGGTAGAAACTGCATGTGTTAAGTTGATTGCATTGTGTTGTCGCATTTGTTATTCCCTACTTGCTAAGCATTAGGCTTACTTTTGTGTTCTATGGTGTAGGTGATGTCGTGTTACAGGTGAGCTAGACGAGGGAGCCAGGATTAGGCGGCAGTCGGTGGCACACGGGGTATGCCGGTGCGGGCAGTTGTCGGGGCGTCTCGACCATGGTCTTCGGGGATGTGGGGCTTTGTATTTTGGTAGTTTATTGTAAATGTCTGTTTGTAGAAATGATGGGAATATGTAACTCTATTTAGTTGATGTTTTAACAGTTATGGTATAGCTATTTGTATTTGTTGAGCATAGTCATAGTTAAGGGTGATGTGTCGCCCTATACTGTGAACTTTCTTCATTTAGAGATGTTAGTATTATAGTTTCCCTCTTTACTGCTATTTGGAGATTTCGTATGCTGGTTAGTTAAGTAGGAGTATTCTGGATCTTGTTGGGGATTGATTTATTGCAGGTACCTAGTATTGTGGAGGCGCCATTTTTAGGCGTTACTTTGCCGAAATTTTTGGGAAGGACGCCGTGGTGCTTAAAGGTTAGGATTAAGGGAAATTATTGAGTCTAGGCAGCTAGGTATGACATAAGAGAGCTTCGGAAGATTTAGTTTTAAATTCAGCTGTATCAGTTTTATTTTATTGTTTGGAGTTTTAGAAAATTATATTAAATTATGTTTTAACATGGGATTGGTTAGCAAAGTAGCGCTCCGAGCCAGGGTGGGTTCGGGGCGTTACAAGATGGTATCAGAGCAAAAATGGTCGAGTCGTTCAAAGGATTACCCGACAATGCCGGCCGCCGTGCAACGTGTTTCACCGACTGTAAGTGTTTCTTTACTTTTAGTTAGTTTCTATCTAAGGTTAGATTGGTTTAACCCCTGTTTGTTTGTCTGTTTGGTTTAACCCCTGTTCGTTTTATGATTGTAGTGGACTAGAAAATTTCGAGTGTACCGAGACAACTTTGGTGGATCCATTCATAGACGTAGTAAACGATAGTTCGAATAGCTAGACATTTTATTGGAGAAGTGAAGCTGAAACAGATATTAGAGAATCTTAAGAGGAGAGTAAGTTTGATAACCAAAGGATGTGAAGAAAGAAGTAGGGTTGGTATGAGCGGAGTGTAAGCGTTAGCCAGGTAGAAGTGAGAGTTGTTAAGAGAGACGTGAGTTACGTTCTAGCGTGACAAAGGGTGAGGACACGATGAGTTAAATGCATTGCAAAATAGACTTTAGAATGAGGAGGATAGAAGATATAGATAACTTAGGGTGATACGCCTAGGAGTGTTACACATAAGGAGACCTTTAAAGTTTTAGGATACAATGAACTAGATAAGAGTTTGAAATTGGAAATGAAATTTATCGGGAGACACCTTAGATCTTCGAGGTACCATTAGTATGTTTACGTGGATAAATGGAGATAGCAAAATGTAGAATAGTTAGATTTACACATAGTGGGAGCATTTAGATGTGGATTATGTTTGAGCGTCTAATCTAAGTAAAGTGTTTTTAGCACTTTTAGAGATGAGATTGATTGAGGCAAATTGGTAATTGTGGAATCTGAGTGATCATGTAGGAATGTTCATATTAATTAGTATCGAAGATGGAAATATGAGAAATGTATTTCGAGTTAGAAAGCCATTAGATTTTGAGGTATTAGAGAATCAAAAATTAATGCACAGTGATACTCAATTTCGAAAAATAGTTGATCCTTAAGGAATATGTACCAACTGGATAGTATACTCAATTAAGAACTATTGGGTATTACAAAGGTATAATTAGAATGACCCAAACTAGAGTCATAGAGAGTTGACCACCCTTGATGAATGCTCGAGGCTAGTGTTATTGAGAGGAAGGATCGTGAATGCAACAATGAGGACTAGTGGTAGAGTAAATGGATAAAGAAATTCTCATCGAAGAATCATGGAGATGTCACTTCGATATAGGTTGTATTAGAAGAGTAAATGATGGAGGTACCTAATTAGGAAAGTGAGGAATCAAACAAAGGATTGTATTCATTGAGTACATGAATGATTAAGTGTTAGAGTATGAGGTTAGAATGATTAGAATTTAAATGCCTTGACTGAGTAGAACCTCTTGAATTAGGATGATATTCGGAGATTTAGAATAATGTACGCGATGTTAGGAGGTATGGTAAATCAGCGAGAGGGAGTACCATTGTAGAAATGTAACGGGTAGGAGACTGGGCGAGTAGGTAGAGCAAAATAGAGTAGATTTAATTATTAAACTTTGGAGAGAATTCCGAGAGAAATTAGATATTTGTATTAATATTGAGAAGAACTTGGGAAAGATTTAGTAGTATGCGAATTGGTGACTAACTTAGGTTGGAACTCGAGTATTAGTAGAGGGTGAATAAGAAAATAGAGGTTGAGAGATGTAAGCTAGAAGAACGATTATTTTATGTTTTAGATTTTGGACGAACATAGGAAAGAGGGAAGTGTTGAGATTAGTTAACTATGAAGGAGAGTTAAGATAAGAAAGTTAGCTATTAGAAATTGTGTATTTCATATGAAGCTGAAGAACTTAGAAGATAATGAGAATTAAATTGTAAAAGTTTGAAGTATAGGTGAGGATTGATTAAGTTAAAGTTAATAAATGTGTAAGAGTATATAGTTATGAAAGTTAGACTAAGTTATGCGTTTGAACTATGTTCTTGGGTGAAGAGTGAGAAATGAGGTAATTTAGACTTAAGGCTTTGATAGCGTTAAATAGCTGAATAGCGTTAAATAGCTGAATAATTATGGGAACTAATGTGTACTTTGAGAAAATGGTTGAAAAGATTTGGGTGGTGAGAGCTTTGAGTACTAGAGTCGTGTTAGAATAATTAATGAAATGCCTTGAGTGCTTAAGGTAAAGAGGTGTACAGGGTAGGAGTGATAAGTTATAAATGAGATAGTAATAGTAAAGAGGAATTCTAAATTAAGGACTTAGGATAGGAAGTTTACACAGTAGATTTTTAGTTTACGTGATTGAAGGTACTTTGAGGGCTCGAATAAATTATGTATATATCTGATAGACATGGAAGTGTGAATTGAGAAATTAGATGAACTGATTTGAGGAAAAGTTAGGATGGTAGTTTAGAGTGACTAAGTTGAAGGATTATTAAGGTACCACAAATTTTGAGGACAAAATATTTTGTAAGGAGGGTGGATTGTAACACCTGCGAATTTAGATTTAATTAAATTATGGATCTTAGAATTATCTAAATTAGATTTATGTTCGGGTATTCTAATTGGAGAAATTAAGCCGGGTACGGAGTGAGGGTAAATTTAGGAAAATATATAATTTACGAGATTTAACGAAATTCGAATGGTCGAAAACAAGAGAGCAAAACGGTATATTAATGTTTTAATAGGAATTAATATTATTATTAATTTTATTATTATTTGTTTTTAAATTAAAACAACTGAATGGCGATCGACGCCATTCAGTGTTCTTCGTGGCCGAGCGCGAAAAGGGGAGAGACGAAGGAGAGGCGAGCGACGATCGATGACCGTTCACTGCCGTGTTTTCCGACGTTCTCCGGCCAGACGACGACGGCGAACCATGGGCTAGCGTCTCCGGCCGAATCCGCGCACTAACCGACCCGGTAAGTTGGTTTTTTGCCCTGTTTTGTGTTCGGTCTGTGCTGGGGATCACAGAGCTGCTAGAGCTCCGATCGCCTGTCGTTTTTGGCTGCCCTTAGCATCTGATTGCCGAGCTCAACGCCGACAAAGATTGTCGAGCAACAGGGAGCTCGGATTGAGCCAAAATCTAAGAACCCCTTTCTCTGAGCTTCAGGTTTCTTGTGTGAAACCTTGATTTTTCGTTAGATTATGTTAATTGGATGTTAGGGTAGTTGATTGGTGAGGAATTAGATGAGAATTGATGAAAAACTAGAAAAGGGGAAATTCCGGGTAAAGGGCAAAATCGGGTTTTACCATTTTTGACCTAGCTACGGTCGTTTGTTTTAAAATTTCTTTTGGCAGGTTAAAATAGGTTATTAGAGGAGTACGTGGCCGCTAGAATCATTCGATTCCGATAACCGACGCAAAAGTTACGCGCGATTGAAGTTTCGGGTCGGTTTTTACCGAACCCAAATTAGTGGCCCGTTTAGTTAGGTTTTAGTTGGATTAGGCTAGAAATAATAGTTTGAAAGTAATTGGTGAATGTAACCTTGAGTTTAATAAAGTTTGAATATTTGTCGTACGTCGAGCCATAGATGGACAGATAACCGAGCATCCTCAGCGAGCTAGGACACCAGGTAAGTAGTGGATTGCTTGTGTTTTGCCTTCGGGCCTACACCATGGAACGGTAGGGAATTATTTGTTGTTTGCTTATTTTGTTGTTTTGTTTTGTGTTGCGTTGTGTTGTTTTGTTTTGTGTCGTATTGCATATTTGAAGCATGTATCACGGTATAGCACGTTAGGTACGATTAGTGGCATCGTTTGGCATTGTGAGCATGAACGTAATCAGATAAAGTGAATTGTAACTACATCTCGAATAGTGTGCCTTGTCGGGCTGAGGTGCTGGTGTGTAGCACCCCGAGGGGAACCCTATGAGAGATGACCGGCTAAAACACGAAATGCATCTCGAATAGTGTGCCTTGTCGGGCTGAGGTGCTGGTGTGTAGCACCCCGAGGGAATCTCTATGAAGGATGGATGGCTAAAATACGTAGATGTCGTGAGTAAGAATTTCCTAGACGGTTATAGGATTCTACGATCGACGAGGAAGGTCATGTATAGCCATCCTAGACGGTTATGTGATGTGTGCTATCTGGTCTTGCTCTGGTGGTTCGGAGTGTGGCCATCCTAGACGGTTATGGGATGTGTGCCAACTCGTTCCACAAGGCTTAAGCAAGATTAAAACAATGAACAGCAAATAAGCACAACTGAGTGGTAGAAACTGCATGTGTTAGGTTGATTGCATTGTGTTGTCGCATTTGTTATTCTCTACTTGCTAAGCATTAGGCTTACTTTTGTGTTCTATGGTGTAGGTGATGTCGTGTTACAGGTGAGCTAGACGAGGGAGCTAGGATTAGGCGGCAGTCGGTGGCACACGGGGCACGCCGGTGCAGGCAGTTGTCGGAGCGCCTCAACCATGGTCTTCGGGGATGTGGGGCTTTGTATTTTGGTAGTTTATTGTAAATGTCTGTTTGTAGAAATGATGGGAAGATGTAACTCTATTTAGTTGATGTTTTAACAGTTATGGTATAGCTATTTGTATCTGTTGAGCATAGTCATAGTTAAGGGTGATATATCGCCCTATACTGTGAACTTTCTTCATTTAGAGATGTTAGTATTATAGTTTCCCTCTTTACTGCTATTTGGAGATTTCGTATGCTGGTTAGTTAAGTAGGAGTATTCTGGATCTGGTTGGGGATTGATTTATTGCAGGTACCTAGCATTGTGGAGCCCCATTTTCAGGCGTTACTTTGCCGAAATTTTCGGGAAGGACGCCGTGGTGCTTAAAGGTTAGGATTAAGGGAAATTATTGAGTCTAGGCAGCTAGGTATGACATAAGAGAGCTTCGAAAGATTTAGTTTTAAATTCAGCTGTGTCAGTTTTATTTTATGTTTTGGGGTTTTATAAAATTATATTAAATTATGTTTTAATGTGGGATTGGTTAGCAAAGTAGCACTCCGAACCAGGGTGGGTTCGGGGCGTTACAGTCGACTAAACTCAATAGGGGTAGAATTTATTTCCAGCAGTCATATAATATTATGCATAGATTTAATAAAAATGCAGTTATGCAATTTAAATAGATGTTAGGTGAAATTGGAGCTTCTCATGGACTCCAAGCACACTGGGCCATAGGCCAAAACATCGACATTCGGCGGTCGCACGCCACAATTACCCTGATCAGGTTTAGGGTTTCGCGCCCAAGGACACAGCTCTTCCGCTGTCCTATTACTTCTAGTTAAAACCACACAATTTTTTATCAATGATAAGGTAATGCAGTTGATAAATGTGTGAAAGAACAATAGTACCAAATTAACTGAATATTTTAGGCCAAATAAATGAATTTAATTAATGAATTAAAAATAATAATACTTAATCGAAAAATAAAATAAACCCCTACCTCCGGTGATTTACAGTAGGTCCCAAACCAAAAGAATTCAAGAGTGCAGATCTACCGTAGTCCACATATCAGAAACTAAATTTTAATCTCCTTCTCAAAAATCCAATTTTTATCCGTTTTAAAATCACCCAGATAGTAGGCGATAATCCTCTTCAAAATAGAGAAGAAAACCATGTAAAACTTCATATGGTTGGTAGCCCTAGAATCTGAAGAATGAGGACAAATAATTTACCTACGATTTGGTCTCCTCCTCGGTTAAGGCTGAAAATAGCAACTTCAAATTGTTTCTAAAAATCCTCAAGAGGAAACTCTCTATTGGTTAAGAAAGGTAGAGATTATCAGTGGAGAAATTTTTAGAGATAAAGAGATCGAATTGGTTGGTTTTTTTCCTTGGTTTCACTCTCTTTGTTTTTCACATTCTTCTCTGGTCCGCGGCGCCCTCAAGAGGAGGTTTTCTGGAAAAAATAACATAAGGAAGTTTTAAGTAGAGGAGAAGAATGGTACAGGTGGCAAGTCAAATTAGGGAAAGAAGATTACTTTTTGGTCCTCCTCTGTTTTCTTCCCCAAACGGGTTGGTGGGTTTCACATTCTCCCCCACTTAATGAAATTTCGTCCTCGAAATTTGGATCAATTAAGGTCATATCACTGAATAGTTGGAGATACTTTATTTTCATCTCCCATTCAAGTTTCCAAGTAGTTCTCTTTCTGTATGTTACTGAATTTGAACTAATAAATTCTTTTGATACATTTACTAATAATGCTCTTAATAAGAATCCCTATCTAGGTTATGACACATACTAGATTTAAAATATATATCCTCAATATTAATACATTAGCATATTAAACATATTGAGCTCAAGAGCAATTCCACCATGTTTGCTATTTAACAAATCCATTCAAATATTCTAATGCACTCATAACCAACTTATCTTCCCACCAAAACAGCATCCTGACTTTTAGAAACACAAAAGCATGGGTTTCAAACAACACATCTCACCTCTAAAAGTTTGCATAGTTCTTTTAGCATCTCTAAACTATCATCATGTTATCTCTATAGCAACACAAACTTTGTATCCGATAAATAATTCAAAAATTATAACTAAGACTTAAATCACAAGTTCTCAATATATCTCCAAGAGTGAAGTGTCCTTCGATCCATTGACCCTAAGGTGATGTATTAAACTCAATTTAATTTCATTGCTTAAAACTCTCAGCATGGTTTTCCAAAACTTAGACAAAATCTTTGAGTTTCTATAAAATATAACACTAAGTGAAACACGAATAAAGATGACAGTTTCCACATAAAACTTACTCAAATTGAGCAAAAAGTAAAATCTTCCTCGCCCATTAAAACTATAATTAAGAAACTTTCTAAAACTATAATTAAGAAACTTTCTAAAACTATAATTAAGAAACTTTCTAAAACTATAATTAAGAAACTTTCTAAAACTATAATTAAGAAACTTTCTAAAACTATAATTAAGAAACTTTCTAAAACTATAATTAAGAAACTTTCTAAAACTATAATTAAGAAACTTTCTAAAACTATAATTAAGAAACTTTCTAAAACTATAATTAAGAAACTTCTAAAACTATAATTAAGAAACTTTCTAAAACTATAATTAAGAAACTTTCTAAAACTATAATTAAGAAACTTTCTAAAACTATAATTAAGAAACTTTCTAAAACTATAATTAAGAAACTTTCTAAAACTATAATTAAGAAACTTTCTAAAACTATAATTAAGAAACTTTCTAAAACTATAATTAAGAAACTTCTAAAACTATAATTAAGAAACTTTCTAAAACTATAATTAAGAAACTTTCTAAAACTATAATTAAGAAACTTTCACAAAGAACAAAAGAGAAATTCTCACAAAGAGTAACTCAAAATCATGTATATTGGCTTCATATGTTGAAGCGCCTATGCCTTTAAATAGGCTACAAAATATCCTAAAAGTAATTAGGAAATATTACTAAAACGATAATTAGGAAACTTTCTAAATAATACTTAGGAAAACTTTCTAAATCTATGATTAGGAAAGCTTTCTAAAACTATAATTAAGAAACTTTCTAAAACTATAATTAAGAAACTTTCTAAAACTATAATTAAGAAACTTTCTAAAACTATAATTAAGAAACTTTCTAAAACTATAATTAGGAAATAATTGCTTGCCAAATTTGTTTTGTTGTTGTGCTTCCATCTCTCTTGCCACTAATCTTTGGGTAGTTTTCAAGTATCTTTGGCCTTCTTTTCTTCGCAAGCATCCTCTTCAATACTTAACAAATTTATTAATTTCAGCTCTTTTTGGAAAGAATCTTTCTCTTGGATTTCTATAATCAATCCATTTAAGGCTTCTTGCATTTTCTTGATTCTTGATCTTGTCATTGGACCTCCAATATCTTGACATGGATCTTTAACTTTGGGCTTGAAGTTGGTTGCACTCTGATTCACATCATTCCCTCTCTCCTCGAAAAGATTCGTCCTCGAATCCCCTGCATCATATAAAGATAAGTCAGAAACATTAAAAGTAGCACTTACATTACCATATTCACTAGGTAAATCAATCTTGTAAGCATTGTCATTGATGCGTTCCAACACTTGGAAGGGTCCATCTCCTCGAGGTTGCAACTTGTTCTTTCTTTTGTTGGCAAATCTTTCTTTCCTTAAGTGAATCCAAACCCAATCTCCAGGTTCGAAAATAACTTTCACTCGATGCTTATTTGCTTGTCTTGCATAATGTTCATTCTTTTTCTCAATGTTTTCCCTTACCCTTGCATGTAGTTCCCTAACAAATTCGGCTCTTTTCTTTCCATCAAAATTAACAAACTCATTAGTTGGCAAAGGTAACATATCCATTGGAGTTATAGGATTAAAACCATAAACAATTTCAAATGGTGAATAAGATGTAGTAGAATGAACAACCCTATTATATGCAAACTCAACATGTGGTAAACACTTTTCCCATTGTTTTAAGTTCTTAGAAATAATGGCTCTCAACAAAGTAGAAAGTGTTCTATTTACTACCTCGGTTTGTCCATCCGTTTGAGGGTGTGCGACGGTTGAGAATAAAAGTTTAGTGCCTAACTTATTCCACAGAGTTCTCCAAAAGTGACTCAAAAACTTAACATCTCGATCACTCACAATAGTTTTAGGTAAGCCATGTAACCGCACAATCTCTTTAAAGAATAAATCAGCAACATGTGTAGCATCATTAGTTTTTGAACATGCAATAAAATGTGCCATCTTACTAAACCTATCAACAACAACAAAAATACTATCCTTTCCACTTTGAGTTCTCGGCAAACCTATAACAAAATCCATAGAAATATCAATCCAAGGTTGAGTAGGTATTGGGAGAGGAGTATACATTCCATGTGGTTTGATTTTTGATTTAGCTTTTCTACACTCAATACATTTATCACAAATTAATTGCACATCATGTCTCATCTTAGGCCAATAGAAATGCTCACATAAAACATCCAAAGTTTTGCTTACTCCAAAATGTCCCATTAATCCACCTCCATGAGTTTCTCTAACAAACAATTCTCTCAAAGAACACTTAGGAATACAAAGCTTATCTTTCTTAAATAGATAACCGTCATGTCTATAATAATCACCATATGCAACTTTTTCACATAATTTCCAAATTTCACTAAAATCTGAATCTACTACATATAATTCTTTAACAAGTTCAAATCCAAGCAATTTAGATTGTAAGGAGGTTACGAGTACATACCTTCGAGACAATGCATCGGCCACTACATTTTCCTTACCTTTTTTATATTTGATCACGTATGGAAATGTTTCAATGAATTCCATCCATTTTGCGTGCCTTTTGTGTAGTTTTCCTTGCGACTTCAAGTGCTTCAAGCTCTCATGATCGGAATGAATAATAAATTCTTTTGGCCACAAATAATGTTGCCACGTTTGAAGTGCTCGAACTAAGGCATACAATTCCTTGTCATATGTGGGGTAGTTCAAAGCCGCTCCATTAAGCTTCTCGCTAAAATAAGCAATAGGCTTGGAATCCTGCATTAAAACACCACCAATACCTTTTCCCGACGCATCACATTCAATCTCGAAAGCTTTATCAAAATTAGGTAAAACAAGTAATGGTGCATTAGTAAGTTTACCTTTTAGGAGATTAAAAGCTTGTTCATATATTTCAGTCCACTTAAATTCAACATTCTTCTTTACAAGATCATTTAAGGGAGCCGCAATGGTGCTAAAATCTTTAACAAACCTCCTGTAAAAGCTTGCTAATCCATGAAAACTTCTTACCTCGTTGGCATTCTTTGGTCTTGGCCAATCCTTAATTGCCTTAACTTTTTCTTCATCTACCGATACTCCACTTGAACTAACTACAAAACCAAGAAACACTACCGAATCCATGCAAAAGGTGCACTTCTTTAAGTTAGCGTATAGTTGATTTTCTCTTAAAGCATTAAAAACTAAATTCAAGTGTTTAACATGTGCATCTTGAGTTTTACTATAAACCAAGATATCATCAAAGTACACAACAACAAACTTTCCAATAAAAGATCTCAACACATGATTCATCAATCTCATAAAAGTACTTGGTGTATTAGACAAACCAAATGGCATTACTAACCACTCATAAAGACCATATTTAGTTTTAAAAGCAGTTTTCCATTCATCTCCCTCTTTCATGCGAATTTGATAATATCCATTCTTTAGATCAATTTTTGAAAATAAGCATGCACCATGTAACTCATCAAGCATATCATCCAATCTAGGAATAGGGTGTCGATACTTTACCGTGATCTTGTTGATAGCTCGACAATCAACACACATTCGCCAAGTTCCATCTTTCTTCGGAACTAAGATGACAGGAACTGAGCATGGACTAAGGCTTTCCTTTACAAATCCTTTCTCCACTAGTTCATCCACTTGCTTTTGAATTTCCTTAGTTTCTTCGGGATTAGCTCGATATGCCGGTCGATTAGGAATTGATGCTCCCGGTATGAAATCTATTTGATGTTCAATTCCTCTCAACGGAGGCAACCCTCTCGGTAATTCTTCAGGAAACACATCCTCAAATTCCTGCAAAAGAGAAGAAACAACACTCGGAATAGATTGAGTTAGCTCATTAGTCACAAGATAAACATCTTTGTATAACAATACAAGTACTTCTTGCCTCGCTATCATCACACTTTTAACCTCACTTTTTCTTGCCATTCCACTTATTCTCCCGCTCTCCTCATGTTTTCTCTCACTCTCGTTTTTTCTCTCTTTGCACTCTTTTTTCTCTCTTTCACTCTTTTTTTCACTCACTCTATTCTCTTCTTTTTCATGTTTTTGTTCACTCAATGACTTTTCTCTCTTTTTGAATTCTTTTGCAATCCTATCTTGATCCTCACTAGCCTCCCACGGTTTTAGTGGTTTGAGAGTTATCTTCCGACCATTTTGATCAAAGGAGTACTCATTCTTGAAACCATTGTACTTGACGTTTCTATCGAATTGCCATGGTCTCCCCAAAAGGATATGTGTAGCTTGCATGGGTACTGCATCACAAAGAATCTCATCTTTATACTTTCCAATTGCGATTTCAATCTTCACTTGCTTAGTTACTTTCACTTCTCCACAATCACTCAACCATTGTAGCTTGTATGGCTTAGGATGCTTAACGGTTTCCAAGCTCAATTTTTCTACTAATAAAGTGCTAGCAACGTTAGTACAACTCCCACTATCAATTATCAAACTACATACCTTGTTATTCACGTGGCATCTAGTGTGAAATATATTTTCCCTTTGCACTTTATCTCCATCCTCATTGGCTTGAACGTTGAGTATACGTCTAGTGATCAACAATTCTCCTTTCACGGGTTCCTCTATATCCACGTCGCTACAATCTTCTAATGGTGGCATTTCATCGTCACTTGAACTTACACTTGCTATATCACCATTATCCAAAATAATCATAGCTCTTTTATTCGGACAATTAGAAGCAATATGGCCAAAACCTTGACATCTAAAACATTTGATCTCTCGAGATTTAATAGGAGTGGAAGTCTCGGTTTTACCTTTTATGGGGGTGGTATTCGATGTCGTGGTTTTCCCTTTGAACTCCTCCTTCGGTCTTGAATTAGGCTTATCACTCCTCCAATTAGATTTCCATGAAGAGTTTGGGGTTGATCCGATCTTAGAGTTCCTTGATTTCAATTGCCTCTCAACTTTGATGGACTTGTGCAACAATTCTTCTAAATCCACATAATGATGCAAATCCACAATGTCAGCGATTTCTCTATTTAAACCTCCAATGAATCGTGCCATTGTCGCTTCATCATCCTCGTCCACTCTAGCCCTTACCATGGCTACCTCCAACTCTTTGTAATATTCCTCTACACTTTTGATTCCTTGAGTCAAACCTTGTAGTTTCCTACACGCATCTCGATAATAGTGGTTAGGAATAAATCTTTTGCGCATTTGTACCTTCATATCATCCCATGTGCGTATGGGTTGTTCTCCATACCTTTTTCGTGTTTTCACTAATTGATCCCACCATATGCTTGCATAATCCGTGAATTCCATCGACACTAATTTGATCTTTTTCTCCTCAGTGTAGTTATGACATTCAAACATCTGTTCAACTTTTCTTTTCCATTCTATATAAAGTTCGGGATCACTTTTACCTTGAAAAGGAGGGATGATCGTTTTGATGTTGCTTAGATTTCCATCCTCACGGTTTGTTCTCGCATATCTCTCTCTTCTGTAATTGTCATCCTCGTAATCGGATTCCCCATAGTAATGCTCCATTGGTGATTTGCCCCTTTGTGCACGGCTATTAGAAGGCGACTTTATTCTTTCATACCTCATGTCTAAATTCTTAATTTGCTCTTGTATAGCCTTCATGTACATCTCCAGATCAAAGTTAGCACGTCTTTCCTCACTACTCATAATTTCAAGGAAGAAAAATAAAAATTATTAGTGAACAACAAAAAAAATAAGTAAACGGAACTCACTCACTCCCTCACGTGTTTACACTCGATTATATGTCTCTCCACTCGTGTTTCTCTCAAATAATGGCTTTTATATGATAGTCTCACCCTCTTGCCTTTACCACTCAATTTTCTCTTTAAGCTCTTATGTAAAAACCTATCAAGAGAAAAATTCACAAGCAAAAACAAGTAAGATCAAACTTTTAACTCAAAATTCTAATTCCAAAATCGTTAATTTTCAAGAAAGGAAACTTTTCAAGAAAGGAAACTTTTCAAGAAAGGAAACTTTTCAAGAAAGGAAACTTTTCAAGAAAGGAAACTTTTCAAGAAAGGAAACTTTTCAAGAAAGGAAACTTTTCAAGAAAGGAAACTTTTCAAGAAAGGAAACTTTTCAAGAAAGGAAACTTTTCAAGAAAGGAAACTTTTCAAGAAAGGAAACTTTTCAAGAAAGGAAACTTTTCAAGAAAGGAAACTTTTCAAGAAAGGAAACTTTTCAAGAAAGGAAACTTTTCAAGAAAGGAAACTTTTCAAGAAAGGAAACTTTTCAAGAAAGGAAACTTTTCAAGAAAGGAAACTTTTCAAGAAAGGAAACTTTTCAAGAAAGGAAACTTTTCAAGAAAGGAAACTTTTCAAGAAAGGAAACTTTTCAAGAAAGGAAACTTTTCAAGAAAGGAAACTTTTCAAGAAAGGAAACTTTTCAAGAAAGGAAACTTTTCAAGAAAGGAAACTTTTCAAGAAAGGAAACTTTTCAAGAAAGGAAACTTTTCAAGAAAGGAAACTTTTCAAGAAAGGAAACTTTTCAAGAAAGGAAACTTTTCAAGAAAGGAAACTTTTCAAGAAAGGAAACTTTTCAAGAAAGGAAACTTTTCAAGAAAGGAAACTTTTCAAGAAAGGAAACTTTTCAAGAAAGGAAACTTTTCAAGAAAGGAAACTTTTCAAGAAAGGAAACTTTTCAAGAAAGGAAACTTTTCAAGAAAGGAAACTTTTCAAGAAAGGAAACTTTTCAAGAAAGGAAACTTTTCAAGAAAGGAAACTTTTCAAGAAAGGAAACTTTTCAAGAAAGGAAACTTTTCAAGAAAGGAAACTTTTCAAGAAAGGAAACTTTTCAAGAAAGGAAACTTTTCAAGAAAGGAAACTTTTCAAGAAAGGAAACTTTTCAAGAAAGGAAACTTTTCAAGAAAGGAAACTTTTCAAGAAAGGAAACTTTTCAAGAAAGGAAACTTTTCAAGAAAGGAACTTTTACCACTCACATTTTCTCTTTAAGCTCTTTATGTAAAAACCTTAATCAAGAGAAAAATTCAACAAGCAAAAACAAGTAGATCACACTTTTTCCAACTCAAATTCTAATTTCCAAAAATCGGTTAGAATCAAACAATTTCAGAATAGGAATGTAGGACTTTCAGAGAGTCAACTTTTCAGGAAAAGAAACTTTTACTAAAGGAAAACTCTTTTCAAGGAAAGGAAACGTTTACGGAAGGCAACTTTTCGAAGGAAACTTTCAAGAAGCAACTTTTCAGAAAGGAAACTTTTCACAAAAGGAAACTTTTCAATAAGGGAAAGTTTCACGAAAGGAAACTTTTCAAGATAGGAAACTTTTTTTACGAAGTATGATCAATAACAAGAAATAATTGAGCACAATCAAAGAAAAAGATTTGAATAATCACACCAAAAGCAATATGAAGAAGAAGGAAATTGATACTCGAGATATTGATACTTGAATATTGATTTTTTTTTTTCAAAGAAGAAAACTTGACAAGTAAAGAGATCGTTGATTCAATGACTTTTTTTTTTTTGAATTCCGAATTTTTTTTTTTGAATTTTCAGATTTTTTTTTTTTTTTTTTTTTCAAATTTCAATTTTTTTTTTTTTTTTTGAATTTCAAAAGAAGAAACTCTAGAAGAAGAGAAGAAGAAACAAAAATAATAACGCTAGAGCCCCTGAATCTAGGAGCCAAAGCTTTGATACCAAGAGCCAAAGCTTTGATACCAAATGATGAGAACCACGGGTATATGAAACCCGAGACCCTCAACAACGCGGAATTAGAAACTCAGGAACGCCTGTGAAATCAAGTATAAGGAACTTGACCCCAATCGAAACCTTGCCGACGGAACCAAAGTTATCAAACAAGGAGCTTGACCCGTACCGAACTTGTGGTTAGAACCAAAGCTATCAAGTTGATCTTTCAAGTTTTGACTTGAAGAAGATCTAGTTCTTCACAAAGAACAAAGAGAAAATTCTCACAAAAGAGTAACTCAAAATCATGTATATTGCTTAATAATGTTGAAGCGCCTAATGCCATATCCTAAAAGTAATTAGGAAATATTACTAAAACGATAATTAGGAAACTTTCTAAAATAATACTTAGGAAAACTTTCTAAATCTATGATTAGGAAAGCTTTCTAAAACTATAATTAAGAAACTTTCTAAAACTATAATTAAGAAACTTTCTAAAACTATAATTAGGAAATAATTGCTTGCCAAATTTGTTTTGTTGTTGTGCTTCCATCTCTCTTGCCACTAATCTTTGGGTAGTTTTCAAGTATCTTTGGCCTTCTTTTCTTCGCAAGCATCCTCTTCAATACTTAACAAATTTATTAATTTCAGCTCTTTTTGGAAAGAATCTTTCTCTTGGATTTCTATAATCAATCCATTTAAGGCTTCTTGCATTTTCTTGATCTTGTCATTGGACCTCCAATATCTTGACATGGATCTTTAACTTTGGGCTTGAAGTTGGTTGCACTCTGATTCACATCACAACATATCGACTACATTCAACTCCATGCAAGTCTATCTTAAATTGACTACATCACCAATACTTGTAGACCTCATAGTTATGCTTTTTAAACCTCATAAATGCATCAACGCAACTTTCCCTTATCACACACTCAATTGATCAAATATTTTGCAAAACTCATAATTAAGTTCGAGCACCTCTTTAATGTGTCGTGGAAGAGTAGAAGTTTCCATTAATATATATACACGAACTATCTGTGAAAACTTCATTCCAACTCTAGTATTGGACAAATAAATAAAATCTTTCGAATGTCCACTAAAACTACTCGCCATAACATTGTCATGTTAAAATTATATTCCAAAGTAAGATTACAATCAATTTCCATAATCAAAACTATTTCCTTAATCCAATAATCAAATCATGTCGCGAGAAGAATATGTAAACTCTAATGGCATAAAGACTAATTTAAATTTCACATCTCACATATAACTTTATATTAGCATTAACAAATACGATTACAACTAACAATTATCCATAAGTGGGTTTCAATATTTCAATCTTCACAATACTTATACCTTAACTCTACAAGGCTGCATTATCACACGTCCAAATGTACAACTCGTGCATCTAATAAATCGCTTTTATCAAACACTATCGATCTTTGTCATTTGATCTTTATCCTCATCAAAACACTCCATAAACAATTGTATCATGCTAAGTAAACTAACCTTTACATTAATTAGTCTAAAGAAATTTCAATCAAATCATATGTATCAAAACCACCTTATCATATGAAACAGACATTATATTGATCATTTTCATCATTATTGAACAGATTTTCTTTGCCAAAAGACTTCTCAACACATTCCACAATCATTAAAACTGAACCTAAAAACATTAAAGGAAGTCACCAAACTTTCAAAGGTACAGATGAAACCATATGACTAAATATAATTTTGAAGCTCCCTAAATGCTTCTCAAATGCAGTCAATGGTTATAATATATCACTTCCAAAACTCAACACCGTTCTTCCTAAAATAAAAGTTCTCTGAACTCAATTACCTCCATGGCAACCGAATTGGTTTCAAATCTCCTCAAGATCATATCTTCAACCATTAATTAATCCATAATATTTCTCTATTATACTTCAAAATAATTTATGGCAAAGACAATCTCGTGCTTGACAACCATAATAATAACTTTGAACTCCCACATAATCTCTTTCGAAGTGGTTTAGAAATAAGCTTTGATCAGAGAGATCTTTACTGCAATCGTCCCTCTATCTAAATGACTCCAGTCCTTGATCCAAATATCTTTAACTACTTATGCAGAAACCGACTCTCAAGGCCAAATCACACTAAATTAGACATATCTAGAATGCTCACTAACACTTTCTTGAACCAAGCATACAATATAATCCATCATTGAATTAAAATCTAGGAACAAAAAGTCTTGATTCATTCCAATCAGAACAACATATGTCTTGAATTTTTCGAAAAAGACAAATACTTGCATCATAAGATGAATTCTTATTTCTAGAAATACAGAAACCCTCACACGAACCAAGAAGAGTTATCAGACTCATATTCCATCTTTTCTATCAATTTACGAAGCGTACACCTAACACTTATCCATTAACTTCTAACTATTCTAAACACCATGTACAGGTAGCGAATAATCCTCAGGATATATTTCAAATTGCACATTGACTCAATCGGTTCCTGTGTTATGTCCTTTTGCATAATAATAATTTTTATATATCATCATATCATCTATCTTATAAGTGTCACTTTTCAAGATGGGCAACCTGGCTCTGATACCATTTTTTCTGTCACGCCCCAAAGGGGACTTGCAACAGAACGGGGAACGACCCGGCCCGAAAAGGACTAGATCGCCCGACCCTTAACACCAAATTTCACCAATCGCAGTGGAATATTAACCAATTAAGATAAGTCAGGGCCTAGACAGATAAATAAACAGGTCCAACAAGTGACACCAGATGATATAATAATGAATATCCAATAAAGTAACATGGTAAATTAAATAGAACAAAGCTTACACATCCACAGTATGTCTCACCTTAAAAATATAAGATACATCCTCATGAAAAATCTATTAAAATAGGAAATTCTGTAAGGTGATTGTTCCCGTGCCGATAATTAAATTCTCCTTTACTGAATCCTAAAAAATAATAGTCGTTTGGGGTGAGTCGACTAAACTCAATAGGGGTAGAATTTATTTCCAGTAGTCATATAATATTATGCATAGATTTAATAAAAATGCAGACGTTCGGTAAAATTGGAGCCTCTCATGGACTCCGAGCACACTGGGTCATAGGCCAAAACATCGACATTCAGCAGTCGCACGCCACAATTACCCTGATCAGGTTTAGGGTTTCGCGCCCAAGGACACGACTCTTCAGCTGTCACGACCCTAGTACTGTACCCAATTTCCCGTACTATCATTTTTTTTTTGGACT
The DNA here is from genome assembly GCA_022432975.1 of Begonia masoniana. NCBI lineage: Eukaryota > Viridiplantae > Streptophyta > Magnoliopsida > Cucurbitales > Begoniaceae > Begonia > Begonia masoniana. The sequence continues at coordinate 12,051,259 of CM039506.1, forward strand.
TTTAACTTTAACTGTACTTAAGGCGAAATCTCAATCGAAATTGAAATTGAAGTTCGTTTAGTAAATCGTTTAAAACAAATACTAATACAATTAAAACTTAAAACAATTAAATCAATTAAAACTATTAACTAATTAAAGTAAAACTTAAAATAAAAGAAACTATCATGCTATGGCGATCAGTCGCCCAAAAAGGGGCGACTAATCGCCCTTCGGCAATTGCAACAGGCGACCAGTCGCCTGTTGCAAATGGCTAGTGGCGACTGATCGCCACAGTTTGTGGCGATCAGTCGCCACGCTCTCTGGATTTCTCCAGAGAGCGGCGACCAGCAATCGCCTCTCCAGCGATTTCCAGGCAGGGAGAGGCGATTGATCACCTCCAAGAGGCGATCAATCGCCATGCTCTCTGGAATTTCTCCAGAGAGCACAGCCTTCTCCTCCCCCCTTTCTTTCTTCCTTCGTTTCCTCACACCCTGCATTTCACATTCACAACACAAAACACACAACAACCTCATCTCCCTTCTCACTCCTCCTTCACACCATCTTTACCTACAACTTACAATATACACTTCCAACATGAGATTTATCCATACATTCAAAACCGACACAATTCACTTTTTAAATATAATCAAATTTCATGAAAACGAACCGCGTGGTTCCGTTTAAAAGTTTAACATTTCTTCCTGTTTGAAAAACATCAAAAGCACTACAAAATGCAATATATTATCTATTCAGTTACCAAACATCCTAAAATATATCAAATTCTACGATGAATCTATGTAATTCACCATTAACCCAAACATCCCCAAAAACTCTCAAAAATTATCTAACCATGAGTCAACCAGCCTGGCCAAAACACGCCCCGCCGCCACGAACTCCGCCCATCGACCAACTACGCTTGATCATCATAAGGAGGTTCCTCACCTTCGTTCTCGTCACCTACATCATACGATAAATACATTAAGCCTAATGCTTAGTAAAGAGTGCACTAAATATAACTATTACATATATGCATGTCATTTATAAAACATGTTCATTTCGTTTTTGTCTTTCTATCATTAGCACATTGTCTGCTATATAGACCTCGATCTTGCCCCGTAAGAACCAAGACTTGCCCCGTGAGAACCAATACTTGCCCTGTGAGAACCAATACTTGCCCCGTGAGAACCAATAGCATAACGCGTGAGATCCATTACACATTATCGTTGTTTAGTTCAATTTTTCATAAACATGCTCATAAATAGTTCGCATGCACTTTAATAAAACATGATGCATGAGGAGTAACACACGTAAAAACACCTATCGAACGACTACTAACTAATCGCTAAGGCACTACTTTAAGCTACCCGTCTTACCGCCAACCCCTATAACTACCTAACTTCATCATAACCAACATTATCAACATCGTTACGACGTAGGGCCTTAGGGGCCGGAAAACCTAACACTCACTTACCTGGCATTCTAAATATGCCGAGTACCGTCCTTGAGCTTGGGGTTACCTAAGGCAGTTTCATAAAACGTCATTAGTTTTAACTTTAAATCATAAAATCTAAAACTAAACGAAATCCCGAGCTAAGCCAATTCTTCCAAAAACTTTACTTCACTTCGTTTGGGCATTTCGTCGAGCACATTGTGCTCGCATTTACTAAAACTCCATTAATGTTTTTCTCCAACCACCTTCAACAACCAACATTAACTCTAATCAACTACAAACATCATAAATTTGTTAAACTCACTTAAATAACCATCATTATATCATCAATGCGTAATAAATTAACAACCCTATCGATTTCCAACGAAATTCCCAAATTTCATCACAAACCTTAAACCAAAACCACTCCAAAAACGACAACTAACTTGACTAAAACATAGAGCTTACTTGGAGGGTTGATTTGCTGAAGAAACTTGAAGGAAAAACGCCGGAATCAGAGGAGTCGATCGACGTGTAAGGAATCGGCGATGGAGGAGAGGGAAATCGCGAGGGAGAGGAAATCGTGAGGGAGGGAAGAAGTGAGGGAAAATAGAGAGTTTTTTCTTATTAAGTAATAATTTGATTTAGCAAATTACCTAAATGCCCTTTTTATTATTTCTTTGCTTACGCCCTTTAATTAACCTATCAATTTAGTTTCTTCAAACTATTTTATTTCACCAAATATTCCTATTTATTCCTAGGGCTCCTACGAAACTTTCTGTTTGCCAATCGGACTTAATTTACTATTTGTACGAATTAATACGCTATAAGGCTTAAATCTCAAAACCCGTAAACTTAAAATTCAAAACCCATAGCCAAGATTTCTGGGCGTTACATCAGCTGTCCTATTACTTCTAGTTAAAACCACACAATTTTTATCAATGATAAGATAATGCAGTTGATAAATGTGTGAAAGAACAATAATACCAAATTAAATGAATATTTTAGGCCAAATAAATGAATTTAATTAATGAATTAAAAATAATAATACTTAACTGAAAAATAAAATAAACCCTACCTCCGGTGATTTATAGTAGGTCCCAAACCAAAAGAATTCAAGAGTGCAGATCTACCGTAGTCCAAATATCAGAAACTAAATTTTAATCTCCTTCTCAAAAATCCAATTTTTATCCATTTTAAAATCACCCAGATAGTAGGCGATAATCCTTTTCAAAACAGAGAAGAAAACCATGTAAAACTTCAGATGGTTGGTAGCCCTAGAATCTGAAGAATGAGGACAAATAATTTACCTACGATTTGGTCTCCTCCTCGGTTGAGGCTGAAAACAGCAACTTCAAATTGTTTCTGAAAATCCGCAAGAGGAAACTCTCTATTGGTTGAGAAATGTAGAGATTATCAGTGGAGAAATTTTCAGAGATAAAGAGATCGAATCAGTTGGTTTTTCCCCTTGGTTTCACTTTCTTTGTTTTTCACATTCTTCTCTGGTCCGCGGCGCCCTCAACAGGAGGTTTTCTGGAAAAAATAACATAAGGAAGTTTTAAGTAGAGGAGAAGAATGGTACAGGTGGCAAGTCAAATTAGGGAAAGAAGATTACTTTTTTATCCTCCCTGTTTTCTTCCCCAAACGGTTGGTGGAGTTCACACTTCCTCTCTCTAAAAACTAGCTTCGAAAAAAGCTCTCCCAAAAACCATTACTAAG
>CM039506.1:12054485-12076226 GCA_022432975.1 Begonia masoniana
TGTGTTTATGCAATTGGGGGGGTTGATAATTTCTGTCTTCTTTGTTTTCAGTTTGGAGGCAGCAGGGATTCTCCGAGAACTAGCGAATTACCTTGACGCTCATATTCCTAATGTCGAATTGATCGCAAGTACGATGGGAATGTATGATCTCTCAACGTTTCCTCGAGATTCTGAGTTTTGGCAATTGGTGGCGTTTTATGCTGGCATGGGTGGATCCATGCTTGCGATCGGATCGGCTGCCGGAGTTCAAGGGGATGGAGAAGGTGGACTTCTTTTGGTACATCAAGAAGGTAATACCCATTTTATGATAATGGCATCACATAGATTAGAAAATGGCTTAGTGATATAGATTCTACAAGTACAAGACCCACAGCATCAGACCAAACCAATGCATTTTTCTACAAAAATACCAACAGTAAAGACAATATCTCCATCTCAATTTCCAATCACACTCAAACTGTCTAACAACACGACGTCCGGCCAGAAAATGAAATTTTTTAAATAAGAAGAGCCAATGATCCAAGTCTGAAATTTCACTTCACCTCGTCTTCGTCTTCTCCACTCAGAAGACTAAGCCAGTCTTCGTATTCGTCTTCTCCACTCAGAAGCGAGCGTCCAAGAGGAGGCGTCAGCAGCAGAGAGTCATTCAATTTGAAATTGCAATCATATATATCCCTCCTGTACCACCACAATTGACAATCATGAGGAGGTGATTGAGGAGGTGACTGATACGGTGATCGACGAGATGACTGATACGGTGATCGATCCAAGATTAGCTCCTCCAGCAAGTCTTCTTCTAAGAGCCTCAAAGGACTTCTCGGAGGACTGTCAGCCTACAACAAAAGCAACAAAGCCGTTGGTAAAAATGAAAACCATAAAAATTTAAGATGGAAGAGATGAAACAAAAACTAACCCTCTTAACAGAAGGTAGCTCTTTGAGAAAACCTAAAGAGAAAAACATAAGCAACCCACCAATAACAAGGAAATTAAGTGCGTAAATATTAAAATAAATTATATTCAAATTCTTGTCTTTTTTTAGTTACCATTAGAAACTCCAAAGCTCTCGAAAAGATCATCTATTGTCCACTCCTGGCGTTGAGCTTCCATGCATTTTGTATGATCATGCAGAAATCCTTCCTCTGCAATGTCTTTTTCTTCAAATTGCACATCTGCCACTTTTCTCTTCCTTGATGTATAGTATCTTTCTGAATTTGTAATGTCCGAAAGAACTTTCCTCATTTTTCTTGCTTTTTTACTGCAAAGCGTTGACACTCGTTAATAAAAAATAAAAACCTATCAATCACCAGAAAACAGTAAATACATTCTATTTCAAGTTTTAAAAAGCAAATACAATCATTTATGACTTAATCGAATCGAAAACACATACAGACCGATCAATTAATCAGAAAAAGAAAACATGAGAATACAAACAATAGTAGGAATACAAGATACAAAATCCGGTACAATCTCAAATATGTTCTTACATATATCAAAGTAGAAGGAATAAAATGTGAGACTCAAAGAAAATCTAGCACGGATAGAGCTCACTTCTTGACTGACCGGTTCGGGTATGGTTCAAATCGGACCGGTTCGGGTCGATTCGGTCCAGGGTGGGTCGGTCCGGCTCGAACGAACCCTGCCCAGTTTGGCTCGGGTCGGTCGAACCCGGCCCAGATTGACTCGGGTCGGACCCAGAAGGTTTGGGTTGGGTATGGGTCGAACAACCGACCCGAATGGGATGGTCCTGGCCCAAACCTCAGGATCAGGGCTCGGCCTGACCCAACTCCCGGGCCCTGGGGCCGCGAGTGGACTCGGCCCCTGGTGCCCGAGTTGACTCGGCCCCGACTCGGCCCTGGGCCCGAGTTGACTCGGCCCTGGGCCCGAGTTGACTCGGCCCTGGGCCCGAGTTGACTCGGCCCTGGGCCCGAGTTGACTCGGCCCTGGGCCCGAGTTGACTCGGCCCTGGGCCCGAGTTGACTCGGCCCTGGGCCCGAGTTGACTCGGCCCTGGGCCCGAGTTGACTCGGCCCTGGGCCCGAGTTGACTCGGCCCTGGGCCCGAGTTGACTCGGCCCTGGGCCCGAGTTGACTCGGCCCTGGGCCCGAGTTGACTCGGCCCTGGGCCCGAGTTGACTCGGCCCTGGGCCCGAGTTGACTCGGCCCTGGGCCCGAGTTGACTCGGCCCTGGGCCCGAGTTGACTCGGCCCTGGGCCCGAGTTGACTCGGCCCTGGGCCCGAGTTGACTCGGCCCTGGGCCCGAGTTGACTCGGCCCTGGGCCCGAGTTGACTCGGCCCTGGGCCCGAGTTGACTCGGCCCTGGGCCCGAGTTGACTCGGCCCTGGGCCCGAGTTGACTCGGCCCTGGGCCCGAGTTGACTCGGCCCTGGGCCCGAGTTGACTCGGCCCTGGGCCCGAGTTGACTCGGCCCTGGGCCCGAGTTGACTCGGCCCTGGGCCCGAGTTGACTCGGCCCTGGGCCCGAGTTGACTCGGCCCTGGGCCCGAGTTGACTCGGCCCTGGGCCCGAGTTGACTCGGCCCTGGGCCCGAGTTGACTCGGCCCTGGGCCCGAGTTGACTCGGCCCTGGGCCCGAGTCGGAAAATCCGTTTCTCCGACAACTTTTTCACATACAACCCGTTTCTCACCTCTTTTCGGGTCGATTTCCTACCACACACAACACCAAGAAACGACCACAAACATAATCTACAAAAAAACCTAAAAACCCGAACTTCTCGGCGCACATCGGAGATACAAGGCTTACTTCAAAAATTCCCTTCGCCAACGTTGATCGACGGTTTGGACAAGTTTTGACACCTAGATCGCGTCGAACGGAAGTCGTTCCGGCGTCGGCAATTTCTCTCCCTCGCAGTCGGCTTCTCTCTCGCTCTCTTCGGGTGTTTTCAGCCGACAAAAGAAACAATCAGGTTTTCAAGAAAACCTGATTGTTTTAAAAATTAGATTTTTAATTATTTTATTTATTATTTTATTTTATTTTATTTTAATTAATTCTTTTATTTAATTTACAATAAATCCATTTAAATTTCGGTTTCTCGATTTCAATTCTTACTAAATAATTTCATTAGGTAATTTATGACATTCTTCTCTCGTGAATTCAATTTACTTGAAACACACGAACGTCAACTTAAAATTTTAATTAATTTCCTTAAATTTTTCTGTACGAGTCACAAGTGACCCAAAAAAAAAAAAAAATTGTACGTCACCACTATCCAAAAATTAGTAAAATTGAGCTCAAATTTACGCTTAAAATATGCGAAAAATTTAGTCAAAAATTTATACTTGCGGCGGATTTTACACAACAAGTCAAAACATTCGCTGACAGGCGTAATCTGGAATTTCTCAGCCGGATCTGAGCAAATCGGAATCAGACTATGAATTTCAATTGAAGAGAGAATTACCAACCTTCCAGATGACCAGGGCCGCTTCTTCGTTGCTGTTACGGAGGATGTTGCCCGTAGGGTGCGTAGGGAGGAGGATACCCGTGGGGAGGATATCCCTTGGGATATCCTTGAGGAAGAAAACCTGGCGGCGGACAAGCGTTCTTAGGGTACCCAATCTTGAAAAAAAAAAAAGATCACAGCAACTCAAATTAAATGAAGAACAAATCGGACCTTGAGGAGGAGGGACATCGACAGGAGGCTGATTCTGGTTGTAGTAACACATTCTCCTTTCTTTCTGGTTGTTAGGCCCCTCTCTTATTGAGTGGTTTTAGAGAGAGCTTTCGAAGCTAGTTTTAGAGAGAGAAAGTGTGAAACCCACCAACCCGTTTGAGGAAGAAAACAGAGGAGGACAAAAAAGTAATCTTATTTCCCTAATTTGACTTGCCACCTGTACCATTCTTCTCCTCTACTTAAAACTTCCTTATGTTATTTTTTCCAGAAAACCTCCTGTTGAGGGCGCCGCGAACCAGAGAAGAATGTGAAAAACAAATAGAGTGAAACCAAGGGGAAAAACCAAACTGATTCGATCTCTTTATCTCTGAAAATTTCTCCGCTGATAATCTTTACCTTTCTCAACCAATAGAGAGTTTCCTCTTGAGGATTTTCAGAAACAATTTGAAGTTGTTGTTTTCAGCCTTAACCGAGGAGGAGACCAAATCGTAGGTAAATTATTTGTCCTCATTCTTCAGATTCTAGGGCTACCAACCATCTGAAGTTTTACATGGTTTTCTTCTCTGTTTTGAAGAGGATTATCGCCTACTATCTGGGTGATTTTAAAACGGAGAAAAATTGAATTTTTGAGAAGGAGATTAAAATTTGGTTTCTGATATTTGGACTACGGTAGATCTGCACTCTTGAATTCTTTTAGTTTGGGACCTACTGTAAATCACCGGAGGTAGGGTTTATTTTATTTTATTTTTCGGTTAAGTATTATTATTTTTAATTCATTAATTAAATTCATTTATTTGGGCTAAAATATTCATTTAATTTGGTACTATTGTTCTTTCACATATTTATCAACTGCATTATCTTATCATTGATAAAAATTGTGTGGTTTTAACTAGAAGTAATAGGACAGCTGAAGAACCGTGTCCTTGGGCGCGAAACCCTAAACCTGATCAGGGTAATTGTGACGTGCGACCGCCGAATGTCGATGTTTTGGCCTATGGCCCAGTGTGCTCGGAGTCCATGAGAGGCTCCAATTTCACCGAACATCTATTTAAATTGCATAACTGCATTTTTATTAAATCTATGCATAATATTATATGACTGCTGGAAATAAATTTTACCCCTATTGAGTTTAGTCGACTCACCCCAAACGACTATTATTTTTCAAGATTCAGTAAAGGAGAATTTAATTATCGGCACGGAAACAATCACCTTGCAGAATTTCCTATTTTAATAGATTTTTCTTAAGAATGTATCTTATATTTTTAAGGTGAGACATACTGTGGATGTGTAAGCTTTGTTCTATTTAATTTACCATATTACTTTATTGGATATACATTATTACATCATCTGATGTCACTTGTTGGACCTGTTTATTTATCTGTCTGGGCCCTGACTTATCTTAATTGGTTAATATTCCGCTGCGATTGGTGAAATTTGGTGTTAAGGGTTGGGCGATCTAGTCCTTTTCGGGCCGGGTCGTTCCCCGTTCTGTTGCAAGTCCCCTTTGGGGCGTGACAGAAAAAATGGTATCAGAGCCAGGTTGCCTATCTTGAAAAGTGACACTTATAAGATAGATGATGTGATGATATATAAGAATTATTATTATGCAGAAGGACATAACACATGAACCGATTGAGTCAATGTGCAATTTGAAATACATCCTGAGGATTATTCGCTAGAGAATGAATATTCCCTATCTATACATGGTGTTTAGAATAGTTAGAAGTTAATGGATAAGTGTTAGGTGTACGCTTCGTAAATTGATAGAAAAGATGGAATATGAGTCTGATAACTCTTCTTGGTTCGTGTGAGGGTTTCTGTATTTCTAGAAATAAGAATTCATCTTATGATGCAAGTATTTGTCTTTTTCAAAAAATTCAAGACATATGTTGTTCTGATTGGAATGAATCAAGACTTTTTGTTCCTAGATTTTAATTCAATGATGGATTATATTGTATGCTTGGTTCGAGAAAGTATTAGTGAGCATTCTAGATATGTCTAATTTAGTGTGATTCGGCCTTGAGAGTCGGTTTCTGCATAAGTAGTTAAAGATATTTGGATCAAGGACTGAAGTCATTCAGATAGAGGGACGATTGCAGTAAAGATCTCTCTGATCAAAGCTTATTTCTAAACCACTTCGAAAGAGATTATGTGGGACTTCAAAGTTATTATTATGGTTGTCAAGCACGAGATTGTCTTTGCCATAAATTATTTTGAAGTATAATAGAGAAATATTATGGATTAATTAATGGTTGAAGATATGATCTTGAGGAGATTTGAAACAAATTCGGGTGCCATGGGGGTAATTGAGTTCAGAGAACTTTTATTTTAGGAAGAACGGTGTTGAGTTTTGGAAGTGATATATTATAACCATTGACTGCATTTGAGAAGCATTTAGGGAGCTTCAAAATTATATTTAGTCATATGGTTTCATCTGTACCTTTGAAAGTTTGGTGACTTCCTTTAATGTTTTTAGGTTCAGTTTTAATGATTGTGGAATGTATTGAGAAGTCTTTTGGCAAAGAAAATCTATTCAATAATGATGAAAATGATCAATATAATGTCTGTTTCATATGATAAGGTGGTTTTGATACATATGATTTGATTGAAATTTCTTTAGACTAATTAATGTAAAGGTTAGTTTACTTAGCATGATACAATTGTTTATAGAGTGTTTTGATGAGGATAAAGATCAAATGACAAAGATCGATAGTGTTTGATAAAAGCGATTTATTAGATGCACGAGTTGTACATTTGGACGTGTGATAATGCAACCTTGTAGAGTTAAGGTATAAGTATTGTGAAGATTGAAATATTGAAACCCACTTATGGATAATTGTTAGTTGTAATCGTATTTGTTAATGCTAATATAAAGTTATATGTGAGATGTGAAATTTAAATTAGTCTTTATGCCATTAGAGTTTACATATTCTTCTCGCGACATAATTTGATTATTGGATTAAGGAAATAGTTTTGATTATGGAAATTGATTGTAATCTTACTTTGGAATATAATTTTAGCATGACAATGTTATGGCAAGTAGTTTTAGTGGACATTCGAAAGATTTTATTTATTTGTCCAATACTAGAGTTGGAATGAAGTTTTCACAGATAGTTCGTGTATATATATTAATGGAAACTTCTACTCTTCCACGACACATTAAAGAGGTGCTCGAACTTAATTATGAGTTTTGCAAAATATTTGATCAATTGAGTGTGTGATAAGGGAAAATTGCGTTGATGCATTTATGAGGTTTAAAAAGCATAACTATGAGGTCTACAAGTATTGGTGATGTAGTCAATTTGTGATAGACTTGCATGGAGTTGAATGTAGTCGATATGTTATTTGACTCTACTTATCAATAGTTTGGGATTGAATGTTGAGCATACTAGATTATTCAAGCTCACGTATTTTGGAGTTAAAGTTAGATGAAGTTGTGATGAATTTTGTTACCCTTGATGGAGACTAGCAGGGACATGTTGATGTTGAAATTTTGATGGGTTGATTTGCAAACTTATACATTTTATCTGGGCGAGGAAGATTTTACTTTTTGCTCAATTTGAGTAAGTTTTATGTGGAAAATGTCATCTTTATTCGTGTTTCACTTAGTGTTATATTTTATAGAAACTCAAAGATTTTGTCTAAGTTTTGGAAAACCATGCTGAGAGTTTTGAGCAATGAAATTAAATTGAGTTTAATACATCACCTTAGGGTCAATGGATCGAAGGACACTTCACTCTTGGAGATATATTGAGAACTTGTGATTTAAGTCTTAGTTATAATTTTTGAATTATTTACCGGATACAAAGTTTGTGTTGCTATAGAGATAACATGATGATAGTTTCGAGATGCTAAAAGAACTATGCAAACTTTTAGAGGTGAGATGTGTTGTAATATCCGGCTTGTACGGATTTCGGATTTAATATATTATATTGTTATTTTATTATATAGTGGCATTTTTGGTAAATATGTCAAACCAGTTCCGTTTCACAAAAAGAAAGCGTCATTACGATCCTAACGAATAATAAGAATTTTAAGAAATTTACGGGAATTTTCGGAGATCAAACGCTATATTCCGAACAATTAAGCTTTTCGTAATGTAAAAGACGTTCTTGTAAAAATAGTAAATGAGGTCCGAATTGTGAACGGACAGTTTTATTAAGTCCCAAATAATAAGTTAGACTTATTGGTGAAGTAAGGACGTTTGGAGAGGTCGAATGGCTAGACGATTAACGAACCGAAGAACGAAATCAATATAAAAACCAAATATGGGCAATTTGGTAATTAGCAAATTCAATATTATAAATCAATCAAAATTCTTTTATTTCATTTCATTTCTCCTCTTCGGATTCCAGAACCACTTCCTCTCTGTTTCTCTTTTCTCTCTCGCAAACCCTCTCTGGCCGTCGACGTTTCTCACGATCCGACCTCCGGTTTTGTTCTGTTTTTCCTCCGTTCTTCACGCGTTCTCCTCTAATCGACGTTCTCGGTAAGTCTCTATAGTTTTGGAACATTGAAATCCGAGTTTCGTAAAGTTTTAAACGTTTAGGTTCGTTTAGGTTTTCGATTAAAAACGAGATCTAGGGCTCGTAATCGATAGGTTGTCAATGATTAAGTAAATATTGAACGTGTTGGACGTATTTGGACGAATCTAATCGATTTAGGAAAAATGTTAGAATTTACGAAATTTCGAGATTTTTGAATAAACTCGTTTAACGTAAATCCTTGTAAATTGCTTAGGTAAACAGTGCTCGTGGACGGGTTTAAGCTGCTTTGGACGCGAGGTAAGTTCTCGTGATTTTCTTTGGCCAAATCGGCCTACACCGTACATCGTGTCGTCTCGAGGAGTTTTGGTGACGTATAGATTTTAAACGCTTTGGTTGGGTAGTTAGGATGTTTAGTGTATAGTTTATGCTTTTACAGTCTTTAATGGTACATGTTTATTGCTTGTTTACTTTACGATAGAGAACTGTTCACGCATCACTGGTTTTAAAGAAAAGCATGAAAACGAATTTCCGCACAGGGTTTTAAAGATAACGTAAAGCATAGCATCGGCCGAAAGGCTTACAGTGCACCGGCCGAAAGGCTTACAGTTCACGGCCGAAAGGCTTATAGTTCACGGCCGAAAGGCTTACAGTACACCGGCCGAAAGGCTTACAGGCCGAAAGGCATACAGTTACAGGTCACGCGAGGTGGGGCTCAGGCACGGCTGTACGGGTTGTAAGCGTGCACCCCCCTCCTCTAGCTGGAAAGAGTAGTCCGCCCGCTGGATGAGCTCTCTCCGGTTAGAGGGTATAGGATCTCGGTGACACCTATAGAGCATTGCATAGAAAGATAAAAATAAAGCATGATTTATCGAACTCATAGCACAGCATGCATCGCATTTACTAGAGCTTACTGAGATTTTATCTCATAGTGTGTTTATGTATGGTGTAGGTGACATAGACTTCGAGATATCAGGTGAGGACGATGTTCCTCCACCTGAGGCATAGTTCAGTTGACGGATGATGGCTGCGGTGGTGTGCTGGCGCAGTTGGGGCTTAACCGACCCGTGGGACGTATGTATAGGTTTGAGAGTCTTTTTGGGGTATTTTGGGTTTGTGAATTGTATAGATATCTAAGGATGTTTAATTTGTTTTGAAATTCTGGAACTGTTTGGTGTATAACGTCTCAAATGATTTAGTAAACTGTATTTGAACTGTTTTAGGTTTGGTACGGATATGCTCGAGTTTTAGAGCTATCCACGCCGTTCGTTTTTAGAAAGTTTTATCGCAATTAGAGTATCGTGTTATCGTATGTCTAAATTGCGTAATTAGTAGTTCATGAATAGATATGGAAGTTGATTTTCAGAGTGTTATTTGATGAAGTGTTGCTCTCTGGAATCGGATTCCAGAGAGCATATGGGATGAAAAATAAAATGGCTGTTTTGCTCTCTGGAAGTTCAGATTCCAGAGAGCACTTAGTGAGAAAAACAGAACAGAGGAGAAAGGAAGTGAAGGATCGCTGCATAGCGTGTTGCGATCGATCTCTGTTGAAGAGCAGAGATCGATCGCCGCCTGGTTGCTGTATGCATTGCAGCATGCAGCGATCGTTCTCTGCAAATTGCAGAGAACAATCACTGCAATGCATAGCACGCAGCGATCGGTCTCTGCAAATTGCAGAGATCGATCGCTGCAATGCAAATAGCATGCAGCGATCGATCTCTGCAATTTGCAGAGATCGGTCGCTGCCTCTTCTTTTGTGCAGCAGGGACGGTTTTGTCCTCCCACCTTTGTTAAAGTTTATTTAATTTATTTAATAGTTTTTAATTGTTTTATTTAAATAGTTTTAAGTTGTTTTTAAGTTAGATTTCAATTCCGATTTCGATTCTGGTTTCGATTTCGGTTTAGGTTCCGCCTAGAGTTTAACTAAAAATATTAGGATAAAAAAAAATATATTCGGGAAAAACGGGTACAGTTTTAGGGGTGTTACATGTGTTGTTTGAAACCCATGCTTTTGTGTTTCTGAAAGTCAAGATGCTGTTTTGGTGGGAAGATAAGTTGGTTACGAGTGCATTAGAATATTTGAATGGATTTGTTAAATAGCAAACATGGTGGAATTGCTCTTGAGCTCAATATGTTTAATATGCTCATGTATTAATATTGAGGATATATATTTCAAATCTAGTATGTGTCATAACCTAGATAGAGATTCTTATTTAAGAGCATTATTAGTAAATGTAGCACGCTAAATGATTTTGGAGTAGTGAGATCAAAATTTTAGGCATTAAAAGAATTTATTAGTTCAAATTCAGTAACATACAGAAAGAGAACCACTTGGAAACTTGAATGGGAGATGAAAATAAAGTATCTCCAACTATTTAGTGATATGACCTTAATTGATCCAAATTTCGAGGATGAAATTTTATTAAGTGGGGGAGAATGTAAAACCCACCAACCCGTTTGGGGAAGAAAACAGAGGAGGACAAAAAAGTAATCTTCTTTCCCTAATTTGACTTGCCACCTGTACCATTCTTCTCCTCTACTTAAAACTTCCTTATGTTATTTTTTCCAGAAAACCTCCTCTTGAGGGCGCCACGGACAAGAGAAGAATGTGAAAAACAAAGAGAGTGAAACCAAGGAAAAGAACCAACCGATTCGATCTCTTTATCTCTGAAAATTTCTCCACTGATAATCTCTACCTTTCTTAACCAATAGAGAGTTTCTTCTTGAGGATTTTTAGAAACAATTTGAAGTTGCTATTTTCAGCCTTAACCGAGGAGGAGACCAAATCGTAGGTAAATTATTTGTCCTCATTCTTCAGATTCTAGGGCTACCAACCATCTGAAGTTTTACATGGTTTTCTTCTATGTTTTGAAGAGGATTATCGCCTACTATCTGGGTGATTTTAAAACGAATAAAAATTAGATTTTTGAGAAGGAGATTAAAATTTAGTTTATGATATGTGGACTACAGTAGATCTGCACTCTTGAATTCTTTTGGTTTGGGACCTACTGTAAATCACCGGAGGTAGGGGTTTATTTTATTTTTCGATTAAGTATTATTATTTTTAATTCATTAATTAAATTCATTTATTTGGCCTAAAATATTCAGTTAATTTGGTACTATTGTTCTTTCACACATTTATCAACTGCATTATCTTATCATTGATAAAAAAATGTGTGGTTTTAACTAGAAGTAATAGGATAGCTGAAGAGCCGTGTCCTTGGGCGCGAAACCCTAAACCTGATCAGGGTAATTGTGGCGTGCGACCGCCGAATGTCGATGTTTTGGCTTATGGCCCAGTGTGCTCGGAGTTCATGAGAGGCTCCAATTTCACCTAACATCCATTTAAATTGCATAACTGCATTTTTATTAAATCTATGCATAATATTATTTGACAGCTGGAAATAAATTCTACCCCTATTGAGTTTAGTCGACTGTAACGCCCCGAACCCACCCTGGCTCGGAGTGCTACTTTGCTAACCAATCCCACGTTAAAACATAATTTAATATAATTTTATAAAACCCCAAAACATAAAATAAAACTGACACAGCTGAATTTAAAATTAAATCTTCCGAAGCTCTCTTATGTCATACCTAGCTGCCTAGACTCAATAATTCCCTTAATCCTAACCTTTAAGCACCACGGCGTCCTTCCTGAAAATTTCGGCAAAGTAACGCCTGAAAATGGCGCCTCCACAATGCTAGGTACCTGCAATAAATCAATCCCCAACCAGATCCAGAATACTCCTACTTAACTAACCAACATACGAAATCTCCAAATAGCAGTAAAGAGGGAAACTATAATACTAACATCTCTAAATGAAGAAAGTTCACAGTATAGGGCGACATATCACCCTTAACTATGACTATGCTCAACAGATACAAATAGCTATACCATAACTGTTAAAACATCAACTAAATAGAGTTACATATTGTAACGCCTCGAATTATCTAAACCCGGTTCGCTACACTTCACTCTATCATGACTAAGAAATTTCGGATAAATTTTAAAACTTCATTCGACATTCAAAATTTGACATTTTCTAAACATTCAAAACATTTGAAAACTTTGCAGCGGAAAATCATTTAAAACAACAATGAAGTTAGACAAACTGTAGAAAATATTGTTGGGGTGTTTAACGGAAATGTTGAAGTCATCTGCCGACGACAAGGTCAACGAAAGAAGCAGAAATAGAAAACCGAAGACTTCTGCCGATGACGTCAGCCGGAAGAAATGAAAACAAAAGACATCACTCGGTAGGCTTCATATACCGATGACGTGTACAACAACGCAACACCCTCTGCCGATAACGTCTACACAGCTTCCCTCTCGACTTCATCTGCCGATGAAGTCATCGTAACTCCATACACCACTTCATCTGCCGATGAAGTTAACATGACTTCATCTGCCGATAAAGTCAGCACAATTTCATCTCCCAACAGACAAGCGCACGACATCTACCGATAACGACAATATGACCCTTTCCGATAGAATTAATATACACACTACATCTTCCGATTCTCTAAACGACAAAATCACTTAACTCCCTCGGACTGCACCTGCCGATCACTAAACAACAAACTTAATACTCTACATCTTCCGATCGAATAGACTACATCTGCCAACACGTGCTACTCACGTGACCCCTTAAGACATCTACCGATAGACATCAACACAACTTCCTTCAACAGAACGCAATAAACCTCTACACATATCCACTGATACAAAATTATTCGACTCCTACCAATGGACTAAACAACATATATATAAACCAAGAAAACTTCGACTATCAACCGGACTTAAAACATTTTACCAAAAATCCATTCATAACACTCCAAGTCATTGTATTGATAAAAATCAGTAAGAACATGAAAATCAGAAATTCTCAAAAAAAAAAAAAATA
This sequence comes from Begonia masoniana, assembly GCA_022432975.1. NCBI lineage: Eukaryota > Viridiplantae > Streptophyta > Magnoliopsida > Cucurbitales > Begoniaceae > Begonia > Begonia masoniana. The sequence goes on from CM039506.1 coordinate 12,067,498, forward strand.
CGAAATCAAACAGCTGTAGCCTCGTTTACTAAAAACTCAATGTACTCAGATTAAATCATTAATCACTAAACCTCCTCATCTGTAGACAACATGCTAAACCGCCTCATCAGTTACCAAGTTGAAGCCTGAATGCACTCCTTCAACATCCTCTACTCCTCAACATGATCAGGGGACACACCTGCTAACTCTTCTTCGCCTACATCACAAAACTCATCTATTAGCCTAATGCTAAGCAAGTAAAGCAATATATTTATATATGTAAAGTAATGCTGAACTTAAACTCCTAAACATGCAGTTTCTACTTTCTCATCTCAGTGGCATACACGTTCATTCACAACTTAATCTGATCCCATGGTTCCCTTGGGAGTGGGATCAATTCTCCCAATGTCTACATCCTCCTACTTAATTAAGGGGCAGATGAATTCCCTTAACACTTGATCTGATCCCATGGTTCCCTTGGGAGCGGGATCAATTCTCCCAATGTATAAATCCCTTCATAAGTTAAGGGGTGGATTAGCTCCCTTAATAGTTTGTCTGTCGCATACAGTTCATACCTTACCATTCCTTACATGAAAATTCATTTTCGTAGTTTTTAATAAATCATGATGCATGGATAACAGAAACATACAATCACGCACAAACCTACTGTTTTGTGATGTAGGCCCGAAGGCACAAGCAATACTTTACTTACCTGGATTCCTAGCAAATGCTCGGTTAAGAGCTACTTCGGGGGTTCGTTCACCTATATTCATAAACAGAATGTTAAACCTTAATTTAAGCTATTCAGAAATCTAAGGAGTTGGTTTGACATTTCTATTTATCTAACATTCCCGATTCTGCTCTAACCCTCAAGCAGAATCTCTCACTCGCAACATTATCAAAATGCATACATTGGGATCCTTAAGCTACCTAGGTACTAAAATCAGCAATTAATCGAATCTAAACTCACCTTGGTTGGAGGAATCGGTGAGGAAATCGCCTAAAGAGTTCTGCTGGGTTGAGCTGAAAACCGAGAGTGAAATGAGTATGACGGCTATACCTCATTCAATCTTTCCTTAAATATGTTATCCATAACATAAATTGACAATTACCCTTATGCCCTCACTTAGTTACTTATTAACCTAATTGATTTTACCCCGAATTTTATTCTATAAAATTCACACTTAGAAGATTAATAGGTTATTTTAATTCTAATAAACCGGGTGTTACACATATTCCTATCATTTCTACAAACAGACATTTACAATAAACTACCAAAATACAAAGCCCCACATCTCCGAAGACCATGGTCGAGGCGCTCCGACAACTGCCCGCACCGGCGTGCCCCGTGTGCCACCGACTGCCGCCTAATCCTAGCTCCCTCATCTAGCTCACCTGTAACACGACATCACCTACACCATAAAACACAAAAGTAAGCCTAATGCTTAGCAAGTAGGGAATAACAAATGCGACAACACAATGCAATCAACCTAACACATGCAGTTTCTACCACTCAGTTGTGCTTATTTGCTGTTCATTGCTTTAATCTTTCTTAAGCCTTGTTGAACGAGTTGGCACACATCCCATAACCGTCTACGATGGCCACACTCCGAACCACCAGAGCAAGACCAGATAGCACACATCCCATAACCGTCTAGGATGGCTATACATGACCTTCCTCGTCGATCGTAGAATCCTATAACCGTCTAGGAAATTCTTACTCACGACATCTATGTATTTTAGCCATTCATCCTTCATAGAGATTCCCTCGGGGTGCTACACACCAGCACCTCAGCTCGACAAGGCACACTATTCAGGATTTCGCGTTTTAACCGGTCATCTCTCATAGGGATCCCCTCGGGGTGCTACACACCAGCACCTCAGCCCGACAAGGCACACTATTCGAGATGCATTTCGTGTTTTAGCCGATCATCTCTCATAGGGTTCCCCTCGGGGTGCTACACACTAGCACCTCAGCCCGACAAGGCACACTATTCGAGATGTAGTTACAATTCACTTTGTCTGATTACGTTCATGCTCACAATGCCAAAAGATGTCACTAATCGTACCTAACGTGCTATATCGTGATACATGCTTCAAATATGCAATACGACACAAAACAAAACAACACAACGCAACACAAAACAAAACAACAAAACAAGAAAACAACAAATAATTCCCTACCGTTCAATGGTGTAGGCCCAAAGGCAAAACACAAGCAATCCACTACTTACCTGGTATCCTAGCTCGCTGAGGATGCTCGGTTATCTGTCCATCTATGGCTCGACCTACGACAAATATTCAAACTTTATTAAACTCAAGGTTACATTCACCAATTACTCTCAAACTACTATTTCTAGCCTAATCCAACTAAAACCTAAATAAACGGCCCACTAATTTGGGTTCGGTAAAAACCGACCCGGAACTTCAATCGCGCGTAACTTTTGTGTCGGTTATCAGAATCGAATGATTCCAGCGGCCATGTACTCCTCTAATAACTTATTTTAACCTGCCAAAAGGAATTTTAAAACAAACGACCGTAGCCAGGTCAAAAATGGAAAAACCAGATTCTGCCCTTTACCCGAAATTTCCCATTTTCTAGTTTTTCATCAATTCTCATCCAATTCCTCACCAATCAACTACCCTAACATCCAATTAACATAATCTAACAAAAAATCAAGGTTTCACATAAGAAACCCGAAGCTCAGAGAAAGGGGTTCTCAGATTTTGGCTCAATCCGAGCTCCCTGTTGCTCGGCAATCTTTGCCAGCGTTGAGCTCGGCAATCAGATGCTAAGGGCAGCCAAAAATGACCGGCGATCGGAGCTCTAGCAGCTCGCCGATCCCCAGCACAGACCGAACACAAAACATGGTAAAAAACCAACTTATCGGGTCGGTTAGTGAGCGGAGTCGGCCGGAGACGCTAGCCCATGGTTCACCGCCGTCGTCTGGCCGGAGAACATCGGAAACCACGGCAGTGAACGGTCGTCGATCGTCGCTCGCCTCTCCCTCGTCTCTCCCCTGTTCGCGCTCGGCCACGAAGAACACTGAATGGCGTCGATCGCCATTCAGTTGTTTTAATTTTAAAAAAAAATAATAATAAAATTAATAATAATATTAGTTCCTATTAAAACATTAATATACCGTTTTGCTCTCTCGTTTTCGACCATTCGAATTTCGTTAAATCTCGTAAATTATACATTTTCCTAAATTGACCCTCACCCCGTACCCGGCTTATTTTCTCCAATTAGAATACCCGAACATAAATCTAATTTAGATAATTCTAAGATCCATAATTTAATTAAATCTAAATTCGCGGGTGTTACATCGACTCACCCCAAACGACTATTATTTTTCAAGATTTAGTAAAGGAGAATTTAATTATCGGCATGAGAACAATCACCTTGCAGAATTTCCTATTTTAATAGATTTTTCTTGAGAATGTATCTTATATTTTTAAAGTGAGACATACTGTGGATGTGTAAGCTTTGTTCTATTTAATTTACCATGTTACTTTATTGGATATACATTATTACATCATCTGGTGTCACTTGTTGGACCTGTTTATTTATCTGTCTGGGCCCTGACTTATCTTAATTGGTTAATATTCTGCTACGATTGGTGAAATTTGGTGTTAAGGGTCGGGCGATCTAGTCCTCTTCGTGCCGGGTCGTTCCTTGTTCTGTTGCACGTCCCCTTTGGGGCGTGACAGAAAGAAAGATATAATGTTGGTCTGGTTGATGGCAGAGGCATCGCCACTCATAGGCGATCGCTCGGCTCTATCATTGCTCTGCGAAAAGATCGTCTCTGTGCAATTGTGGTTGATGGCAGAGGCATTGCTGAACTGGCGATCGTTCGGCTCTACCACTAGTCAGCGTGGGGCGATGGATTGCCCCAGGGTGAAAGTTCGCCCCTTCCTTTTTAATCATTATTACTTCTCTTTTTCTGTTCTATGCAGGTGACTTTTAGTAATCCGCCGCTAGAGCTCGCTTACGTGCTGCTTCTTTGGTGGCGTTACATTTCTGAGTTCCACCTGAGTATATTTATATATAAAATGACAAGCGTGAAGCCCACTATGCTTGCTTCCTTCAAGTCTCTCTTTTCCTATGCTTTGCTATTTTCATCGTCAATCCTCGGTTGACTGTTGCAAACCCCTAGAAAGAGAAAGAAGAGAGAGACAGTAATGAGTTCCTCTTGGATTTGATCATCTTCTTTCCGGAAGATGGCAACTGTTAAAAGTGAAGAAACAGAAGAAGAGACACAGAAGAGTTTGTTCTTTTTAGACTATCTCTACTGTTACGAAGATAGATGGGAGGAAGACCAAGATAAAGAAGAAGATGATAAATGTGAAGAGAGTTCATAAGAAGAGTAAGAAGAAGAAGAGCTCCTCTCTCTAATCTCCAAAGAAGAAGAAGAACACCAACGTCAGATTGTTGAAAATTTCAAATGTGATACAGTTCTATGTTTGGCTCGCTCTGAGGCTGTGAAGTGGATTCTAAAAGTTAAAACCTAGTTTGGATTCTCAGCTTTGACCTCCATTTTAGCCATCAACTACCTCGATCGGTTCTTGTCTAGTCTGCAATTTCAGAGAGAGAAGCCATGGATGAGTTAACTCGTTTTTGTTGCTTGCCTCTCACTTGCAGTGAAAGTGGAAGAAACCCAAGTCCCTCTATTTCTCGATCTTCAAGTACTTGATTCTCACTCTCACTCCATTTTTACTCTCGATTTTGCTTCCATTTCCGAGATGCAGGAAACTGAAATAAAAAAGTCAAGCAAAAAATAAATTATTAGATTGAGACAAAATATAGACACGATCATCTGTCTCATCAGAGAAAGTGTTGTTGTTTCAGGTAGAGGAGACAGAATTTGTTTTTGAAGGGAAAACGGTTCAGAGAATGGAGCTTCTTATTCTTTCTACTCTTCAATGGCGGATGCATCCAGTAACTCCATATTCATTTATGGATCTCATCGCCATGAAGATCGGATTAAAGACCAATTTATATCATGAATTTCTTTGTCTTTTCGATAGTTTTCTTCTCTCACTACTCGCAGGTTGGCATCCATTCTTCAACAAAACCTTGATTATTTTTAATCGGTGTTATTATCATTTTATTTCTGTCAGATTCAAGATTTGTGAGTTATCTTCCTTCTGCCATGGCTGCCGCTGCAACAGTGAGAGTTTTAGACGAGATAAAGCCCCGTAAATCAATGGAATACAAGAATCAGATTCTAGGTATTCTTAAAATGAGCAAAGTGTAAGAGTTTCTGTTCTGCCAAAGAACGAAGCAGGAAGAAGAGGGAGAGTAGTACAGAGGAAGGTGAGATATTGACAAAGAGAAGAAAAACTATTTTTGTATATTCATTGAGTACTGTGTGAATATTACATATATATCAAGTTTAACTATACAGTACAGTACGATAAAAGTTACAAACTAACTACAGACTAACCAAAGTAGTAGATACATTAACATCTCCCCTCAAGATCAAGGTCGAAGACTGAAGATCTTGGAAGTAAAGAGATCAAACTTCGACGGAGGAAGAGGTTTTGTTAAGGCATCGGCTAGTTGGTAGTCTGAAGGAGTGAATTTCACCTGTAATTGTTTATGAAAAACTTTCTCACGAACAAAGTAGAAATCTATTTCCACATGTTTAGATTTAGAGTGAAGAACCGGATTAGAGGCAAGATATGTGGCACTGAGATTGTCGCATCAAAGAAGAGGAACTACAGTAGAGACGACACCCAATTCGCGTAACAGCGATTGAATCCATAACAATTCAGCCGCGCCATTTGCAACACTACGATACTTGGATTCAGTGCTGGAACGCGAGACAACTTTTTGTTTAGCGGAAGACCAAGAGACGAGATTGGTGCCAAGAAAGATGCAAAATCCACCTGTGCTCTTACGATCATCGGGACAGGAGGCCCAATCCGCATCTATATAACAAGTTAAATTACAGCTCTGGGAAGGGGAAAATGAGATCCCTACAGATGGAGTGCCTTTAAGGTAACGTAAGATACATTTCACAGCTTGCCAATGGACATTAGAGGAAGCATGCATGAACTGAGAGACTTTGTTAACAGCAAAAGCGATGTCTGGGCGTGTGAAACAGCAATACTGAAGGCCTCCAACAATACTCCGATATAGATAACCATCAGGAAGCGGGGTGCCTGATTTTTGAGACAGAATTGGGTCTGCCACATAGGAGTAGGAACGGGCTTGCAGGACTCCATATTTACCTTGTGAAGTAGCTCATGTATATATTTGGACTGAGAAAAACTCATACCTGCAAAGTTACGAGTCACGGAGATCCCAAGAAAGAATGAGAGAGGGCCCAAATCGCGAACTCGAAAGCGAGAGTCTAAATAGGCCAGCAATGTATCAATGTGAGCATCAGAGTCACCGGTTAAGATAATGTCGTCCACATAGACTAACATAATCAGAGTGAACGAGCTTGTGCGGCAGATAAAGAGCGATGAGTCAGATTTTGAGGCCGAAAAACTCCAATGAACAAGGGCATCATGGAGCTTGGTATACCAGGCTCGGGGAGACTGTTTGATACTATAGAGAGCTTTGTGGAGCAGGTAAACTGCACAAGGATGAGAGGAGCTCACGAAACCAGGGGGCTGCTGCATAAAAACTGTCTCGGTGAGATCACCATGGAGAAAAGCTTTGAAGATGTCAAGCTGTCAGATGGACCAACCAAAAGAGACTGCAAGGGAAATATTTAATCGAATCGAGGTGGGTTTGACAATCGGACTGAAGGTCTCGTCATAGTTGATCCCCTCAGTTTGATCGTACCCTTTTGCAACGAGGCGAGCCTTGTATCAGCTAATAGTACCATCTAAATTTTGTTTGGTCTTGAAGACCCATTTGGAGCCAATAGTTTTTGCTCCAGGAGGAAGAGGCACTAATGTCCATGTATTGGTCTAGTGAAGTGCGGTAATTTCTTCTTGCATGGCAATGAGCCAATGAGGGCACTTTGAGGCCTGGAGAAAGGTTCTCGATTCAAGTATGGTGTGCGTAGAGAGAGCTTTGGGCTTAAAAATGCCCACTTTGGCCCAGGTGGTCATGGGGTGGGCATTGAGTGAAGGAAGGGGAGGAGGTGGGGTAAGCCTAGGTAACGGGGTAAGAGAGGGGGAAGAGTGAGGGATAAGAAGTAAAGGGGAGGTAGGTAGAGAGGGTGGTGGCAAAGATGCAGTTGGGTTAGATGAAGGGGAGGATCGAGGAGAGGAAGATGCATGGGGAAGTTCATGAAGAGGTGGAGGAGAAATATATGGAATGGAGAGAGAGAATGAGGGAGGTTGGGAGAGAAGAGAAGGGAAAGTTGGATTCGACAAAAGTGACATGACAGGTGATGTAGATCTTGTAGGACCGTGGGTCTAAACAGAGATGACCCTTATGATAGGGACTGGGGCCGAGGAAGACGCATGAGACAAAACGAGGCTGGAGTTTGTGGTTGTTAAAGGGCCGAAGAAAGGGGAAACAAAGGCACCCGAAAACACGTAGTGAGGAGTAATCAGGAGTATAGTGGAATAGCCATTCAAACGGGGATTTGTTCTGAAGAACCGGTGTAGGTAATCGATTTATTAAAAAGACAGCAGTGGAGAAGGCATAAGGCCAGAAAGATAATGGAACGGAAGAGTGAAACAAGAGGGCAAGGCCGGTCTTAACCACATGACGATTTTTACGTTCGACCCGACCATTTTAGTTCGGAGTGTAGGGACATGAGATCCAATGGTGTATCCCCAAGGACTGAAAGACGGAGGACAGAGATTTAAACTCTCCACCTCTGTCTGATTGCACAATTTTTATGTGAGCATCAAATTGAGTTAGCACAAATTTGTGAAAATTCACAAAGGTAGATTGAACTTCACTTTTTAACTTTAATGGGAAAAGCCATGTAAACCGCGTGCAGTCATCGACAAACAATAGAAAGTAATATGCATCAGTAATGGAAATTTCAGAAGACAGACCCCAAACATCTGAATGTATAATTTCAAACGGAAATTTAGCACGTGAAACAGAGTTTGCAAAAGGTAATCAATGAGTTTTACTCATAGAACTGTTGGAATTTAAGTTCCCTCACACGGCAGAATTAATGGTGTTCATAACACTCATACGTGCGCAACTTAAATATTATGAAAAACGATTTTTCACAATAATAATAGGATCGTCATTTATGATATATGAATAATTATATGCAATAAAAAAAATAAGTTAGATTTAAAGAAATTACCTTTGAAGAACAATTTCTTAATATTGAAGAGCCTTCGATCTTCTTTATCAATCCTCATCACCTCGAATAAGGACGTGCGGGCGTGATGAACATAAAAAGATCACACTCAATTTTATGATAGATCGTTTTCTTAACACATGAGACGATCTATATGGATATAGAGAACTGTAACGCCCCCGAACCCACCCTGGCTCGGAGCGCTACTTTGCTAACTGATCCCACGTTAAAATATAAACTCCCAAACATAAAAGAAACTTGCAAGCGGAATTTAAAAAAAAAAAAATTTACCATAACCAGGTGAGAATAAAGTCTGAATTTGACGAAGATCGAACTATCTTGGTTTGTTGTGAAAGAAGAGTTTCATCTTCAGCAGCTTGACATGAAAACGACGTTTCTCATGGCGAGGTGACGAAGAGATCTACCCGCAGCACCACAAGTTTCAAAGTGGAAGATAAATAGGAGAGTGTGTGTAAGCTTTAGAATGAGCTTGTACGGCTTGAAACGCTCCACGGC
>CM039506.1:12076326-12107275 GCA_022432975.1 Begonia masoniana
TTAAAACGTCTAGTTTAACATGGTGGAGTCTATTTGCTAAAAAAGCTAACTCAATTAGTGCCAGAAAACGAAAACCGAATGTTTCCCCCCCCCCCCCCCTTAAATTCTCCAGTTTTACACAACAACTTCAAAAATTCATGAACTAAATCAATCTAACGAAATGAGTGATTTCAGTTGCTTAAGACTCCTTATTTTTTTTTTTTTAACAGTATCCTTCAAGAACACTTCCCAAGGAGGTCAACGGTTGAGTAAAACCAATTTGTGTCTATTTCCTACTTTGAAGCTCTTTTTGTATAAAAAATTTATTTGATTCATTTTTTGCATTTGACTTAAAGTTCTGGCCAGATTTTAGATTTTACCTTTTATATTATTTGTATAAAAACTCACTAATAATATGTAAATTACGGTATGACTTAATACTTAATAATTTAATAACATTATCAAGTGTTTCTTAGTCATTAATGGATAAGGCACGAGTTGTTTTTCCAAAAACAAATGAGTACAAATAAGTGTATTTTTTGGTTGCTTGATGTGTTATTGTCTTTTTCCCTTGTTATAATTTTAGGTTTATGTACAAATTTTGATGAACTTTATAGAGAAAAACGATGAATACTAAAATGTTACGTCTATTTTGTTTTTGCTCGTCTTTACCCAGATTATAAGATTCATGTTGTATTTATAAGATTTAATGGTTTCAACTACCGAAATTGAAAAGTGATAGGACGAGAGACTAGGGTTTCTAAGAAGCTCTCAGAGACGGAACGGATGGAGGTGGAGAATTATTTTAGTGATACAGCTATCTAAATGATCACATTTCTATAATTTGATTGACATGTGATTGAAGAATGCGACAAGAAACTCCATTAATATTCCACCCATATTCATCTCTATCTCTCTCCACAAAATTTATGCAGAATAAAAACACAAGGGAAAGGGCAAAAAGGGGAAGGAGAAAACGAGGAGGTGGACATAGATGTGTATCCCAATCTTCTTCAATCTTCAACATTAACTTTCTTACAGACTCCTTCTGCTATTATAGATGTTTCCAGATTTACCCTTTCTGCAACCTCTCAAAACTCTCAATCTTCGTCAATATTTCCAAAGAAAATGAGTATTTTACACCGCGTAACGTCGGCTTTTCTTTTGGGATTTTACTTGTTTTGGTCCGAGGTCCTCAGAGAAAACAGGAAATCGAAGAACTTTCCCTCTGCCTTTCTTTCTCTCTCTTCACCCAATTCCATTATTTCCTTCTCACCCACCTCTTTCCTTTCTTCCTCGATCCTCCTCCTCCGTCTGTTGATTGTTCTCCTCTATCTCCTTTTTTTCTCTGTGCTCATGATGAAGGCGAAAAGGGTTATACCAATGGAATTTCCTCCGTATCCTGCTCTTGATTCCCGCTCTCGTCGTCTTTATCGCCGTTTCTGCATCTATCGAGTCAATCAACTGCAAATTTTAACTTCCATTTCACATATGGGTTCCATTTAATTTAATTTAATATTTGAATAAGAAAAAAATTATTTACTGTTTAAACATCTGTTTTAATTGATCTTTATCTATTTAATAGATAAAAATTATAAGAGCATAATTAAAGATATCATCGGTTCATTAATTTTTCTAAAATATTTCCTGTAAAATATAACAATAGAATTAAATGTATAATTTTTGTGTAATTTCATATGATAAATGCGAAAAATTGATGACCCAATAACACGAATTAATCATATACTCGTCGTGTCAGAATCCTCAAAAAAAAAAAAAAAAAAAAATAGAGTTTTCGATTTCAGTTTCTAATTCATAACACTTACTTTCTTTATAAAGAAAAGTCTCTCGTTAGAGAGTAGACGAATCAGCCACTACCAGCCACAAACGAGCTCACAACTCAATTGATAATAGATTCTACTCCAAAAAAGTAGACGAAGCAGCCACTACCGACCAAAAACGAGTTCACCAACTCGATTGATAAGGAAAAGAACCATCTCAAAGTTAATTCCAAAGTCCAATATAGAAGACTATTATTTTATTCTTAAATATTAATGACAGCGATATTTAGTGATCACAAAGTCACGAATGACTTTGATCAAATTTAGGATTTGCACCTAGAACACGAAAGATATAACTGTTTTATTACTTTAGTTAACAAACAACAACATCCTCTTTTAGTCGAATGTGCATAACGAAACAAGACCCTCATATAGGTCAATCAAATTTTGTTCACACATCCAAAATGATCAATAAAATAATGTGCCAGCTCAAAGAAAATATGTCTAATGAAAAATATACATATATATAGAAAAATGAACACGTCATTTTTTACGTGAGAACACTACTCAAAATAAATGTTAAAAAAAAAATGCAATGGTGGATATACAAATAAATTCTTAACTCAAACGGGGATACCAAAGCGACAGAGCAAGTATCTAAAAGTCTAAAGAAAGCCAAATTTAGCTTTTAAGTCTTAGAACCTATCAATATATGTATCCATCAGTATGTTTTTTCTAGACCTTCAAAAAGTTTTTTATAACCCATAACAAAAGAAAGGAACTAACTCGGGGATTTTAAGAAACAATCCCATGAACAATTGGCTCTAAAACACGTCCAAGTTGACCCAACAAGTGTCCAGTTGTTTGAACAAGTCAACCAGAATAATTGTCGTGTTGCTGGTTCAGACATGGGATGCCAATCTTTCATGTCTAGATGCCCAAACTAATGGTTTGGATGTCTGGGTTAACTGGTCAATCGTCTTGTCGCCCCAGCAAACACTCTGGGCATCCATTGAGTCGAGAAAATTGTCTTGAAACTTTGAAAAACTCTTACTTTCTCCAATAATCTGACTCATTGATAAGAAAATGTACCAAAACATAATCCAATTTGTTTTCGTGCTTGAATATTAGAGCTTTATGCACAAGTTTTCAGTTTCCACATTAAAATCCCAACTTTTCTTACAAGAAAACTTAGATTCGAACGTAAAAACAAGAAATTGATACTTATCCTTCTTCTTATTTCCTTGACAAGTACTACTCATACATCCTCGAATTACTACATCACAAAGAAATTTTGAATTTAGTTAAAACTTGTATTCTAGACACCCGAAATGAAAGACGAAGGAGGATTAACTTATCTCTTTATTTCATTGTCGAATAATCACCAAACTTGATTTTTCTCTAGCCAAAAGTAGACCGTTCAATCTCCATTCTCTTTCTCACAGCCACCAAATGACGAATTTCTCGTTAGAGTTTAGAAAGATATGCTTTTATTGCACATCTCAGCCTATCAGAAGAAAGCCACGGTCCATTTACAATTTTTAACTACCATCTAAATTAAAAAATAATAATTTCACAACTTCAAAATCCCAAACTTTTCTGGTCGTTTGACCAAACCTTTCATGAAACGTTCTAGTAGATCGCCCTTATATGTCTTGTTGATTGTTCTTCAAAATAATATGACATGCAACCTATCAAATTTTGGATCAATTGCGGTTAACGGTTTGGTAGATCGAAGTTCATATTAGGCGACCCGATATCCGTTCTAGGTGTATTGCTAGTTAGGCTTGATCTTGACCACATTCATGGTTGATCGAGTTCTCATATATCAACCGCACTTCCCTCTAATTGACCGTTGGTTATTATAGGTCGACGGCTAAAATCCATTTTTTTACAAGCTTTTTTAGAGTTCTTTCATGGATTTTTGAGTTGGTTCCTATCCTAGTCATGGGATCTAATACTTATTTTATGAGGTTTCAATATATACTAATATGGGTAAGACTAAATGTATTGAGATTTGATGAGTTGGACTAGTGTGTATGGACTTGAATTTCCAATGTTGTGGTATACACTTGTTATGTTTACTCATGCATTCATTGGTTTTTTAAAAACATATATTGAGACATAGCTCATTCTAATTATGGCATGTCGTGTATTACAGTATGACAATTTTTATTGTATATGTTGTCATGTTTATTTTGTACACGCATCTTTATTATTATTTATCATATTGATCATGTGTATCAGATTTGATTGAGTATCCACCTTCGACTGATCGAGGTGTTCGAACTTCTCACGTATATTATAATGGGACAACTTGACTGTTTCGAGTCCTTGGGTGAAAATTGCCAAACTTGATCAAGTTTGTTCTTCTACGTCGCTATTATTTGAAAATCATTTTCTCCCTTGTACGCCTATGACACTAATGTTTGGAGTCCATTAATTGCTCTTTTTTCAATGATGTTTTTTTATAGTGAGACAATAGTGAAAATATTTTAATTACTTACCACAATATAATAGTCTTTTGAAACTTAGTCTTAGTGATGGTTAGTGGAACTTATTTTCAAATACATTTTTATCTATGTTGCATGTACGCTTACTTTTTAAAAGCACCGAATATAGCACTTCAAATTCTTTAAAAGCACGGAATATAACTTCAAATTCTTATTGAGTTTTAATCAATTCACTTCAAATGACTCGGTCTTTTCAAGTCATAGGCAGAAGGATTTGGAGCAACAAATGCAAAATTGAGATCGACGTATTTGTTTAGCTTTTACTCCTTTATTTCAAGTGTCTTTCCTTGGTGAGACTTTATTAGTACCTTTATGTTTTAGTTTCCTCTTAATTACCTAAATGTTGTTATTATTGCATAGACACTTATTTGATATTATTATTAATGTTAGGCAAAGGATTATTGAGGAGGACTTCAGGACCGAAGGTTCAAAGAAAGATGAATTCCGGTGGTTCAACCATGGCCTAAAAGTTTAGGCACTTAGATTTTAGAACAAGCTTTCGTCCACTTTTTTGGAATGCATTCAAGGAAAAGTAAGAAAAAGCTTCATATTCTGCCCTCCAAACAATGCCAGGCATTAAAATATTCTTTGAGAATTACAACCAAAGCTCTCTTTTCAACGCATTACCAATTTTTTTATCACAGTTCATCTCTATCACTTCACCCAACGCCATTAAAACAAGAGTTAGAGGTCTGAAAGTTGCAGAGAAAGAGTCCTATTTTATTCTCATACAGAGATGCGGTTTTTCTAAAAACAATTCGACCAATAAATAATTTTTAATTATTTTTATTTTTATTTTTATTTTTTGTAAAAGTAGAATTAATGAAGGCATAATCTCTTTTCCATTTTTAAAACTATAAAAATAAAAATAAAAATAAAAAATTATAGAGAAAGAACAGTCTGACAAATATCTGATATTTACTCTTCAGCGGACTACCCCTCTCTGCCCACTTGGAATTCAATTCCTTAGTCCAAAGCAGAAATGCCATTGCTGCTGTGCTGCAATCACTGACCCTCATACACTCTGCATGCTCCCTCACCTTCTCTACGTCGCCCTCGCCTCTTCCACCTTCCCCATTCATCCCTCTTAAATGAACTCCACCTTTCACACATGAAGAAGATACTTCCCCTTCAAATCCATCCATTTTTAGAGAGAGAATCTCTCTCTCTCTCTCTCTCTCTCTCTCTCTCTCTAAAGCCTAAGTTTGTCGACTATTGAGTTACTTTCATTTTTCCTTCTCAGTTTTATGCGTGTCCTTGTACTCTGTCCCCACATTTGTTTGTTTTCCTGGTTCCTTCAAACGTAGCATGAACCTTTCACCCAGCAAAAAAATGGCTGTCGATTCTCAGTTTTGTTCAGAAAGTATTGGGTTGCCATTGTACGGCTCACAGAATTGGGTGGTCGAATCCGACTTCCGTTTCAATAACCCGATGCAAAATCAGCGGCAGTGGAATCAATCTCAGAGCTTTGAAAGCAGTTTATTTGTCCCCCATTTCAGAAGTGATCAAATAACCGTCCCTGATCAGAATATAAATCCATTAATGGCTGTTTCTGTGAGCATTGCTGCCCAGGTAGAAAAGCAAGGCCAGGACATTGATCGACACATCAGATTACAGGTTAGTTCATACCAAATACTTCTTCCTTTTTACATCGAAACATTTGATTTGTTATAAATGGTATCGGGAAAAATGATGTTGGTTTTTTTCCATCACTATCCTCGAACAAGCAACTGATTTTCAATCGAAATGTTGTTTGTATTTGATGATCTGAAACAGAATGAGAGATTAAAAATTGCAGTGCAAGAGGAGATGAAGCGGGGATTGGCAGGATTGATGAAGAAGATGGAGTCGGAAACAAGAGCTCTACTGAGACAGAAGGACGCGGAAATCGCTCAAGCCTTTCGGAGAACAATGGATCTGGAAGAGCTTTTGAGAAAATTAGAAGCAGAGAACCAAATTCGGCAGAGAGAAGCGCGAGAATATGAAGCAAAGGTTTTGGCTCTAAAGAGCACCCTACTGCAGGTGAAGGACAGAGCTTCTAATCACTTCATCAATGGAGCAGACGACGCAGAGTCTTGCTGTGAATCGAACAGGGTAGAGAACGAAAGAAGAGAGAAAGTCAATGGCGAGGAAGAGAGAGAGACGGAGACGGAGATGGAGATGCCGATGGCGATGGCTTGCAGAGGCTGCCATTGTCGGATTTCGAGCGTGCTTTTTTTGCCTTGCAGACACCTTTGTTTATGTAAATACTGCGAGACAGTTGTTGAGTCTTGCCCCGTCTGTCAAACTCCAAAAATGGCCAGCATCGAGGCTTTGATTTGATTTGTTTTTCTCAAGAAAAGTAGGAAGAAGGGAAGATTAACGTGGGTCATTAAATGTCACTTCCATTTTTGAGTTGTCCGTGACGATGGGAAGAACTACCAAAAGGAAGGAGACAAGATTTGCAGAAGAGAGAGAGAGAGAGAGAGAGAGTGCTACTCTTCTTCAGTCTTTCTTCAGTTGCAACTGCACTGGGCAATGGGATTCTCTCGCATTAAAGAATTAGGACGTTTTAATGAGTTTTAGATATATTTGTGTTAAAATAAGTGAATTTATTCAATGTCAGGGGTTGTTAGAATCAAATCTACAACTTCAGTTTGGTTTTATAAAATGTAAATTTTAAGAACATATAATTAATCTAGTAAAACAAATTGATAATGTGCTTGAAAAGTCAAGTAATTATGAAATTATTAATTTTTTAAAAAAACTTGAAAATATTAATAAAATAAACTTTAAACTATTTTTGTTAATAAAAAAAATATAAAATTATTAATTTAAAAAAAAACCAATGTCAGTGGGCGCACGTTCTCCAGAACGGGAGTCTACTTTTTATAAGAATCTCCAAAATATTAGTATTTATCTTAAAAAATATATCAAACGATATCAAATTTTCTTGAAATTTTTACCACATGTCTATTATATATGGAAAAAAATTCTGAAAAGTTTCGTAAGTTTTTAACATTTTCACAATTTATTATTTTTTATGTCATTTTTACAAAATAATTCATTAAAATTACGTATTGTCATCTAAAAATTATGAAAATTTTATAATAGAATTTACTTATACTTCCAATTTGAGTTGCAAAACAGCTTGGAGAATAAAGCTAACATGCATTTAACCAAAAATTATGAAAGTTTTACAATAGACGCATGTTAGCTTCTTTTTTCTAGTCATTTTTTAAATCCTATAAGTAGTTTATTTGGAAATTTTCATAATTTTTTGATAGCATACGTAATTTTAATGAATTATTTTGTTGAAAAATGTAAACAATTATGATAAATCGTGAAAATGCTAAAAATCACAAAACTTTTCAGAATTTCTTCCGATATATGATGGACATGTGGTAAAAATTTCAAGAAAAATCCGATATCGTTTGCTATATTTTCTGAGATAACCATTAATATTTTGGAGATTGTTATCAAAAACTCGCTTCCGTTTTGGAGAATTTCCAAAATATTAGTAGTTATCTCAAAAAAATATATCAAACAATTTTGAATTTTTTTAAAATTTTTACCACATGTTTACTATATCATAAGAGGACCTTATAAAAAGTTTCATAATTTTGGAGGATACGTAATTTTAATGAATTATTTTGTACAAAATATGTAAATAATTATGATAAATTGTGAAAGTATTAAAAATTACAAAATTTTCCAGAGTTTTTTCTATATATAGTGGACATGTGATAAAAATGTCAGGAAAATATGATATCATTTGGTATATTTTCTGAAATAGTCATTAATATTTTAGAGATTCTTATAGTGTATGGGCTCCGATTCTAGAGCGTTTTAGAAAAAGTGCCTGGAAACGGAATTCCGTTCTAGAGAATCTCCAAAATATTAGTGACTATTTCAGAAAATATATCAAACAATTTTGAATTTTTTTGAAATTTTTACCACATGTCAATCATATCATAGGAAGACATTATAAAAAGTTTCATATTTTTTTAATCACATACATAAGTTTGATGAATTATTTTGTACAAAAGACATAAATAATTATGATAAATCTTGAAAGTGTTGAAAAATCACAAAACTTTCTAGAAGTTATTCCCATGATATAGTAAACATGTGGTAAAATTTTCAAAAACATTGATATTTTTTAGTATATTTTTCTAAATTAAATGCTAATATTTTGAAAATTCTCATCAAGAATGGGTTCACGTTCTTGAAACTGAGAGTCCATTCTGTAGAATGGGAGCTCGGTGGGGTTTGTTTTGCTAAAAAATTGATCAGATTTATAAAATAAACTGAAGTTTACATCTAAAAAGTTAAAGGAATATCTCAATGGTACAAGTTTCAATACAGAAATTAAATTCTTATAAAAACTAGGAATATAAATTGTCTTTTCAAGCTCTAGTACAAAATCACTACTTAAAATTAAAGTGCATGTGCCAATGACTTCTACACGTAAACGCATCTTATTGTCTGTATAGATACATTGCTCACTTCCAATGGCTTCCTTAAATTTCTCATACCCTGCAAGGTATTTGAAATATGGATTATAGAATCCAAATCAATCCACCATGTGTCACAAATAAAATTAACCATATTAGATTCAAAACAAACAAGTGAGATTAACGTATCTTTCTTCTCAAGTCAAACTTTATATTTGCTGCAATCCTTCTTTATGTGCCTTTTCTTGTTACAGAAGAAATGCCTGGATTCTTTCTTGATTCCACCATCTTGGATAAGTATCTTACCTTTCACCTTATTTTTGGCTTAACGCTGGCTCTTTCCTTGTGTTGCCACATATGCACTCTCATCCATTTCCATAGTCAATCTCTCTTATTCTTGAACACACATGGTCAATAACTCATTGATAGACCATTTATCCTTATGTGTATTATAAGATATTTTGAAGGGTCTGTATGCTTGTGGAAGAGTGTTCAAAATATAGTGCACAAGAAAGGAGTTATACATGTCAACCTCAAGTGTTTTGAGCTGAGCTGCAATGTCCCTCATTTGCATTATGTGCTCACACACACCTTTCACTGATGTGAGCCTTAACGATGAAAACTTCATTATTAGGGTTACTGACAAGTGTCTTATCTGAAGTCTCAAATTGTTGATCAATAGACTTCAGCAAATCTTTGACATTTTTATGCTCACCAACTGAACCCCGTATACTAGCACAGATCTTAGTCATTATATACATAATGCTGATGCGATTAGATCGCTCCCAACGATCACTAAAAATAAGATATTCCTTACTGCTAGTAGGAGTAATAATTGGCTCATATTTCTTTATAGCATAATCAATGTCCATCAGTCCCATTTTGAGAAAGATTTTCTCCCTCAAAGACTAGTTTTCACCGTTCAATTCAGGAATATCACATTTGAAATTAGAGAAACTGTCAATATTCATAGTAGCAAAATAAATAAATGAATATGCTTATCTACTATAATATGAGACCAACAACATAAATCATGCTTTATCAAATATAAATCATGCTCAAAGATTGTGAATCAAGTGACATAAAACTTGCATATAGGCTAAAGTTTAAATTCAATAAGATTCATATAATTTTATGATAAAACTATCGAATCATGTTCCATTTCTTAATACCTGTAGGCAACTTAAGAAATATAATTTAATATTTTATTCTAATTAATTATACAAATACAATAGAGATTCTTGTAGGATAAAATCTATTATATTCATGTAATTAATCACAATAAATGTCACAATATGATCGTAAAACTTTATATATATAAATTTTGATAATTAAAGATGTTGCGGCTACTCAATAATTGACCAAATTATACAGATCAATCAACATTTGAATTAATTCAGCAAAATATTCATATTTAAAAAACCATAATATATGAACATAAATTAATATAAACTATAAATTATTCTTTTTTTTAATGCATAACAGAATAATTTTTGACATTTTTTACCATATTGTATCATCAATTATTATGATTTCAAATTTATAATTTTGTAACTAACGTGTCACAAACATTATTACAATATAAAAATAGTTTATTTCAATAAAAACAACTTAGCATAGTGGATGCCCACCATGTTCACTTTCCAAGAGAGCTAGGTTCAAATCCGAGAAAATTCAACTTTATGTTTTTATTGTAAACTTTAAGAAAATAAATACTATATTTATTTAAAATTCAAAATCGTTAGTAATTAAGTTCTAGCCGAGTGACAACCCACTCGAATTTTCATGAGAGAGGCATGTGTTCGAATTCCATGAGGTGGAATAATATTATTTGCTTTTTCTTAGACTACACATAGTCTACTTTATGTTTTATGTATGATAACCAAATTACACGTATTCTTAGTCTACCAGAAACTACATTTGGTTTTGGTCATTTTCAACCTCTAAATGGGTCATTTTGACCCACGCGCGACCTACTGGAAAACCCACCATAAATCTGACAATATCTCATGATTTTGGACACCAAATTTGATGATTCAAAGTGCAGTATGTTTGTAATCAAGTTTCTATATGATTCGCAACAAAAAATCGCTTCGAAAATGCCCAAAACGTAAACTTTTAAAATAAAAAAAAAAAATTTCAAAACTTTACGTCAAGATAGAGGTTTTATTGCTCTGATACCAACTGTTAGAATTTAATCTTTATCGATCTAACATGTCTTTTATAACAAAAAGATAAACATTTAGATCAAGTGCGGAAATTCGAAATACCTCCAACAATTGACGATAAATCGGGGACAACTGCTTTCCTTTCATGAAGAATTTCTTCTAAAACTTTGTTTCTCACGATCGATGGTGTATTCCATAAAATGAGAAAATAGTCTTAGAGGACCTTCAACTAATGCCCTTTCAATCATGAACTCTTTCCATCAAAGAGTTTTTATTGATAGAGTGCAACATGGACGGTTGTCTTTGATGATGTCTCTTGAAAAATTAAACCAAATTATATAGTAATTAAAATAATTACTAACAATGACTTCTGGGGTTTGTTTTTTTCCACAACCCTGCAAACTGCTCGTGGTCACTCATCTCATCACCGAACGCTCGAGCAACAACATTGGTGTCAAAAGCAACAGTGATTTCATCAGCAAGATGCTCAAATTTAAAAGAAACACCACTGATCTTAACCACAAAATAATAATTGGGTAGATCGAAAGAGAGAGTAGGTCGAAAGCCAAAATCAAAGGAGAAAAGGTAAAGCGGCTAAAACCCAGAAAAATGAAGAGCAAAAGCATGACAACTACTCAAATTGAAGACGAAATTAAAATTTTCAGGTATGTATTGAAAAATAGCATTTTGATATTTATTCTAATTTTGAGATTGCTTCTAATGAATATAAAAGTAGGAAGAATTCAAATAAGATGGGCCCAATATTATATCATAAAATAGTAGCAAGTGGATCGGCCCGAATCTGGAGCTTTCTTCTCTCTCCCTCCAACTTTCCCCCTTCATTCGATCTTCCCTCTCTCTTCTTCCTCTCTGGTAATCGGAGTCAGAAGAACCGTCGCCCGCCCCTATTCAATATCATCGCAACAACATGCCGAACCACACCGATGCTAGTTCCTAGCGCCTTTCCATGTAAAGTGCTCTCGATGCCATTATCTTTCTCCCTTTTTCTCCTTCTCCCTTTAGCATCAGGTTTTTCCTACTTCTACATATTTAATCAATATGGGATTCTATTATGAGTTTATTTGAATACCAGATGATATGCACTTTTTTCTGGCTATATGAATTGTGTTTGAAGGATTGTGAGAGCGATTTGAACTGCACTTTTTGCTAGAATAATGTGTGATAAATTTACTGATGGATTCTGAATGAAGAAATTTGGATTTGTGCAGAAGCATTACTCTGGGAGTTTACTTCGTTTGTACTCAAATTTATTCCGCGGAGAAGCTGAAATGGACAAGTCTAGGCCTAGGCAGAGGAAATTATCTGTGTACCTTTACATCCCCAATATTATTGGTTGGTAAAAAGTTTCATTTCTCTATACTCTGTTCAATGTTCTGAAGTTACATAGTGGATTGTTTTTATTGTTAGGAAATGGTTAGGAAGTAGAGAAAAGTTCATTCAAACTTCTTTTGCACTGTTTATTGCGTTCCTTTCGTATCATTAAGCAACTCAGTTCGAAATCCCAAATAATTAATGTGTAGTTATATTTTGTTGTTGTATGACTGAATAATGCCTTAATGGACACTGCAGGGTACTTAAGGATTCTCATGAATGTTGTCGCTTTTGCTCTATGCTTCTCGAACAAAAAGATTTTCTCCGTTCTCTATTTCTTTAGGTGAGTATTAATGCTTGAAGGTGTTCCTTATTGGTTTTAGCTTTATTATTCATTTAGATGCTTGTAATTGTGTGCTTACATCATTAACTGTATCTTTTAGCTTTGTATGCGATGGTGTGGATGGATGGTGTGCTCGTAAATTTAATCAAGGTATGTGCGGCTGCTTGGTCTAAAACTCTCTTATTGCATGACATTATGCATGGCTAAAAATATTTAAATAGGAACTTTTATATTTTGGTGCTGATTTCAGTCTATAGTTAGTTACTTATGCAACATTCTTTGTAGACTCAACATCGCGGCTTTTTTTTTTTTTTCTTTCGCTTAATACGTAATTAATTATATGAGTTTCCCTCATTCTGCTGAACTGGCATGACAAAATTACTATGGAGTTTAAGAAAACATTAATAGATTGCTGGAAACTGTTTTCTTTGACTTATTTTATGGTGATGATAATTTTTAGAATTCATAAGCACAATGCATAATACAGGATTATATATAACACCAGTCAGATAAATGATTTATCATCAACTGTTTCTTATATATATTTTTTTTGATAAAAAATTGTTTCCTATATTCTTCATTGGACAAAATAAAGTTTTATATGGTGGAAAATAAATCTGGCCATCCATCAACTTTCTTGTAACATCATTGTGATTTTTATGGTCAGTTTCTACTTTTGGAGCTGTTTTGGATATGGTAACTGACAGGTAATAAATTTTAATTCTCTGTTTCTGCGCAGAGGTGACCTTTAACTTTTCTCTTATTTATATGGACAATACAAAACGTGTTTTTTTCTATATGATGATTTTTTGTTCAAATGTTCGATTCCACAGGATTAGTACTGCTTGCCTACTTGTGATTCTTTCTCAAGTTTACAGGTAGAGTATTACTATATTATTCAGTGCTTTTATAGAGACTTCCAAATTAGTCTTTGTTCATAATTGAACTTTCTGGAGGGTGTTTGCAGGCCTGGTTTGGTTTTCTTGGCATTGCTTGCTTTAGATATTTCCAGCCATTGGCTGCAAATGTACAGGTATGAAATCCTATTAAATCTCTTAACACTTGAACTTTGTTCTTTCAGATTGGTTAATTTGGTAGATCTTGGATGCTTTTGACTGCAGTACCTTCTTATCAGGCAAAGTTAGCCATAAAGATGTAAAGGACAGCACCAGCTGGCTGTTTAGATTATATTATGGAAACAGAATGTTTATGGCTTATTGTTGTGTGGCATGTGAGGTACTTTCAACTTGATAGGTCTACTTGATATGTCTATTTACCTCAAAACGTTATTTGATGTAGCTGTCATATATCTTTTAGTTCTAAATGCTTAAGATGTACAGGTTCTCTACATTATTCTATTTCTTCTTGCTGAGAAGCAAACTGAAAATTTGATGGATGTAAGGTCTTCCTTGCTCTTAGTAGTTACTTCTTTAGTTTAGTCAAAGAGCTTTTCACCAGCCTGCTTTATCTGTAATATTTTTGCCCTTCAGGTTTTATTAAGCTCGATGCAGAATTTGTTTCTTTTCTTTCTTGTCTGCATAAGTTTGTTCGGATGGGCTGTGAAGCAAGCCATTAATTTAATACAGGTACTAGGTCAACTGTTACTTCTTCAAAGACGTAAGGGTGCTTCATGTAATTTTTTTACAATGGATGTCTGACAAGATGATTAAATTTAAAATATGGTTTCCAAATGCATTTTATTGGTTGAAATCTCCATTCGAGAAATGCAACAAAAGTTTTCCTTAAAGCAAAGAAGGCAACACTTTTTTTTGCATTTGTCAGTGTTATCAGCTGAGTCCGCTAACTTGTACATAATAGGCAAGCATATTTGCATAATTCAATCATAGAAATGAAAACTGCAGTCAAAAGAGAAGAGTACAAAATAGAGGAGAATGAGAGTAGTTTTCAAACAACTAAACACTGGAATGCTATAGCTATTCATAGTTCAAGTTTACTAATCTAAAATTTGCCTTGCTTCAGATGAAGACAGCAGCCGATGTCTGCGTGCTCTATGATATCAACAAGAAACAGAAGCCCTGATAGAGGAACGGACAGCAGCATTTTTGTGTCTATTCCTTTGTACCAACTATCCACTAGTTTGCCGTCTGAATCATAGTTTGGAGCCAAAATGGTTAGTTTTTTATTGACATTTCTTGTTGATATTGTAACTCAGAACAAAATTTGCCCCTTTTTTGTGGGTTTTGGCTGTTTTTATAACACTCGATAGAGAAATGTGGATGTTTCATCTTTTCTATTCTGAAGCACTGTTTTTCTGACTCAAGTTTTATTTTGATTACTTCTTTTTTATTGTATTCTAAGATGGTCTATATATAATAATGATATCTGTCCTAGTTTATTGTCCTTCTTGTCACGCTCTTATCTGTGGTTTTTGTTTCTCTGGTTGGGTTTAAGAGAATATTTTTTGAGATAATGTTACTTTTAAATGTTAGTTTTATGGTCTGATCTGCCTTCTACTCGCCTTTGATGCAAGTGAAGTTTTTACCTGATTACATATATCATAGTTATTTCTAATACTGAATGAATGTTGCGCAATTTAAGTGTAAAGTTAAACCTTAACATTTTCCAAACAGAATTAATTAGGTTCATATGAAAATTTCTCAATGCAAACATCACGTATCGAAATCAATACAAAAGCATAAAAAAAAATAAAATAAAATTGGAAGCAGTTTATGTAAGTTAAAACAATTAAACAAGAGGACTTGATTATAATTTAGCTGTTCGCATCATTAAATCAACTCAAAATGGTGATTTTTCTTTTTATATTTTCAATCATTCCTACTCACCTATCAGGCAATGTCAAATAACCATCTAAAGCTTGAAAACCAAGTCACACAACAATGTCAAATCTCTTCTCTAACTTGATAAAAAATTTGCCAATAATTCTGACTTTGACCAGCCTTCAAATGAAGAACAAGTTGATGACTCTCTATAAGAAAGTGTCGTGCTAAACAAATTCAATACTGCTTGCCTAGAACTCTTTCTAACCCCCCCACAAGAAAGCAAGAAAAATTTGAATCATCATCAATAAAGGCTATATCCAAACAACTGACTGATGAGAATGGCAAATCCAAGAGCAATTGCGATGGAAGAAGCAGCCCAAGTGAGTTTCTCAGTGATTCTAGGAATCCTGTCTTTCAAAGCCTGAGTGCAAGACCCTATAAACACTGTATAGCTTCCCATCGCCACTACTGTCCCAACTAAAAACATGGCGAGAAATGCAGCACCAGCCAGGCGAGAAGGCAGTGCAAGAGCAGGCAAGATCATCATCAATGCATCAGGCTGCAACCCATGAACGATTCCGGTAGCAAAAGTAGCAAACCCTATCTTCTTCCCACCCGACGAGTTTTCAACCCTTTCATATACACTCACATCGCATTCACCCTTTTCCAGGGCAACGCATGGGGTGGGTACCTCTGATGCTTCCCTTATACCCATTGCACCAATCACAAGCAGAGTAATGCCCACCACTCTTGTTCCCCAAGTGCGGATTACTTCAATGTGAAGCCGATCTTTTAGGAGTAAAAAAAGTAAGCCGAAGATGAGTTGGCCGGCATCATGGCCACATCCCCAAAGGGCTCCAACAGCTGCACTTTCCATCCGAGTGCGGCCTATTGAGAGTGGAGCCAGAGCTGCAAGGTGATCTGGCCCTGATAATGTGTGTAAGCAGCCAGCCAAGAAACCAGTCCAAGCACTACTTAGGAGTTCAGTGTGGAGTAATCTTCGTCCAACTGCAGCTGCAGCAGGGCCTCCAGTCTTGGCTGCAGATTGAAACGTTGCAAAAGCCGGAGATGCAAAAACTGGTTGGATCAGGATCAAAATCAGAGCAGATATAACAATAAATGTCCCTGCATTCATTACCTGAAAATATTTTTTGAATATCGATTTTTCGTTAGTAAATCACTGAAGTTCTTCCCATGGCATGGAGAACCTCAACATAAAAGTGTTAAGAAACCCTCTTCATGAAGACAAAGCTCGTCAATATCCTGCTCTTTTAGTTGTTGATATACCATACCCTATGGCTATAAAGCGTGAATCAGGATAAAATTTTCTTCACATGAATCAAGACAGATGGCTAGTAATATGTGTGATTGTATCCCATTGATAACCCTTTCCACTACATCACTTTTCAAACCCTTTTCAAAACTTCCATTAAATTTTGATGTTAATTGGCAGAGACATTTTGAATCTTTTCACCGATGTATGCACTAAATTCTACAGCCGGAATTCTAGTAAATATATCCAGAACAGTGATACGTTAAACTTAAGCTGCCAAGACTGTGTAACACTTCCAGTCAAGAAGAAAAAAGGAGGGACAAACAAGTAAAGACATAACTTAATAAGATCTAATTAATTAATCGTGACACAAGCTTCATTTAATAAGATCTAGTTCCTGCCTTTATCTTCATCATACGACACCGTGATGAAAATTGAGCAGTTATAATTGCACGGGAAAGGAACACATAACATATCTGAACTTCATCTTCGCAATAAATTGACAATATTCTTGGAATTCTTATTTAAATCAATGGGCAACCATGTCTATACTAGAGGTTTCAGTTGGACCCTCTTTGAACTAGCATTTAGCAAAATTTAATAACAGTACAAATAATGGAACTGAAATACATCCACGAGTTCGAATGTTTTCAAGTGTACTTTTCAAAAGGAAATCCAAACTTAGATGCAGGTCTAATAATCAAATCTAATTATGCTAAATTATTTGAAAGACCAAACTTTGCCTCCCAACTTATCCAGAAGACAAGGAGACCTTAAGAAACCCCAACTTCCATTCTTAACCATCAAAGGAATTAAACGATCTGGAACCCGTCAACAGAATGTGAAGCTCAAAAGTAAAAGCAGAGAGATAAAAAAACATCCACTGTGAATAAATTGGTGTTATTAATCATAAAGAAGGCTGTGCCGAAAAATATCTGTTTAATTCGCCATACCTTTCCTTTTCCAGCAAACCAAATTGCAATCTCTTTAAGAAACTGAGGATCCGGAAGTCGCCCATTTGGCGAGGCAGTCGGAGAAGCAGACGAAGATGTCAAATTACCCAATGCAATCGAAAAAGACGAAGGAGGAGACGAAGACGAAGATGGGTTTTCATATTTACAGCAGAAGGAGTTGACGCCTCTGAATTTTGGACTTTTGGAGGTAGGACTACTGAGCTGCAGCGAGTCAACTCGACCGAGGCGAGGAAGAAATAGAGAACTCTTTATCTGGGTCTTCAATGGGGTCGGAGAAGAAGAATACAGAAGCCTCTCCATGGCCTCCTCTTCGTCTGTCGTGGCTCTCAGAAAGAAGCTGGGCTTTGAGAGATAAAGGTTTTGCAGAAGAAGAGGGTTACAGGATAAAGTGCTCAGACGTCACCATGTAAACTCATACGCTGCCCCAATATTGATAATCTTGTTTAGACACTAATCATCGACCCACTTGATTAGGAATGTCTAATTATTAAATTTCTATATGTTATGAGCATAATCACATTCGTTCACGACAGTTTGAGAGGCTCAAGAGACGTGAAGAAGTCTACAATTGCGACCTTTAAAATTTAGGTTTGAATATAAGAACTAACTTTCCTTCTTTGTCATATTTACTCATCTTTAGTGAGCACAATGTGCCCATGCGTGTCATTCGCATCTCATATAAAGCTAAATTTACCTCAATATTATTATTTAAAATTATATTTTTAAAGTTAGTGAACACAATAAAAAAATTTAACAAAGATGAGAAAAAATTATTCTTTTGATTTCAATCTCTGGGTGGTTTTGATTGCAGGAAAATTAGATCTATCGATCAACAAAATGTCTTCATCTTCCTTCGTAGTTATATCTATTTTGAATGTTAACATAAATACAATAGTCGATTTATTGGCATAGTGAGTGATCAACAAGTGACAAATATTTTGTCTATGACCAACGAGGATAATCAAGCGGTATGATTCTTTGAAGCTCTAGATCAATAAAGAATATAGGTGGTAGTTTCCGGCTAATCCTTCGTGAATAAACATGTGAAATTACGATAAATAGATTGAATCACCCATTAAAATATAAATATTAAAATCATATTGCACTTTAAAGAAGTATAAGAGCTAACCTCTTTTGTGGAATCTAAGAACACAATGCTTAATAATGTCAGCTCAATTACTACTCAAACTAAACCCAAACGGAAGAAGCAACAAAACAAGAGTGAAAGATCAAGGTTAGTGACCCGATGTTAAAAAGTGTTGTGACACTTTGTATGACACCGGTTATAAATACGATATAGGACAATATTAAAATGCGGAAATAAAGAACACCAGAGGTTGGTAACGCAGTTCGGCAATCAGCCTACATCTGCGGGGCCACGCCCAGATATGAAAACATTTCACTAGTTCAACCAAGATTACAAGACACTCGGACTTAAAACAAAATAAGACTTCCTCTTATATTTGATGCCGCATCCGTCAACCTCCACTAGTGAAACTGTTTTGCGAGCTCCCCTCGACTTTAGAATGACCTCTCCCGAGATCCGTGTATGGCAAGCTCCCCTTGCCCAATAAGAATGTAGGTCACTAGAATAAATTCCTATGACATTGTCTGTGACGCTTGACAATGTCAGAGGATAAGATCACTCAGAACAGGCTTCAACAAACCAGTCTACGACACGACTGAAACAATGATCACATACACCTCACAGAACCATGGGTGAAGAAACAAAGACGCTCAGAAAAATTTCTCACACAAACACAATAACGTCGACACTTTTACATACAAAAAGAAGACTTTTTATATCAAGAGCAGGATGCAGATCTGTTTCTCTCAGCAATCTTCTCAAAACAAACTTTTCATTCGCCTGATTATATCCCACAGAATCAGCAAGATATCCGAAACAGCTCGGCCAACAAACTAACCGCAGAAACATTTCCAATGACATTTTAGGAGAGTATCCCTAATAATTAGGTATATGTACCATGTTTGTTACGATTTCCTTTCCAGCAAATCATATTTGAATTGACGAAATATTCTGCCAAATATCTTCTCCAAAAATAAGCACATAGATAATATATATTCCAAAAGAATATAATTTCCAAAATAATACTTTCCAACAATAATAGTTTGCCAAAAATAATGCCAACACACAGTTGCATTAACAATCTCCCCCTTTGGCATTTTTTGGCAAAACACAACTCCCCTTAAAGGAGATAACATGAAACTCCCCCTTAATGAGAAGTCCTTGAGGCAAGCCGATCAATGTAATGTCATTTCAAATAGAAACACCAGCATAAGTTGTATTCATATCATCAGAAATGTAATCATTCACCACAACCAAAATACTCCCCCTTTTTGCCATAAAAAGACAAAAGGGTATGAATAATGTCAAGTAAACCATAGTTAACTAGGTGCAAAGAAGTCAGCAAAAAAATACTGATGGTAGTTCAAAATAAAATACTGACAATCATCTAACCAGTTTTATCAACGGAGTCATCATATGCTGCTGAGACAGTTTGAGAAGCATTATGAGAATCAGTGGAGGCTGAAGGTGATTTCTCCGATGCCTGACCTGGATCAGTTGGATTGGCATCATTTCTCACAGCAGAATGCCGAACAAGTTCTTCCAGGAGGTCAGACAGGACCTTCTTTCTAGTTTCTAAGTCCTGTAATTCACCTTGAATAATTCTAATAGTTCGTGAAATTAAATTATCACCAACAACATCCTCTGTACTAGCAGCATTTTGAATATCATCAATATGTCCTCCGGTTCGAAGTTTAGAACTTATCCTGATTTCTTCACAATCCATGTTTAAGTTATCGGAAACATTTAAAGCAATCCGTTGAGAGCATAAAATACCAAAGATCATACAAGGAAAAGGTAAAGAAGACCTGTTGTGCTTGCCATGAATGTGCTTCAAGATCTGGTCGAAGAAAAATTTGCCAATGTCAAAAGGAATGCCAGTGCCAACTTGAAACAATAACCTGGCCATCTTTTTATTTATGCCAGAGGCGTGAGACGATGGTAGCCAATTGCGGATTGCAATTTTGTGGAGAATTGCAAATTTGGCAGTAAGTTGAGATGCAGGAAAGTCCTTTGCACGAGGCCAAATTTGTCTAACGCCGCCTGTGACACTTGTGATTATATTATCAAAATCAGGAGTATAGTGTTCCGAGTCAGTCCAAAAACTTCCAATATAAGAATTTATAACTGAAGGACTGAATTCAAATAGAGACCCTCTCAAAAATACATGACCAAAATCAGAATGGCTTTGGTCAATAATAGAAGGTGATAGGTTACAGTAGAATTCACGGATAACTTGGGCAGAGAAGGGTTTTAATCCTTTGAAGGTCATGCCAACTCCATGACTGATAAGCAGATTTACAAGGTCCTTGCAATCTTTAAAATCAACCATATGAATGTTCTTTTCGCTCCAGATACTCTTCTTTGACACTAGACTCCAGAGGCTAGCGTTGAAAGGAGTTTTAAAAACAGGAGATTTTTCAGGGGATTTTGAAGACTTACTGGGCTTTTTGTGTGACATTTTTCGTGAAACTTTCCTTTTTGAAGTGGCAGGAGAGGGCATTGAAGCTTTTCTTTTTCCCTTTTCTTTTCTTACGGCTTTGGTCTGAGTCTTCTGAACACTTCTGCTTGGTGATTTAGACATCAGTCGCGCAGATTTCCTGGGAGGAGATACTTTCTTCTTCGAAGCTTGTAGACTGTTTTCTTCCTCCGAAGATAAGGACTGAATTTCAGCAGCATTGTCCCACTGTTTATCAGATGATTCTTCATCAATCAACGAAGGTGCATTTTTTCTTTTGGTGGGTAAAACTAACTTCGAACGAACCCTTGGGGGTCCAAAGGAGACTTTCAAGTGAGCAAGAGGGTTTGAGTTTTTACTGCTTTCTTCGCCAGTAGGTTTGTATTGACAGATCGGAATCGCTTCAATAACATCCAGAAAACCTTCTTCAGAGTGCGTCGATTGAGTACCAGGTATTTGAAACCGTTTGTGATGCAAGTGCTCACTGTCAGATGATTCATCGCTATAATCCACAAGAGTCGCCATAGATGATCAGAGATAGTTGCTGAAGAAGAGAAGAGAGCTTCGACGGCAGTGAGAGAGAGTCTTAGCGCTATTTTGAAAAATCGAAAACAGAAGATAGTAAAAAGAAGGGTTTTCACCGATTTGGGCAAATACCGCAAGCAAAAAGATGTTGTTGTAATTTGGGAAATAAACCCAAAGAGATATTCATAAATAAATTTCAACAGATTTGAAAATAAATCCAAAATCCCATAAAATATTCATAACTTCCGCCAGAAAAAGATTATGGAAATAAACCATAAATCATTCCCAAAAATAGGTCTTCATGAAATATCGCATATATCATGTGGAACAGAGAAGACTAGGAACTCAAGAATAGTAAAGAGATCCCCAAATACAAATGATCGCCAAATAAAAGTGTGCAGAAAATAAAAACAAAAACTCATATGACCTTTCTTCAGAGAATACAAAGGCCCAAAGTTGACTTTAGTTCTTCAAATCTCAAGCTATCTAGTGCTTTAGTAAAAATATTTGCTGTTTGTTTTTCTGTTGTCACATGCTCCAAGTTAATTGTTTTGTCTTCAACTAGTGCTCGAATGAAGTGATGTCTGATGTCAATATGTTTTGTACGTGAATGTTGAACCGGATTCTTCGAAATATTAATCGCACTCATATTATCGCAATAAAGTGTCATGACATTCTGTGTAACACCATAATCTTTCAGCATTTGCTTCATCCAGAGAAGTTGGGTACAACTACTCCCAGCTGCAATGTATTCTGCCTCAGCTGTTGAAAGAGATATTGAATTTTGTTTCTTGCTAAACCATGAAACTAAATTGTTTCCCAAGTAAAAACATCCACCTGATGTACTTTTCCGATCATCAGCACATCCAGCCCAATCAGCATCACAATACCCTACAAGATTTGCGTTGGTGTCAAAAGAGTACCAGATTCCATAATCTACTGTTCCGCAAATATATTTTAGAATGCGTTTCACTGACGCTAGGTGTGACGCTTTAGGATTTGCTTGAAAACGAGTGCATAGACCCACACTGTAGCAAATATCCGGTCTACTGGCTGTTAGGTATAGAAGACTTCCAATCATACTTCTGTATAAGCGGCTGTCAACTGAGATACCTTTATCATCTTTAGAGAGTTTCTCCTTTGTGCCAATCGGAGTTCGTTTTGGACGACATTTTTCTAGATTGAATTTCTTTAACATATTCTTGGCATATTTGCTTTGAGTAATAAAAATACCTTCTTGAGTTTGTTGAATCTGGAGTCCAAGAAAATAGTTGAGATTGCCTACCATGCTCATTTTGAATTCTCCCTTCATTTGTTCAATAAATTCGTCTACCATTTTCTGTGACACTGAGCCAAAAACGATGTCGTCTACATAAATTTGAGCAATTAAGATCTGACCTTTATGGTGGCGAATGAACAGGGTTTTGTCTACTCCCCCTCGCTCATATCCCTTGGATAATAAATACACAGTAAGGCGTTCATACCATGCGCGTGGAGCTTGTTTAAGCCCATAGAGTGCCTTCTTTAACTTGTACACATAATCGGGATGATGAGGGTCTTCAAATCCCTTAGGTTGAGCCACATATACTTCCTCATTAAGATAACCATTGAGGAACGCACTTTTAACATCCATTTGGTGAAGTTTGAAGCGCATAACACTAGCAAGGGCTAATAAGAGTCTAATGGATTCAAGGCGAGCAACCGGAGCAAAAGTCTCGTCAAAATCAACCCCTTCAATTTGTAAGTAACCTTGAGCAACCAATCGAGCTTTGTTGCGAATGATGTTTCCATGTTCGTCACTTTTATTTTTGTAGATCCATTTTGTGCCAATAACATTTGTATCGGGAGGGCATGGAACTAAATCCCAGACTTGATTTCTAGTGAATTGTCCGAGTTCGTCTTGCATGGCATTGATCCAGTGTTCATCAAGAAGAGCTTCGGTGATATTTGTTGGTTCAAACGTCGAAGTGAAGCAAGCCATATGGATCATATCTCGATAATTGACTCTAGGTTTATTTCTGGTTTGAATTCCATCATCCAGTCCTCCAATAACATCATCTGTAGAATGGTTCCTGTGAACACGTGTAGATGGTTGTTCGGTATTAGAGGTAACTTCATCTCCCATATTGATTGATGTAGGTTGATCAGTGACATTTTCTGAGACATTTTCGGGAGCCTTGTCAAGAACAAGTTCTGAGACAGTGGAATTATCTTCTGTGGAGTTCTGATGTGGATCTTCTATAGAGTTATCAGCAGAATGAAGTGAATCATCTATACGGACATTTGCAGATTCAATTATACTCCGAGTTCGTTTGTTGTATACCCGATAGGCACGGCTATTTGTAGAGTATCCCAGAAATATACCTTCATCACTTTTGGGATCCATCTTTCCTCTATGCTCCCTGTCATTAAGAACAAAACACGTACTCCCAAAAGGATGAAAATAACTAAGGTTTGGAGTTTTACCTTTCCATAATTCATAGGGAGTCATTGTCGTTCCAGTACGTAGATACACTCGATTGATAGTGTAGCAGGCTGTGTTCATAGCTTCGGCCCAAAATCTCTGTGGAGTATTGTTTTCGTGTAACATTGCGCGTGACATTTCTGCTATAGTTCGATTTTTGCGCTCAACGACCCCATTTTGCTGAGGTGTTATTGGTGCAGAGAATTCATGAGAGATGCCAAGTTGATTGCAGAAATTTTCAAATACTGAGTTCTCAAACTCCCGTCCGTGGTCACTTCGAATTCGAACAATTTTTACAATAATACAATCTTTCTCTCGCTGAAGCCGAAAGCATAAGGCTTTGAAGGCATTAAACGTGTCAGATTTGTCTCTGAGAAATTCTATCCAGGTGTATCTTGAAAAGTCATCAACAACTACGTATGCATATCGTTTTCCACCGAAACTTTCAATTGCCATTGGACCCATTAAATCCATATGTAATAATTCAAGAACTCGTTTAGTTGCTGGTGTCTGAGACTTTTGATGTGACACTTTAGTTTGCTTCCCAATTTGACATGGTCCACAAACTCTATCTTCATCAACACTTATCATGGGTACTCCTCGTACTGCTCCTTTTGAGATAACTTGTTTTAACATCCTGAGATTTACATGACCCAGTTTGCGATGCCATAATATAGTGTCTGCCATGCTTGCTAGAGCACATGTAGTTGATGGTGAAATGAGGTAGCAGTTATCAGAAGACCGAATTCCTTCGATGATACATTTGTTGGTGTGATCCGAGACAACACATTTGTTGCGAGTGAAATGCACCTTCAGGTCTTGGTCACATAGCTGACTAATGCTGATCAGATTTGATTTCAAACCTTTTACAAGTAGAACATTTTTCAGAGAAGGCAGTCCTGGAATGTCTAATGTTCCCTTTCCAATAACATTTTCTGTGACACCGTTTCCGAATGTTACTTTTCCCAGACCTCCTGAAGTAATATTCTTTAAGAATCTTGCTTCACCAGTCATATGTCGTGAACACCCACTATCAAAGTACCATGCATCAACAGATGTTGCCTTTAGAGAAGTATGAGTAACATTGCATTTTAAGTTCGCTTTCTTTATCCATTTTTGTTTGCGAAATCTGTGCGAAGAAATATATCCAGCAGTACCTTTTCTCAAGTCATTCAGATAAGCAAAACATCTAGGACGAATATGGCCTTTTCGAAAGCAATAATGACAAACGGGAATAAATTTGTTACCTTTAGCTTTGGAAACCTGTGTACTGGACTTCATCTCACAACTGTTTTTAGAGTCTGTTTTCTGTTCAGCTTTGTTGATGGATATTGCAACATTCTTTCCTTTATTTTCAGCATATATGTTTGACACTTTTGGTGACATTGAGCATTCTCCTTTGTAGCCAATTCCAGAGGTATCATCATATGTTCTTCCTGCCATTAAAATATTATCAAGTATAGATGTACCTGAGTTTAGCATTCTGACGTTCTTCTTCATATGATTCAGATCGTTGGTCAGTTGTTCTATCTCATCCTGACTACATTTGAGTTTCACTTCCAGATCAGTAATAAGCTCTTGAAGACTTCCATTTTCAATTTTTAGACTCCCAATCTGTTTTCGAAGATGATGATTTATTTCAGCCAATTCTGTCCATTTTTCATAGAGCTTCTTATATTCATCAATAAAATCTTCTTTTGTACCTTCATCCATATCATCACTATCTTCAGATAAAGTTTCAGAGACATTTGGAGTGACTTTATCAAAACTTGTAGATTTGGTTTTCACCACCAGTGCCATATTCTGATTTGAGATTTCATCTTCCTTTTCTGAATCACTCTCGCTCCATGTTGTATTGAGAGAGGTCTTTTTCTTCTTCAAAGTGTTTGCACATTCCGCCTGAATGTGTCCATAGCCATCGCATTCTCTACATTTAATTCCCCTGTTATTCCAGGATTTTTCTGAAGATTGATTTTCATCTTTGGACTTCTTATAACTTGTAGAGTCATTCTTGGTGTTAGTGACATTTTGTCTGACACCACGATTATTTCTACCAAATTTCTTCAACACTTTGCTGAAATTTCTTGATAATAATGCTAAAGATTCTTCCAGATCATCTTCATTGCATTCTTCAGAATTCTGGATCTCTGCTTTTAAAGCCAATCCTTTCACCTTCTTTGTTTCTACATTTGCATCGAGATTCATCTCAAATGTTCTAAGAGAACCCATCAGCTCCTCTAATTTCATTTTGGTGATATCTTTTGCTTCTTCAATTGCAGTAACTTTATATGCAAAGCGTTGAGGTAGAGATCTTAACGTTTTTCTCACAAGTTTTTCTTCGGAGATGGTTTCTTCGAGAGTAAAAGCTTCATTGGCAATGTCACAGAGTCTTGCATTAAATTCAGCAATGTTTTCATCATCATGCATCTTCAAGTTCTCAAATTTTGTTGTTAAAAGCTGTATTTTTGATAACTTAACTGCTGAAGTACCTTCATACGTAGTCTGAAGAATATCCCAAGCCTTTTTAGCAGACTCACATGTAGAAATAAGTCTAAATTGGGTTGGATCAACACCATTAAATATTGCATTAAGAGCCTTTGAGTTGCTATTTGCTAGAGCATCTTCAGTGGCAGACCAGCTTTCTTCGGGTTTGATAGATGTAACTCCATCTTTTGTAATTGTTGGTTGGTCCCAACCTGTAAGAATGGATTTCCAAGCTTTTTCATCAACAGCCTTAATAAATGCTCTCATTCGGGCTTTCCAATAAGCATAATTGTTTTCGTTTAGCAAGGGTGGACGCATTGTTGAACCTCCTTCTTTCATAGAGTCCATTGTAGTAAAACCAAGATCAAGTCCTGCGGATCTCGCCTAAGAAACAGAGACGTCCCGCTCTGATACCAATTGAAAGATCAAGGTTAGTGACCCGATGTTAAAAAGTGTTGTGACACTTTGTATGACACCGGTTATAAATACGATATAGGACAATATTAAAATGCGGAAATAAAGAACACCAGAGGTTGGTAACGCAGTTCGGCAATCAGCCTACATCTGCGGGGCCACGCCCAGATATGAAAACATTTCACTAGTTCAACCAAGATTACAAGACACTCGGACTTAAAACAAAATAAGACTCCCTCTTATCTTTGATGCCGCATCCGTCAACCTCCACTAGTGAAACTGTTTTGCGAGCTCCCCTCGACTTTAGAATGACCTCTCCCGAGATCCGTGTATGGCAAGCTCCCCTTGCCCAATAAGAATGTAGGTCACTAGAATAAATTCCTATGACATTGTCTGTGACGCTTGACAATGTCAGAGGATAAGATCACCCAGAACAGGCTTCAACAAACCAGTCTACGACACGACTGAAACAATGATCACATACACCTCACAGAACCATGGGTGAAGAAACAAAGACGCTCAGAAAAATTTCTCACACACACACAATAACGTCGACACTTTTACATACAAAAAGAAGACTTTTTATATCAAGAGCAGGATACAGATCTGTTTTTCTCAGCAATCTTCTCAAAACAAACTTTTCATTCGCCTGATTATATCCCACAGAATCAGCAAGATATCCGAAACAGCTCGGCCAACAAACTAACCGCAGAAACATTTCCAATGACATTTTAGGAGAGTATCCCTAATAATTAGGTATATGTACCATGTTTGTTACGATTTCCTTTCCAGCAAATCATATTTGAATTGACGAAATATTCTGCCAAATATCTTCTCCAAAAATAAGCACATAGATAATATATATTCCAAAAGAATATAATTTCCAAAATAATACTTTCCAACAATAATAGTTTGCCAAAAATAATGCCAACACACAGTTGCATTAACAAAGAGGTATACCAAAAAAATAAAAAAAATTAAAAAAAAAAAAGTGAAAAGGGCTTATTGAAGTAAAGAAAAAGGTAGAAGTTTTGAATTACTCGAGAGATAGAGGAATGAAAATTGGCCTAACAAACTCTACTAGATTGACCACTTTTAGAGTCGTACCATAACCTATGTTGCATTGAGCCAGGAAGGAGACATAAAAAAGGGTTGAAGAAAGTCGTGATGATTGATGTACAAAGGAATGCAGTCTCCTTCGTTATAAATATTCACTATGTAGATGTTGGGGATGATATCAACTAGTAGAATACGCCACTGAACAATTCTCTTGATCACCTTCTTAAACAAGGGAGGAAGTTGGGCTACCTCCTCGTCTTGCATTATACATGGTGGGTTTCTTTTACTATCGTGTTTGTAGGAAGATGCAATCAACTAGTTTTAGAATCGTCATCAATTTGCACCCTTCTCAAAAGATACACAACAAACACAAAAAAACGACAAATGTATCACTCCGTAATTGTAACAACGCCTGAATTGTATTGTTACACGCCATTTGCCCCCACATTCATTTTGGAGGAGCAAAATATGTCATTTTTTGTAAAAAAATATTCAATTCAACTTCTCATCAACTTACATGTATCATAACTAATCTAACATGTAATATGTTTGTTTCAATTCATAGTCGTCTTTAACATAAGAAAGGATTATAATTCTAACCACTTAGTCGATCTTCTTGCTTCATCCTCTGTATCATGTAGATATAATCCAAAACAATATTCTACTCTTTTAGATTGAAATCGTTAATGTGAAGCTCAAGTCTTTGAAGAATATTAGTAGATCTTCTATTTATTTGCTCTATATGAACGAACTCCTTCATGCGAATTATCAAAAACCTAATACGCTGTTTTTCCTTTTCAGTGCATCCATTGGTTGTCCGATTAGAAACTGGTCAATCACTTCTTTAATAAGAGATTGGAATCCATGAAGATGATGACATCAAGTCTATACTCTAGTTTCACTCTTAAATAGCAATAATCATCGTTTTTTTCTTCTTGATGATGATGATGTTCACAATATACATTGGAATTAAATGAAGATAAGCTTAATCTTTCTACAAAAAAAGAAGACCCTTTTGCTTTTCTTTCTGTTAATGTTTCCTCACGCATTCTATCTTAACAAAACAACATTAACACAATCAACCATTAATATATGGATCTTAGCTCAAACCCCATCAAACTAGAACAAAAAAAAGCACATAGAGTCAAAATGGACAAATATAGTGATGGTCTGAGTTTAAGTTAACAATATTAATCACAGTCAAAATAATGAATTGTAATTAGGAACGGTAAAAAATTACTATTATAAATAGAAAATAGCCCATTGCATTGGAAAGTCATTTGAGTAAAATGACTTTGGTTAGGAAATTGACTACTAAATGTGATCATAATTATGAACCAATTTAGAGGATTGAAATTAAAACACTAAGGTAGGAATTGATTACTAAACAAAGTCAACTAGATTTGAAATGGAGAAATTATAAAACTTAGAAGTTAATACTTTGACTTTAGACTTTGGACTTGAGAAGGTTGCGAATGGGAGTTGTGCTCAGAATTAAGGAGCAAAAAACAAGTCATATGGATACGTTGTCATATGGATACGTTGTGACATGACTTTTCCATTGGTGTGATGAAAATTTATCAAACAATGAGACATCGACATGTGACCTAGATTAATTAAACCAATTAATTAAGCTTAATGTTAATTAATCATGGTTTTATTGTAATTTTGCTTGAAAGGAAGGAAAAAATGTCATTTGAACGCGACAAAAAGACTATATTGTAATTTAATATTTAAATTATAATATAATATAAAAATAAATAAATAAATAAACATTAGCATTTAGCTGATGTTTGGCACAAAATTTCAAACATGATTAAATTACTTCTAAATGAAGGTATTGGCAATATTTATATAACATTTTGTTTATTAAATAACAAGGATTGCAAGGTTCGTCTTGCATACAAAACTAATGCATGTAAGATTGCTCGATTTAATATCTTGGCATTTGGGGTTGGAATGCTAAGACACTGGGCTAGCAGGATGTCTCAAAGTTTGGGATTGAGATCTTTAGGCATGATAAAAGAGTGAATGCCTTGGTGTTCAAGATTGTCACATCTAGACAAGGTTTATGGGAATGTCACGACGTAGTAGGTTTATGCCACGTCATTGATGTTAAGTATAGAGTTCTTCAATTTTTTGTAAATACAGTAAATGATAACAAATAGACACTACACATCTAGATCACATTAGTTGTGATGTGTAGACACAACATACATCAAGTTAGAGATAACGTGTGTCTCTGTATACCTTGTTTGTATCACAAGGGTGTAACAATTTGGCTAACAAGTGGGTTGAATGCATTTGCTTGGAATACTAGGTAGACGCACCTTAGTTGACCCTAAGGCCCAATACGTTGCTAACCTTGTATTTGGGGCAATGCATAACCCTTAGCATTGTTACTCAGGTTGGGGGTCTACCTTGATAACATTAGAACCTTTAATGATCTTCCCTGTTGAGAGATATACATTGTTAAACATTGACACCCAATGGTGTGTTCTTTCCAGGATTATGACAGAGTTGTAACTGACGTCTCCATAGGGTACGATACATAACCTCACAAGGCGAATTGTGTGGACAACTACAACTTGCTGGTAAAAGCTCTAGAAATATAGTAGGATGTGTGTATTTTGATTGTTCATAATGACATTAACATCAGAATATGTTGATATGATGAGTAGTTAATGAATATATGATATCTATATACATATTCACTAGTTGTATGCATTATTATTGAAAGATTAAGATCAGTTATGCGATGTCACACAAGGAATTTCGTGTGACACCGATAATTAATGCAATGATGGACAATATAAATATGCGAACAATAACTGACAAGGAGGTGGGAAGCAATTCGGAAACCAGTCAGTCTGCCAGGGCCACAAACAGAATAAAAATATTTCTTGAGTTCTTTTTTT
>CM039506.1:12107375-12217483 GCA_022432975.1 Begonia masoniana
AAAAAAAAAAAAAAAAATATTTGTTTACTTGTCTCTAAACTTCACTTTTCTTTCTTCCTCTCAGTAAACATTTTTTCATATATATATCCATACATCCTACTAAGGGATGCTGATTATCATTGATCAAGATCAGCATGACCTTCCTAGTTGATAATCGGCATCCCTGCAAGCAATACATTAAATTCCAAGGCTAATAACATTATCACAAAGCGGAAAAGAAACAACAAGAAGAGTATAGTATTAAATTTTGGGTGCACTTTGCAAGCCATGCAAATTTTGTTTCTTATAAAACAAATATAAAAATTTTAGGTGGTAATAATACTAAAAGAAATGACAGATGACTTGGAGATCTTGCTGATAAAAAAAAGTGGCCATGCCTCGAAATACTTGTACCCTGTGTTTAAATCAGACTAACCAAAGAAGCAAGTGTAAATGTAAACATGCATATTGAGAAGGTATCAACCTGAATGTTGGTATTTTTCTTTAGGTAAATAATGTGACATGCATGTAAAAATTGGAAGATGTCAATGTGCAAGAGAATGTACAACTCCGAGCTTCCTTTGCATCCAAGGAAAACAAATAAAAAACTAACATTACAAAAAAAAAATATGCAATAAACTTATAGGTAGGATAAAATGCTTAAGATCTCAAAACTAGCACAACTATAGTGTTAGAAAACAGACCTCATCTTTATCAAAATCGTGTACTTTGAGTCTCTCAGCAATGTTTGAATCAAATTGATAATTAATATGAGTTCCCAGCGAAGCTTGGTGAAAAAATGAAGCCCAATGACTTCAGATAAAGTCTTGTGAGATGGCAAAGAAAAATAATCACTTGACGAAGA
This sequence comes from Begonia masoniana, assembly GCA_022432975.1. Taxonomy (NCBI): domain Eukaryota; kingdom Viridiplantae; phylum Streptophyta; class Magnoliopsida; order Cucurbitales; family Begoniaceae; genus Begonia; species Begonia masoniana. Next base: position 12,108,220 of record CM039506.1, read on the forward strand.
AGCTACATGAACAATTGCAAGAAGCCTAGATATCTGTTCAATAGAACAAAAGTAAAGTCAATATGCAAAAAATCATGTATAAGTTAAAGGACTACAACTCAAAGACACAAACAAAGAATACATAAAAACTAGTGAAACAGAAATAATTAAGATCATCATCACATAACACTTTGAGATTTCATTCACAAAACCTATATTCAAAAGTCTAAATTATTATGATGCATTGAAATATTTTATATATTGTCATGTGAAAATTAATTTGTCAATCAGAGTTCCCAAACAATATTGGTAAGCAGTTGTGTCATGACGTCCTATTTGATTAAAAAAAGAGCTACAATTTCCTCTAATCAAAACCCAATGCACTTCATACAAAAATGTTCTTTCCCAACCAAACGTGTTCGTAAAACACTTTCGCCATATAATCTGGGTAAGTTATCAAAATTTATATATGAAACTAAGAACAATCTTGTAAAGAGTTATACCACCAAATTTTAAGTCAACAATATTAAATACCTAAAGATAATAAAGTACAAATGGTGTTATAAAGACGAAAGGCAGTCGAAAAGGAGCAGCAACAATATAATTGTCCAATATTTTTTCTTACACGATGACAAAGCATTCAGAATTGCAAGTTAGTAACCAACAAAACAAATGATACTAAAATAAATAAAGATGTTCTAAACCTAATAAAATGAACGATTATAAAAAACTAAATGTAATAAAAGTACAAGCAATATGACCTTCTGAACAACTGTAGGGACCTCACGGCAGAGTGTAAAGGCTAATCTCAACCAAGAAACAAGTGTTGCAAACTGCACCTGAGAGAGATTACAGCAGATGAACCTGCTGAAGCAAGTGACTGGTAAAACTTCCAGGAATTCATACAACTTGGATATCGGCTAAAAAAAATCTGCTATGATTGCATCAACTTCAAAGCTAGATTATTAATATGGAACAGAGAACAGTAAGTTCTCATCGCATTATATACATAAAGAACTTATATCTTCAATGTTCCCTTTACATAAGGCATAGATGGGGCTATGTGCATGTCAAAAAAAGAAGACCAATATAGTAGTTGAACCAAGAAAATTTTTAAAGCCCGCCAAAAACTCAAATCAATTTTATAAAACACATAAAAAAGAAAAAATTAAAAAAGAAACTTGGAAAATTTCATGACAAGCAACTTCATGTATGTATAGTATTGGAGGCAATAGGATGTAAGAGAAATTTTTCAAAGACAAAATAAAGACTGTTCATTTAATAGTGGATTGGCTGAGTAGGGCAAAGAAACTACACAGTTGGTGTGGTGTAAAGTGAACTATGCACTCACCTCTGGACAAAATAAGTTCACAATAAAATTAAAAAATCTATCCTTTTACACACCTGGTAGCATTTTCTCGGTGACTCTTCAGTAAAAACCAGCTTGTAATATAAAGTAATTTTCCATGCTCAACTGCAAATACATCTTGTGGTAGATAATTATTTTCATTATATAGAGTTTTGCTTGCTACAGCTGACAATCCTTCCAAAAAAATCTCATGTGTTTCATGAATTTTACCCCGATTCCCTGAGCATGTTCCTAAGAATGAACAGTGATCTTACAATTATAAAATTATAATTATAATATGAACATTTAAGATTTTAAGTTAAATAATTCTAACAATAACAATAAAATAAAATAGGACAAACAACAATATAGCAATAAACTAGAAAGAAAGAAACTTTTTTAAAAACTAAAATTTTATCTCCAACAAAGCTAACAAGAAGAATAAAATAAAGTCTGCCAATTTTTGACAACATAATAACAATAAACCAAAAAAGAAAGACGTGAAACTTCAAACATTATAGATCTTCTAATAGGCCAAAAAGTCAGAAAAAAAAAAAAAGATAATATAAAAATACATGAAACAACATTGCTTAAATAATTCATGACTAAAATCTATGTGCCCGTGAGAGAACATGTAAGAAAAAAATTTTCAAAATAAGGAGTTAAGTCCGATACCTATACCAACAAGTAGTCTCACTAAAAGCTGCCGGCGAATATATTCCCATTTTAATTTTACATATTTGTCGATCAATCCAGATATCATAACTTCCATGCATAGACAACGCCAACATCTTATATTGTTGCATCTACTTGATAATTCTCCACACCCACAAGCAGCAACCAAATTGTTTACATCTAAGAGCAAGTGTTTCTTCCTACGACTCGTAGTATTAGAGCAATTAGTTACACTCTGGCCTTTCAAATGCTTTTGTCCTTCCGTACAACAAATTAAAAACTCTTTTGTAGAAGGCTGACATTTTGAGTGGGTTATCCTTGTGTTGGTGTCAAGAATTACAGTTTGCTTCTTTTTTGAAGCTTTACGTGCATTTGCAGCCTTTCTACAGCTTCTTGTCTCTATCCTAGTTCTTGATTTTCCATCAAAGTTTCTCGAATCTGTATCATTTGCAGAAACAGAAGCATGATCTTTTCCACTTTCTTCTTGATTTTTCAATTTATCTAGGGCAGATCTGTAAAAATTTTCAGCACGTGTCAACCTCTCTAAACATATATTCGTTGTATTAACAACGTCAACATTACTTTGGAACAAATCTCCAAGATGTTGATCAACTGTTACTTCTAGCATCAACTTGCAGTTTAAGCAAGACAAGTATTTCTGCTCTCTCAAAATTTTCTGAGCGCTGTGAAGTTCCTCTTTTGCTAAATCCCATGACTGTTTCTTTTGGTAAAGTTTTCCTTGAAAATTTAAATGCCAACAACCATTAACGAAGTCAATTCAAGTTTCCTCTCCATTTAAGGTGTAAATCATCAATATTTATAAATAAAAAATGTAAAGAAGGTTATGTTTACCCAAAATACTAGAGAAAGAAGCAATAAATAGTGGCAAGCCTTGTATGCAAGAAATGTTTTTGCCCCACAGTAAAAATAATTCAGCCTCAGCACTATTCCCAATTATTTCATAGATAGTTCCAACCTGCGAGTTGTCCAATTCAACTGAATGTAATGCACAATATTTTAATGTAAAAGAAATTTTACAAGCAGAGAATCTTCAAACCTGAAGAATACTTTCAAGATAGGATTGAAGTACATTCCAAGGACTAAGATAACCTTCAAAATTCCAGGAATTATTATTGAAGGACCAAATTTCATGTAAAAATGATCCATACACTAGAAAATTTGTAAGATCACACACAGCCGCTGCCTTCTTGTCCTTTTCATTCCTCTTCTTAATTGCATATATGAACTTCTTATGAAATAGTTTAGCATGCAAACGATAAGCATCTTTTGCATAACAAAGAGCCTAACGAGCAGATACAATAAAAGGAAATTAAATAAATATTGGGGATCACCAAAGAAAAATATCATAATGAAGCCAAGATAAGGTCATAAAAAATAAAAGTCACTGATATCAGAACCTGAGATGCTATTGCGTTTCAATAATTTTAATCTATTTGACAACAAAGTTATTAGTACAGAAGGGTGACTTCATGAAGACCTCAGTTTTTTTTATATTCTTTGGTTTGGAAGAAATCAGTTAGACAATTGAAAACGTGACTCTTACCTTCTAATGTATTCTAACATACTATATTTATTTATTGTATATTTATGTTTGTCTGATTATATAATTAATCACTTTTACTAGATAAATAATTTTGCGTCGGACCACAATTTTTAATAAATCATGAGCTGCTATTAGAGTATTCTAATAGAAAGTATAAAACCTGAAATTCATAATTTATAAATTATCCAAACCTGGACAAGTTTCCATCTTAAGTATTTCATTCTACAGCTAAATGTAGCAAACCCACCGCATGTATTGAAAGAGCAATAGAGTCCTACTGTTTTTTTCTATAATGAGAGGAGCATTAGTAATATAGTGGAAACACTTAAACAGTCTCCAAATTACCAATATACAACGTGATATCAATTTATATGCAAACATAGTATAGTAAGAGACAGTTAAATTAGACACTATTTTCCGATTTTGCCATTATCCTTTACATGTTATTGTATCATTATTCATTACCATTCTTTTTTTGCAGGTTATGAGTTCTTTTTCCAACATTTTTTTATTTCGACTTGATAATGGAAATGTCAGAAAAAGAGTTACACATAATTTAAGTAAATTTGAAGAAAAAAAACTCAACAACTCAACCTATATAGTTTTGCATAAGTTTGACAATATTTATTAAAACCCATGAATGTTAATTTGACGATTTATATGACAATACATAACCTCCAATATGCACCCATTTGAAATGTGTCTTTCACACAAACTATAATAGAGACTTCCAGCGAGAAAAATTGAGTGATCAGTTGCAGGAAGCTGGAAAAACAAATAAACACAAAAATCATTAATTGTGGACATAATTTAAGTGATAAGTTGTGAGATTTACCGTTGAAATAAGTTTAGATGCTGCATCCTTGACTTCATCAACTGTCATATCTAATTGAAAGTTCTCATTACTCCAAGCAAGAATACTATTTTCACAAAATATAGAGAAGTTCTGTTGCAATCTACCAAGCATTGCTTGGGATTCCCGCAAACAAAGTGTCCAAAAATTTATAGACTTTGGAAGTTCAGCATCTTGCTGGGATAAAGTCGTCAAGAAAGCCTCATTTATGGGTGAAATACAAAGACCGTGACTCGTTCTTCTGCTTCCCCAAAAAATAGCCACAAACTTTTCCAACGGAACATTTTTACGATTGAATACTCTAATCATGAGAGAGTATATCTTTGGGTGAAAATCCAAAAAACACTGCCATAGAAATATTTTCCATTAAATAATTCAAAAAGTTCATGGGAAATGCATTGTTTTCATTATTGTGCACTTTTTTTGTAATAATAATTTTTTTCTCATGAAAATAAATGTAACATGGAACATACAACATTAAGAACTCCATTATTATTTTTTAAGCAAAAAAAAAATAATAATATAGCATATTCAACAACACAAACCTTGCAAGACAACAAATCCATGGCATTATACAGCAACAGCATCGTATACTCAACTTCTATTGAGCAAATGTCATCTACAGAACAATGATCCTGACTAAATATATCCAACCATATATTTAGGGCTGCATTAATATCTTCAAGGAGTTGCTGCATTTCAAACAAAAAAAATAAGAAAATAAGAACAAGAAAGATGGTGTTGTTGCCTCATACAAAAAAAAAAACTTGGAAGACTATACAGCAGTCAGTCAATAATGGAGACTAGTATTTTATGCATTAACACCTTTGAATCTGATTTAGCTTCCTGGGTACATAGTGCACGTAAGCAATATGCCACTGCAAGTTGATGGCACTGAAGAATTGCGTGGCTACGCGTTTCACCGTAAGTCTCATTCTGTTCCAATAGCACTTTATGTCAAACCACAAATTCAACCATAAAATAAAGCACATAAATTGTTGCCAAGATTTACAAAAAAATAATACAAAAAACATTAGATAGATATGAATTAACAACTCACAATTAGAGATATTGCTTCACTCAAACAATGGATGCAATCCTCCATTATATCACTTCGATGGACCCTCAATAGCCTTGCCTTTTTTATCATTAATGTTGCTTCTTGCAAACAACTATTTTCTGCAACATTTTCTGCAATATATACTTCACTCATGAAAATATTTATTATCTCCATTTGCATTTTTTGACAAATTTCAGGATATTGACCGCTCAATTTTCCATATTCATCAATTTCCTATAAAAATTCAGAAAACAAATAACAATAAAAGTCATAAAGAACTGTACATTGAAGTAATAGAAAGGGCTAAAAAGGATACTTCTATTATAATAAAACCACAAAAGATAATCAAACCTGCTCTAGGAAGAGCCCAATTGTTATCTTTGACAATTTTGTAGAAGAAGACAGCAAACTATGCAATGACTGTCCACGTACCTCTTGATCCATATCCCTACTACTTCTGCATACCATCTGTAAATAGTATTAGAAATTAAAAAATAATCAAAATGCAATGAAGAAAATGGGACGCTTTAAAATTATGATATTACCTTAACCCACTGCTTAACTAATAGAGTAGGAACTGGCAGCCCTTCAAATAAAGATTTGGCGACAAACCAATTTTTAAGGCTCTCCATTATTATTTCTTTCACATTTTTATTCCCACGTTCATCGAGAACATGAATGAAAGAATCGGTTATGGTAATTGTGTCATTAACACTATTGGTAATACCATTGCCCAAGAGATCACTGTCAGTTGAAATTTCAGTAGCACGCGTCTGGCAGAGATGTATGACATAGGTCCATGATGCGCTATAACCCAACTTCAACGTTTTTGAAGCCTGCAAGTCATGTGGATAACTTGAATAAAATCAATCAATAATGTGGTTTGAAAAAAAAAATAGCTACATCAATATTAATTTTGTACAATAGAGGAAAAATGATAGGATTGAGTATGTGAGTTGAATAAAAATAGATGCAGATATTGGCTTTTATGTAAAATTAAACGACTTAGACAAGGAATATAGATTCAAGAAACTGATAACCGATTAGTTGTTTGTCAATGCACTAGAACTCAAAACACCACAATTGTATATTGCACTGGTTTTGTAGAACAATGCATGGACTTATTTATCATTTTAAAAGAATAAATTTACTAGTATCAATGGCCTGCATGATATTCAGTAGCTACTTATGGAGACATTAAGTAAGTTTGTTAGAGTGCTGAAGGAAAGATCGTCAAAGAGTTTATTCTTAGAACGCAATATCTCTAACTGTTTTTTCTTTTCTGCTGAAAAATGATAATTTTGTGTGATAGTGGTAATCAGCACTTGAGACATTTTCGTTTGATTTTGTTATTTTACTTATCAACTTCAACTTTGATGGCCAATTTGGCCAAGAAAGAGTTCATTCAAATTCATTAGGTGAATAATGTGAGGATTTGGCATAAAGTATGGGGTGGGAAATTCCAAATCTGCCATCTCCTTATCTTGATGCGCCTCAAAGATGTTAAAAAGAGTGAAATTACAATAAAGATATTTGAAGAGGTTGGCAAGATGAAAAAGATCTTTCTTTACATGAGTGAGACTACCAATTATAAGAGCACTCTAATACACTAGACACCCTATTGCCATAAGTTTCATGCGTCTTACTTAGAGAGAAGTTGTTAAAACAAATTGTAAGTGACTTCTTGTGATGTGGTGTGGAAGCAGGGTTTAAATGTTATGATTACTTTTTAGGACATGTGTAAGTTGCTTTCTCTAGGAAAAACAAGGACCAACTACTTAAAATGTTTGAAGCGCTTTTAGGAAAATGATTGTGAGGATATGTGACGAAGAAAACAGATCTTGGAAGACAAGGGATATGTCAAAATTTGTGATATGCAAATCTTTGGTTAAATAAAGTAAATTAAAAGGTAGTTTGAAGTGAGGCAATCAAAAGAGGTCGAGGGATTTTGGTGTGTGTATTTTGTTCAAGGTTGGTATTATAGACAATTTGTGTCACTTTGAAACAAAAATTCGAAAAGGCCTAATTCTTTGGAAGTTGATTTTTCTAAGTTCTTTATTTTGCATCGAGATAGAGCACCCTGATTGCTCATTTTTTGGTAGCTAGGCGCGACAAAATTGAGTAGAACCTCTCTATAATTAGATATTCAAAGATTGAATAAATAGTTCTTTTATCTACTTTCAATAATTTCACATTGTGTCGACAGGACTAAACATGGCTGCATCATGATGGAATTAAGGTAAGATTACAAATTCTCCATGTAGTTCGTTCATATTTATGTTATAGGTGGCCAACTTGTTCAAAAAAGATGTTGCAATTGGTTGAAATACGCTCTAATTTGTAATTATATTAATTTTTGAATGATTAGAATTGTGTTTATCTAATTAAATTAAATTTTAAGTTTTTAAATTTGATTTAAAGCTCATAAATCATGGGTTTGAGATTTAATTTTTTGATGTTGAAGTGCTTAGAGGAACAATATTCAATTAAGATTGTTTTCTCCAACTTTTTCTTGTTGACACAAGCAAAGGCTCATCTTAATGCAATGTTATTGGGCTGTGAAACATTTTCTCTTTCTAACCATCACAAGTGAACTATTTGTTAGAATCAAGAGATCTTGGTATAAGGATTAGAAAAGAGTGGTCGAAATAGTGTCATATTCCTTGACCATAGGAACAAAAAATGATTTTTATGACAAGTCTTTTAATGCTGAAGATTTAAAGATTTTCTCTAACATATTTTTAAGTTGTGGAGAGGTAAGATTTTCTTTATCATAATTCTTTGAGCTCTCAAGAGTTTTTTTGTTTCTCGCTCCTCATTTTTATATACATTTGGTTTATTACTCTACTTTAATTCAACAATAAAAAAACTTATTTACAAGTCCGTAGATCAATAAAAAAAACTTATTTACAAGTCCATAGATCAGTAATTATATCTAAACTAGAGTTTTGTAAACTATAAAATAACAAAAAAAATAACATTAATGTACATAAGAGGAGAATATTATTTAAAATTTTCAGCTAAAAAACTATAAGAAAATAGAACAATCATTCACTCTATCATGTCAACCCAACAGAAGAAAAAAAGCATTATATTCACTCTACATGTTTTTCTTTTTTCTTTTTTCTTTTTTCTTTTTTCTTCTAACTAATCATTATTTTCTTTAGCATGTCACAGTACAGTCAACAACTTGTCAAAACTAATTCAATTAATTCAAAAACATATAGTTTAACTTTGCCATAGTTTTTGTTAACATCTATAATTCTTTGATCAAGACAATTATCATTTCTACATTTGGACATAAACTAACAATAACATAGTTTTTGTTAACATCTATAATTCTTTGATCAAGACAATTATCATTTCTACATTTGGACATAAACTAACAATAACAAGTATTCATAAAATAAAATTCTACCTCTTTTAATTGCTTATTCTCGTACAATAGTGATGCAATGTTGTTGAGACAGACATATAGATACTTCAAGTCATGGAACTGAATCCATTCACTTTTAATTATGTGCTTGATCAAATGCACACTTCTCTAAAAAAAAGTATGAAACAATTATTGAAATAGAAACAATGAAAATCTAAAGAAAAAGATGGAAAAAAAAAAAAGAACCATAGCCTTCCTAGTGTCGAGTCAGCATCTTTACTAACCTTATCGTTGAACTCTATTTTCAAAGAAAGGGTAAATGTTGCCACTGCAATTTCAAAAATTGCACGGTTGCTTTCATTAAATATAATAATTTCCTCTCCAAGTAGGCAGCTACACCAAGTAAAAAAAAGACTTATGAATTCTTATCTAAATTAATGTCATGCAAAATATGATTCAATAGTGTGACTTAGAATGAGCTAAAAAATTCATACTAAGTGAAGAGTTTCTTTTCATTTGTCAATAGAATGGCTAAAAAATTAAAAAAATACATGCAAAAAAGCAAATGTTTTTCTAACTCAAGTGGCCCCTCCAGACAGTAATGCCACATGCAAAAATCAACAATTTTGCATGCTCTTTGCAGCAAGACAACCTAAATTTGTCAAATACCTAAATTGTACATTACGTGTGCTAATAATGAAAAAATCAAAACAACTGACCTTCTACAGCAAAAAAATATGTCACAAAAGTGAAAGAATGTATCCCTGATATCCCAAAAATGAGAGACTGAAGCAGCCTCATCACTGGTAATTATTTGTTTCTTCTCTCTATATATTCTTTTAGCGAGAAACTCACATAAGACTTCCAACGCATAAAAATAATCAAGAAGCAAAGATTTTTCCATGCTTTGTGATGCAATAGATGCCCCACGATCAGAAGTCAACTGTGAATAATATTGTCCAGTTTCCAAATGAATGTCGCTTCCAACGTGAAAGTACTTTCGCAACAAACTGAGTAAAGCTGCCCGCTTCTGTCTATCTCCATCTTCAACTAAAATATCAACACCATTATCATGATTTTCATCTCTTGAAGATGAAAAAATGAACTTTAACGCAACAGCATTAAGACTCAAAATTAATTCAAATGTTGACATATCCTACAAAAAAAATTTGAAGTTAAAGTGAGGGAAATTATCAACAACAAAATGATGGAAGATGCCTCTTAATTCACGGTTGATGGGATAACCTCGTGAAAATCACCAGCTATTTCTTCAAGGCAACTCGCTAAAGTACCACAAAAATCTACGCTTGCACTCTTACATTCATTTACACAATAAGAGACCAACTTAAGAAACTTTACCGTATTTTTAGTTTTGACCTGCAAAAGAGTAATTAAATTAACAACAAAAACTTAAGTTTATCTTCCTTTTATAAAAAATAAAGAAATAAACTAATAATAACACACATATATATCTACAGTTAAACAATGTGAAATGACAAGACATGAAAACCACCATGTTCGATGACAAAACCCCAATATATAACAAATAAATATTAAACAACGTTACAGTTACCTCAGATCCATTAGCGACAGCATTCAAGACCTGTACTATTATGTTTATAACAATAATGGAACTACTCTCCTGTGATGAAAAAAGAGAGCAGCATATCCCATGGGCAAACTGTTAATAAAAATAAATTAGAGAATGATTACTTAAAAACCGTTAAAGAAAATGTAAATATTAGGGAAAAGTATCATTTAGACCCCAACGTATGGGGTCAGTGGCCATTTGGCCCCTAACGTTTGGTTTTTATCCAATCAAACCCTAACGTATAAAACGTTTGCCATTCAAACCCTGTCGTTAAAAAGTCCGTTAAAATTGACACGTGATCTGCACGTGCGATGCTAAAACCCGATAATACCCTCCTTTCATCCTGAAATCAATCAGTAAAAAAAAAGTTTAAGTTTAAAATTGTCTGAAGTAAAAATCCCTAATTTTCGTTCATCGCGTTCTCCTCTGTCTCCGGCGTTCTCCTCTGTCTCCGGCATCGCACAGTCGCTCGGCTTGCTCGCATCGCACAGCTCTCGCTCTCAGATAGACTTCTGATTCGCGCTTGCTTCTACTGGTAGGTACGGCTTTTTCTGATTCGCGCTCGCACAAGCTTTCGCTCGACTTCTGATTTTTTGTTTCTTTGATTTCTAAGAAGGAAAATCTGGCTTTCTAGAATCCCTTTGGTTGTTGAGATTATTACGGGGTTTTTGTCTGGTTGTGGCGAGTGAACTCTCTGTTTTGTTTTTCTTCCAGAATCGAGCAATTGTTTTTTATTCAGAGCTCTGTTTTGTTTTATTTTTCATCCAGAATTGAGGAATTGTTGATATTGCTTCCTGTTGATATTGAACTCTCTGCTCGGTTTTGTTGACTTGTTATATGTTTTCTATAATGCAGGTAAAAGATATGGATGAATTTAGTATAGAGATAAATTTTGGAGGAAAATTCGTACATAATAAGAGGTTAATGTACAGCTGTGGAAAACAGGAAATTGTTCCCAAGTGCGAGGGAGATCGAATGTCCATTTTGGTGATTATTGACATGCTAGCGGAGTTTGGAGTCACTGCATGGAAGACTCTTTCTTATGTGATTCCTAAATTGAGTTTGCAGAAGAGATTGAGGCGCTTGAAAACTGACAAGGATGTGATGAAGATGGTTAGCAGACTCGATGAAAAGCGATACGTTAGGATTTATGTGGAGGATGAAGACAATTGTACAATATGTTATTTAAGTGATAGTGGGGATGAATTAATTGATGCTGATGGGGATGAATGTAGTGGGAATGGAGATGAGGTAAGTGCTGATAAGTTAGATGATGATGATGATGATGATGAGTTAGCTGCTGATTGGGATGAACGTAGTGGGAATGTGGATGTATTAAGTTCTGATGGGGATGAAGAGGGCAAAAATGTTGATTCAATGGCGAGTGATAATGAAATTGCCATAGATTCTGTTTCGCAGCGTATGGATGAGGATGAATTAAACTCAATAACAGAATCAGGTGATGATATGAGACAGAGCAGTGTTCGATCATCAAGAATCAATACTCCCAATGAGCTTCAGTTAGGAAAGACTTTTAATTCGATACATGCCATAAAAGACGCAGTAAAAAAGTTTGCAATGGAGAATGGATATGATATCAGGTTCAAGAAAAGTGAAAAATGCAAACTACAAGCAGTATGCAAAACTGGATGTCCATGGAGACTATATGCATCAAAGATGCGGGCCGAGGAGACATACATGATTAAAACATTGAAAGCCTCGCACTCATGCACACGCAAGATGGAGAGTCGTCATGCATCATCCAATTAGGAAAAGTATGTTTAATTGATATTTAGTTCTTCATATATTAACTCTTCAATGACAGTTGTTCGTGAATGAGTATCTCTCATTGTTTGTTTTTGTCATGAAAGAGCTGCTATGCGCACATCATGGACACTAGACAATCCAGGATGAGGTAAATACAATGAAATTGTGTGAATTATTTACTTTACTTTAAGTTCGAACACACTTACATTATTCATTTTCTCATAGCGAGGCACAAGAGGATGTGATTTCACATGGTACGATCCACCAACGAAGGAGAGAGAGAAGAAAGTACTGAATCTATTACAGTCGCGGAAGCAAAGAACGAGAAGTTGCGAACAAAGCTACTATTATATAAGTCTCTGTGGATTGCCACAACAGTCGTAGTTGCTCTTTTTGTATGCTACAAATGTACGTAAAATGCAAAATGTGGATTGTCAAACTATCTTCTGTGTGAAACAAAAAAGTCAGAGTTATGGAATTTGTTGTTGTAGTTGTAATGATAACTGGTGTGACCCCGAACTATTACTTTCAACTTTGAGAATCACCAATGAACGCACTTGAAAGTTCAGAGAAAAACTAACTTTTTGATCAGCAGGTTGTTGTTTCTTAAAAACTTCATTCTTCAATTTATACTCTTGCTGAATTCTGTCACCAGGTGGTCGACCTGTCTAACAATTGGTCGACACCTTGTTACCGTTGGATTTATCGCTCGATTCTAACAATCGCTCGATTCTTCTGTCTTCATTTCTTAACAAGTTTGGTCGACACTTTCATTTATCGGTCGACACTTTGTTACCGTTGGATTTAGCTGATTTAGCTGTTGAAATATGTTTAAGTTGAAATCTAAAACTGTGGTCGACACATCATACCTCGTTGTATTCAAGTGTCGACCCCTGTAAAATCTGGTCGACACATGATTTAGTCTGTTTGCACCAGGGTCGACGCTCGATTCTTCTGTCTCCATTTCTTCACAAGTTTGGTCGACACTTTCATTTATCGGTCGACACTTGTTTTGCTTCTAAACTTTCAATTTTGTCTCCCCCTTTGACAGATATTTCAAGGTCAAATATTATAACACGCAATAACATTCCATAGGTCATTCAACACAAATAAGATAGTATATTTCCAAAATTTCAGAAGTGAGTCCAACAAAACATAGATAAATATCAGCTATATACTAATATCCTGCTGTTACAAACACTAAACTCATATTTCAACAAATTAGGATATGAGCAAGCTACGAGTATCATGCAAACAAAAAATTATCAATATGATGGGGAGTAGCTTGGATCGTCGAAAGGATCGGTTGGAGGATCAACTGGAGGATTGACTGGAGAATCAACTAACCCGTCCCAATAATCTTGAAGATAATGAAGATGCTGGTGAACCTCACGGATATCGTCACGTATATAATGTGTCTTCTCTTCCAACCGATCAAAGCGATCGAGAATCACGTTCTGAAATGAGTCAAAAGCAGTCCCGATGCTAGCTATATTTGCCTCCAACATATTCAACCTTTCTTCAGTGTTAGATCTAGATGCATTGAAGGAGGGGGGTTCCGGAGTGTGTTCAGGCTCGTGGCCTCCTTCATCAACTTCCATGTTGGATGGTCCAGCTCCAACTTGGTCTCCTTTAAAGATCCAATTACCTTCAGCATTGAGACCAAACCCCATCCGAGTTAAAGTGGATGTGGTGTATGTGTCGGTCTTCTTTAGAGGTAATGGAATTTCGGTCCTTGGAATTTGTACACCATTCTCCTTAAAGATTTTCAATAAAAGAAGATTATAAGGTAGGGACTTTGCTGCGTTACTGAAGACTTGAATCATGCGTTTCAAAATCATATATCCCACATTGAATGATTCTTGTCGAAAGATCTTATATAAAACATAGAGATCCATACCACTTATGTAGTCTCTATGTCCATCTCTAGGTAGTAGATTGTACGTGATCATATGGTGGATGAGCCTTGCACGTACATTTAAGTCCTTTGACTTAGGCTTCAATGGAAGGGAACGATTTGGATCCTTAACTATCATTCTTATAAAATTATTCCCTTCACTGGTCCCCATAAATTCAGGGTCCCTAGAGGCCTCATAATACCTTTCAGCCGAATTGTTAAATTCACAATGTAAAATTGAATTTAGTGAGTGCGAGGATATCTCAATGCGTTTTCCATACACATAACTAATAAGTTTAAGAGGCCTTAGAGAATGTTCTAAATTGGCATAGAACATTCTCACTGGTCTTTCATAGTATGGGCCATCACAGGTAAACAGATCAATTAACCCCAAATTTCTGAAAGGCAGGACCAAATCTAAACTACTTAACTCATCGAATTCCACTTTTCTACTCAGAATCAGAGGCTTGAATTGAAAGTCGTCCTCATACCTTTTCATCGACTCAGCACTCTTGAATAATGGAGATGGCCAAGTCGTTGGTTCTTCAACTTCATTCGCTGGAGTAGGGTTCTTTGATCTCCTCTTGCGAACGACGAGCTTGCTGCGGGAGGTTGATGCCATTTGAAGTTTAGAATGAAGAGTAGAATTCCACTTATCGGAGGAAAGCCGACGAAGATTTGGAAAGAGGCAGAAAATCGCCGAAGAAAATTTAGAGAGAAATCGCGTGGTTAGGGTTTCGGGCGACACTATGTTTATATAAATGCCTTTTTAGGTGTCGACCGATAATAGTAGGGGTCGACACTTCATCATAAAAGAGATTGATTCTCTCGACTACAAAATGAAAAGTGTCGACCAATTATTGTATAGGTCGACACTTCATACTTTCCTGAACAAAAACCTACTGTCGTGATTTCTCAATCCTGATCGGACCTAACCGTACTCATTCACAACCTCATTGACACATAATTTGTGACGAAAAAATTGAAGAATGTGATCCAAGTTAATTAATAATTACTCCAAGAAACAACAATATATAAATTTCATTGTCCAACTAACAGTACATTCTACAATATTAATAATTGCTCCAAGAAACAACAATACATAAATTTCTACATGCAGAACCACTGGCAAGACTTGCGGGCCTGCTGGAGCATTCCTGGACAGTGGGAGTGTTCCCTCGCTTGGATTTCTTGAGCTCTGCCTCTCTGCCTTTTTTTACTTGGCTTGGCTTGGATTTTTGCTAGTTCATACAATGACTTTCTAGTTCCAAAATTACAAGAAGCAACCATTGTCTTGCTTCTAAAAACATGGTACAAAATACAACATGTAACACAAAAAGATCACTCATCACATGTTGTCGTTACCTAAAACCCATGAACAAACTATAATTGCTTTGGGAGCTTGTTCCTGCCGAGGAAGCCTGAAACGACAAGTATAGAAATTATGAAAGACATTTACTGAGCATCAACAAACATATTATCATAGTAATCTTTACTTACTTGGGTTGCACTTGAGACTCCTTTGCACGTTCTTGAGTTATGATTAGTCCCACCACATTTCCGACATGTCATAATCATTTTTTTCCTAGAAACTGATGTCTGGCCTTGGGAGCTTGTTCCTGCCGAGGAAGCCTGAAACGACGAGTATAGAAATTATGAAAGACATTCACTGAGCGTCAACAAACATAATCTTTACTTACTCGGGTTGCATTTGAGACTCCTTTGCACGTTCTTGAATTATGATTCGTCCCACCACATTTCCCACATGTCATAATCATATTTTTTCTAGAAACTGATGTCTGGCTTTGTGGTTCATCGATGTCTCTATTTCTCTTCTTCTTTGGTCTGCCAGGTTGTCGTTTCATTAAAGGTGGCAGTATGGTGGGCGTACTTCTAGAAGGCCACATATCAGCACCGTTAAGTGGTCTAATGAAATGAGAGTACAACCGGATATATGTCTCCCGATGGTAGTATGGGTTAATGTAGTCCTCGATATTCCTTCTCATGAATGAAAGACAAGGAATCGCGTGCACACAAGGTATACCAGTCAGCTCCCACATGTAACAACTGCATCGCCGATTATGTAAGTCGACATCAAATTGTTGGAAATGATTAGTAACCTCAAATCTTTCCCCTCCAGCAGGCGTTTCAAACCAGTGTCTTGTAGCATTCTTTAATTTCTCAACTTTCTTGCGAACTTCAGGACATAGGACGTCATTATATTTTTCCATTGTGCTATGCCTCTTCGCAATTCTAGCCATCATAATCCTCCTAATCATTTCGAGCATCGTCAAGATTGGCTCATCTCTTGCTGGGAGTATTAAGGAGTTGAATGACTCGCTGAGGTTGTTCAAAGTGAGCTCGCACTTTGATTCTTGACTGAATGCATGTCGGGACCAGAACTTCAGAGGAATCTCTAGCAATGCCATGTATGCCGCTCTATTCAAAGCAGCCAACTTGTCCATCTCCTGCTTAAAGGCAGCTCCTGTTGTAGCCAATGATGCATTCCACGTTGCTTCTTTATAGACTTTTCCCCGAAACTCTTTTTTAAAATTTGCATACAGGTGTCGTACACAATACCGAACTTCAGCTTCGGGTACCACATCCTCTAATGTTGGAACCAAACCCTGCATTGCAAATTGATAAGTGATATGAAATTGCATTTGGAAACAAAAGTACATGAAAAAGAAGACTTACTTTTTGCTGGTCTGAAATAAAAGTCAATCCACGACCAAAGAAATTGTTTAGGTCCCTCAGCAATAACCTCAAAAACCATGTCCAAGACTCTTTGGTTTCACCCTCTACAACAGCAATGGAAATGGGAAATATTCCACCATCCCCATCAACTCCAACTGCCGTCAAAAGTTGTCCGTGACATTGTCCTTTTAAATGACAACCGTCCAAACTAATGACGGGTCGACAACAAGTTAAAAATCCCGTCTTACATGCATTCAAACACATATATAGTCTCTTGAAAATTTTATTCTCCTCGCTATCTGTTGGATCCACACTGACGATGCATGTGCTCCCAGGATTCGACCTATTAATTTCTTCTGCATATGACCACAGTTTTTTATATTGCTCCTCTGAACTTCCATCTACCATTATTCGAGCTTTCCTCCTCGCCTTATATGCTACAGTCTTTGAGATGTTCACGTTGTAGTCTTCTCTGACTGTTTCAATAATAGACGCAATATTCCACTGTGGGTTACTTCTAAACATACGCAGGTACTCAGTTGCCACCCACTTGGATGATGCATGACGACTCTCCATCTTGCGTGTGCATGAGTGCGAGGCTTTCAATGTTTTAATCATGTATGTCTCCTCGGCCCGCATCTTTGATGCATATAGTCTCCATGGACATCCAGTTTTGCATACTGCTTGTAGTTTGCATTTTTCACTTTTCTTGAACCTGATATCATATCCATTCTCCATTGCAAACTTTTTTACTGCGTCTTTTATGGCATGTATCGAATTAAAAGTCTTTCCTAACTGAAGCTCATTGGGAGTATTGATTCTTGATGATCGAACACTGCTCTGTCTCATATCATCACCTGATTCTGTTATTGAGTTTAATTCATCCTCATCCATACGCTGCGAAACAGAATCTATGGCAATTTCATTATCACTCGCCATTGAATCAACATTTTTGCCCTCTTCATCCCCATCAGAACTTAATACATCCACATTCCCACTACGTTCATCCCAATCAGCAGCTAACTCATCATCATCATCATCTAACTTATCAGCACTTACCTCATCTCCATTCCCACTACATTCATCCCCATCAGCATCAATTAATTCATCCCCACTATCACTTAAATAACATATTGTACAATTGTCTTCATCCTCCACATAAATCCTAACGTATCGCTTTTCATCGAGTCTGCTAACCATCTTCATCACATCCTTGTCAGTTTTCAAGCGCCTCAATCCCTTCTGCAAACTCAATTTAGGAATCACATAAGAAAGAGTCTTCCATGCAGTGACTCCAAACTCCGCTAGCATGTCAATAATCACCAAAATGGACATTCGATCTCCCTCGCACTTGGGAACAATTTCCTGTTTTCCACAGCTGTACATTAACCTCTTATTATGTACGAATTTTCCTCCAAAATTTATCTCTATACTAAATTCATCCATATCTTTTACCTGCATTATAGAAAACATATAACAAGTCAACAAAACCGAGCAGAGAGTTCAATATCAACAGGAAGCAATATCAACAATTCCTCAATTCTGGAAGAAAAATAAAACAAAACAGAGCTCTGAATAAAAACAATTGCTCGATTCTGGAAGAAAAACAAAACAGAGAGTTCACTCGCCACAACCAGACAAAAACCCCGTAATAATCTCAACAACCAAAGGGATTCTAGAAAGCCAGATTTTCCTTCTTAGAAATCAAAGAAACAAAAAATCAGAAGTCGAGCGAAAGCTTGTGCGAGCGCGAATCAGAAAAAGCCGTACCTACCAGTAGAAGCAAGCGCGAATCAGAAGTCTATCTGAGAGCGAGAGCTGTGCGATGCGAGCAAGCCGAGCGACTGTGCGATGCCGGAGACAGAGGAGAACGCCGGAGACAGAGGAGAACGCGATGAACGAAAATTAGGGATTTTTACTTCAGACAATTTTAAACTTAAACTTTTTTTTTACTGATTGATTTCAGGATGAAAGGAGGGTATTATCGGGTTTTAGCATCGCACGTGCAGATCACGTGTCAATTTTAACGGACTTTTTAACGACAGGGTTTGAATGGCAAACGTTTTATACGTTAGGGTTTGATTGGATAAAAACCAAACGTTAGGGGCCAAATGGCCACTGACCCCATACGTTGGGGTCTAAATGATACTTTTCCCTAAATATTATATTAAATATGCACAAAGTCACCTCGTAAATTTTATCTTTTATACAAGACATTGTACTCTCCCAATGTTGTCAAGCAAAATGTACTTGACAGTTCCCAGGGAAAATATGTTAACTCCCCAATTAGGAACAAGGCACATGTATCCATACACCTGACAAGTTCTGTGTGCAACTTTTCAGATGTAGTGTTGTCATCTAAGACCCTGCACAAAATTTGTTCGAAGAAGAAATTAATGCAATTGCTTTTATCTTAAAAATAAGTTGAAAAATCGTTTCATTTCTAATTTTTCTTTATTAGTATCCAAACACGTTATGAAAAAAAAAATCTGAACACTTAAACATTTCGGGAAGAAACAAATTACAAACCTGTACCATGGACGCACCTCTTCCACCAAATCAAGTATTCTCTTATATACCTTCGTGTCCTTGCTCTGATTCATTGCCGTACAACTTACGAGCATTACGACAATCTCGACTACTATTGAGCCAAGATTACTATCACCAACGCTCTTATTTACATCGGGCAAAATGTTTCCATCTGATTTGGCCAACTGCAATCCAAAACAAGCCCCCTGAATACTATTCAAAATCCCTAAAACTTCAATTTCAGCCTCATTGTACCGGCGCCACTGCTTTAAACAAGAGGCCATACGAATCCTAAGCATGTGAGCTACGTAAGGTTTAAAGAGCTGCGTCGACAATAGATCTGTGCAATCTAAGCACAATTTGTAAATGTCAAAGAGATTAGTAGCCAAAAGCTCGTCAGAACCCAATTTCGAGGGGTCGTCCAGTATTTCGTTTAGTATTGAGAAGGAGCGGTTTAAAAAGGGAATAAACTTTTTCCCGAGAGACCGTATGGACAACAAGTTGTCGTCAGTCTTCGCCGATTTCTTCGGTCGTTTGAGATTGGTGAAGGGTTGAAGATAATCGGAAAAGAGGAGACGAATATCTTGGAAGTCTCCGGTTTCGAGCTTGGTGATGAGTACGGTTTCCATGGGCGAGGCTATGGCGGTGGGGAGAAACGAGAGAGAGAGTGTGTAAATCAGAAAATGGAGAGAGAGGTATCAATTTTAACGGCGGGAATGGTTTCCGGCTCTTTTCGCAAGGATGGAAGGTGACTATCTTTTAACGTCCCTTGTTGAAGATTTGTTTACTGCGAAGAGTGAGACAAGGGAACCGGACGAGACTAGTAGCAAAATTCAATGAATCTATAAAAAAAAAAAAAATTAAAAAGTTAAGTCATCTGCCCTATATTCTTGACTAAGGTTAATGGTTATAATTAATAATTTATTTTAATTATTTAAAATTGATTATATTCATTGTACTGGTCGTATCACGGCGTAGGATTAGTGATTAAATGCAGCATTTTCTAACACAATCTGAGCATTAAATTAATAGGATGGTTACAACTCCACCCGATTGCCATCACTAAAATTATTTATCTATTTTTAAAGATAAATCATATTTTATATCTAAATATTTAAGGTATTTACAAACATAATCATCAAATTGGATATTTTATTTGTTAATTCCAATAAATTATATAACATATGTTGTATTACATAAGATGTTTTAAATCAATTGATAACTTACTCAAGAACCCCTCAACTCCTCTCCATCTATTAACATAATATATAACACACACATGCATATATATATATATAATCCTTAACATGTGGGGTAATGTTCAACGAACATTTTAACTTATGTTATCGAATACAAGATATTAAATATTCCGTTGAATAGGTCGCATGTACAACACATGTAGCATTGTTTTAAGTGAGTCAATCTTCATCTCTTCCTGTAGGATGAAGATGTAGGATCGTTTTTACTTAAGAGAGAGGATAGTGAATTAGGTTTTTCCGCTTTCCATAATTCTTATTAATTGTGATCACAATCAAATTAATTGTTTACTCTAAAGTGTATAAACTTAATGATATCAAATTGAGTTGATAAGATGAATGTAATCAAAAGCAAGTAAAGAGTTAAGAGAAAAGAGAAATTGACACCGAGATTATTTACGCGGTTCGGCTAACCTTGTCTACGTCTGCGCTCCAAGAACTTCCCTTGAAAATTCTTTTCTTCTCTTCCAAGATAATATTTAATTGAACTTCACGGGCGTATCAACTGCCTTTACACATTTGATTGAATTTCTCGGACGTCAATCAACTGTCTTTATACTTTTTTCTTAGGGATACACTCTTTCACAATTTTTTAATACAAAGTTTTTGAGTCAAAACTCAAATAGCACTCTCTCAAAAATGTAATCTCAAGTTTGAAGTTGGAGAGGAGTATAAGAATCGAAAGATGAAAGCTCTTTGAAGTTGAGAGAATTTTGATTCGTTAAATCCTTGGTTGGTTCAGCCGATCGATCGCCTAGATTTGATCGATCGATCAACAACTCCTCTGATCTGCATTTTGAATTTTGTTTCTTCAGCATTTCAGCTGATCGATCGCCTTAGAAATGACGACCGATCGGTAGACATTCTGCTTCAATATTTAAATACTTCAGTCGATCAATCGCCCAAATATGGCGACCTATCGGCAATCTTTCTGTTTTCCCTCTCTTGTTCATCACGTTTTTGCTTATTAACGCAGTCAATTCTTTTTGTTGAAACTCTAACCTGTTATATATCATTTTATATGCACACTTATACTAAAAACGTCAAATCTTTTCAAACACTTGAAAAAAATTTATCGAATCAAGTATCAAAGAATAGGAATAAGAGTGTAAAATACACACTTATCACATCAAAACACGCATTCAAACACTGAATTTAGACTTATAAAAATTAAACATCTACCAATCAAATTACATGATCAATAAATTTAAAACTAACACCCTTAGAATAAAATACAAGACTGATTATGTATAAGATTTTATCATAAATATATGCAAACACAAGTCTTACTAAAAAAAAATACATAAAATAGCAAAATAAAACATTTATAGCCTATGTTGTGCGAAGCTCATCATACCAACTTAATTTTTCCTCTATTAATTAAGCTATTATCGATCATTTAATAAGATTTTATAAAGTTTAGTAAGTTAAAATAATTTTAAAGATTAATAAAATAAAATGTTATGGGGTGGGCTGCTACAAGTCAACTCTTTGTAAGCCGCGGTTGAATTTAAAGTTTAATTTTGCTCATTACAGTAATATTTGGTCAGCCCTCTGCCCTCCCATTTTACAACATTTAAACATAACAACGTTGTGACGCATACTAACTTGCATCGTGGTGTTAGATATGTCATGTTTGCTTCCATATATTGAATGATAAAAATAATTTAGAAACAATTTAATACCCAAACATTATCTTCCCTTGTGTAAAAGAAACTCTTCATAATTGGGGCTGATTAAAAATTTATATGTTGGGAAATGGCGTTTACTTTGATTGTTTATCTGCTTTTGAGTCATGAAAAATTAATAATATTGTATCCTTTTAAAAAAAGAAAAATTAAACAAATATATTTCAATATTATATGTTTCAGAATGAAGTCATTATCTTTTCTACTAAAGCTATTTCATTTAGTTTCAACGTTAAGTCGTATTAAGTTTCTATTTACTATAATTTTCAATAGTTTAGGTTTAATGTGTCAAATATACATGTATTTTAGAATATGTCAACTAGATTATATTAAGACCATCAATGATGCCTAATATTTTAAGTGCACATGTAACCAAATAGCTTAATATTGTAAGAACTATATTTCTTTCATTTCTGTAATTTGTATTTCTAATCTTTTGGAGAAACTTTATGAAGCAATGGTTAGATATATAATTTTTATTTTCAATAAGTATACATTTGAATCCAAATCTTTGACGATGGATATTAAATGAGAACATATTTTGATATTATAAAAACATATATTGCATTCTTGTCAGACACATTTAAGTCTTCAATCTCTAGTCACATCATCTTATATACTCTAAACCCAATAATACAATGTTGATTAGATCTGTCCTTAGTAAATGATTATAGTTATTTGAGTTAAGTGCATGAAAAAACTCGAAGTATGGTAAAAGTACAAAATAGAGCTTCAATTATCGAAAAGGTAAAATAAAATTCTGCGGGGGACCGATCACTCCCCACAGAGGGTGCAGCGGGTACCCGCTGCAAATGATGTGGGTACCCGTCGCACGCGGGGGGTCACGCGGGTACCCGCCGACCCTCCGCGTTATGCGGGTAGTCACGCGAGTACCCGCGTGACCCTCCGCGTGACGCGGGTACCCTCATCATTTGCAGCGGGTACCCGCGATAGCAACACTCGCGATTTTTAACTCTCAGGTTCCTAAATTTTTAACCCTCCTTCACTCGACAGATTTCTTCGCAGTTCGCCTTCCCTGGTTCTTCGCCTCGCAGTCGCCGTGTCTCTCGCAGTCGCCTTCCCTGGTTTGTCGCCCTCGCCCTCGCCCTCGCTCTCGCCGGCTCGCTGTTCGCACGACAGGTATTTCTTCAAAATTTTAGATCGGAAATGTTGATTGATTATTCTTCCCTTCAATACTTGCTATTGCGGGTACCCGCATCATTTGCAGCGGGTACCCGCGATAGCAACACTCGCGATTTTTAACTCTCAGGTTCCTAAATTTTTAACCCTCCTTCGCTCGACAGATTTCTTCGCAGTTCGCCTTCCCTGGTTCTTCGCCTCGCAGTCGCCGTGTCTCTCGCAGTCGCCTTCCCTGGTTCATCGCCCTCGCCCTCGCTCTCGCCGGCTCGCTGTTCGCACGACAGGTATTTCTTCAAAATTTTAGATCGGAAATGTTGATTGATTATTCTTCCCTTCACGAGTTGTTCTGATAGTTCTTGCTAAATTGATAGTATTAACTAGTAGATTTTTTAAGTGTTCTTTATTCATGTTTTGATCGTTGATAAATTCTCAATTTATCATTTGGACGTGCTGAGTTGGATGTTAGAAACAATTATATCCAAATGTATTAAAGCATGACCTAATGCTGTTGTCTGATTATTCCATTTTTTTTAATGATGAATACTGCATCTGTTTGTCTTTGAGGGATTGAAAGCAAGTGTAATTGAAATTTATATTTGTTTGTTGTAGGTGTTTTAAAGGAACTTTCGTGAGAAAATCGCCCAAACTGACCCGAAGATGCCTCCCCGAACTTTTGTTGGTCGAAAGGTTCCCCGGACGACAAACGGGGAGGAGGACCCGCAGCCGTCGTCGATGGAATTTCGAAATCGGGCGTGTGAGGAGCAATTCGAGCGGGATACGTCAAACCGCTCGATTGTTTATGGAAAGACTGCCAACTTCAGCGGTTGGGAGTCATTGAAGATCAAAGAGCTGTTTGATAACATCTCCTTGCACGGGGTGTACGACATGCAAGGAGATAGCTGTGACAGAGTAGTTCGCCTATTTTATGCGAACTCGGTTGTTTCAGGGAGGGCGGGGTGCATGGAGTCGTACCTATTTGGTACGAATATTGTTGTCTCTGCCAACGTCATCAACGAATTAATCGGATTTTACGAAGAAGACGCGGAGACATATTATCACAATTCCCGAGAGTGTGATTTTGCCCGAACCATAGACTGGAATTGAGTTTATAAGGCAAATCCATTTAAATTCGAACATTGCAGGCTTTGTGAAGCCAAGAGCGAATGCCTTGAACGTCAAGGCTCGGGTTGTTCACAACCTGATCACTCACACCCTTCTGCCAAGAGATGGTCACAGAGATCTGGTCAGCTGGATGGATCTCTATATTATGCAGAAGCTATACAGCGGCAGGACGTTCGACCCAGGATTTATGATTGTAAGTCACATGCACGAGGTTGGTCGAACAAAAAACAAGAGTCTGCCGTTTGGTTCATTGATTATGAAGATTGTAGAGCGATATCAGGTTCATCTGCCCAAAGGAGAGCATATCAGACCAAACAGATCGGGCGATGCATTTGATAGGATTCATCTTACTCGGATGAGTCTAGTTGAAGTTGACGGGTCTTGGATGCCCAAGGGAGATCCTGGAGCCTCTACATCTCGGGATATTCTGATGGAGGACAACACCACGACCGAGAATGCTGATGCCACTGCCACCGAGGACGCCACCGCCACCTTCACCGCACCGCCATTGCACCCCCATGAGTCCAGTACGTCGGAGCAGATACTTAATCATCTTGCCCAAGTAAACCGGAGGTTGGACGTGTGGGATCAGAGGTGGGAGATCATGAATGAGAGGCTGGATATTGTGAGATCGTCTCAACTACGGCTCGAAGCTGCTTTCGAGCAGGTGGCGTGTAGGTAGGGGGTGACGATGCTTTTGTATAGTTTATTTTTATTCTGTAGCTTATTTTAACTTATTTGTGTACTGGATCTGCCTCTACATCTCGGGATATTCTGATGGAGGACAACACCACGACCGAGAATGCTGATGCCACTGCCACCGAGGACGCCACCGCCACCTTCACCGCACCGCCATTGCACCCCCATGAGTCCAGTACGTCGGAGCAGATACTTAATCATCTTGCCCAAGTAAACCGGAGGTTGGACGTGTGGGATCAGAGGTGGGAGATCATGAATGAGAGGCTGGATATTGTGAGATCGTCTCAACTACGGCTCGAAGCTGCTTTCGAGCAGTGGCGTGTAGGTAGAGGCGGCGAGGGTGACGATGCCCCACCTCCACCCTTACCATAGTTCAGCTTATGTTGTATATTCGTTTTAATGTACTTCTTATGTTTGGCTTTTTTGTATAGTTTATTTTTATTCTGTAACTTATTTTAACTTATTTGTGTACTGGATCTGCCTCTACATCTCGGGATATTCTGATGGAGGACAACACCACGACCGAGAATGCTGATGCCACTGCCACCGAGGACGCCACCGCCACCTTCACCGCACCGCCATTGCACCCCCATGAGTCCAGTACGTCGGAGCAGATACTTAACCATTTTGCCCAAGTAAACCGGAGGTTGGACGTGTGGGATCAGAGGTGGGAGATCATGAATGAGAGGCTGGATATTGTGAGATCGTCTCAATTACGGCTCGAAGCTGCTTTCGAGCAGTGGCGTGTAGGCAGAGGCGGCGAGGGTGACGATGCCCCACCTCCACCCTTACCATAGTTTAGCCTTATGTTGTATATTCGTTTTAATGTACTTCTTATGTTTGGCTTTTTTGTATAGTTTATTTTTATTCTGTAGCTTATTTTAACTTATTTGTGTACTGGATCTGTCTGTTACTTTAAAAAAGTTAACTTAATTAATTAATTAATGTATTAAACACTTTCATTAATTAATAAATTAACGCGTTAACATTATGTTTATATGGATGAACTTTTTAAATTATTATTATAATTATTTTAATTAAATACTAATTCTTTTAATTAAAATAAAATAAATTATAAATAATAATTGACCTGAAATGTAAAGTTTTAAAATTACGAACTTGGAGTTTGAGCTACACATCCTCTGCATATTAAGAATAAGTCGTATTATTTACATCAACGTTTTTATTTGACATTTCGTTTAAACAATCACATCTTTCGGGAATTCGCCACCCATTGTTGCATCTTTTATTCTCGAGATTACCAATAAGTGGATGATATCAAGTCTCGATCGTCGATTCATATTTCAAACTTCGTTTCGCCTAAAAATGTTCATTTATTTTTAAGATAACAAAGCGAGGCGATATAATTAAGTAACACCTATATGAATAAAATTACATAAAAAACTAGGTAGGTAATAAAGGTTTTAGTTTTACATAGCCAAATCAAAGATGAGGCCTGTTTGAAACAAGGAGAGGCACAATCAAAGTAAAAGATCAACTATTATGACGATCACTCTCATGACCCATCTCTTCTGCATCCTCAAAACGTTGATCATTGATTTGGAGCTACAGAAGAAATAAGAATGAAATCAATACCGGACCATAGTCTAAAATTTCATAACCCAACCATACTAACCGAGTTTTGCAATGACCCAACAGGACTTACTAGAAGTATAGATTGAATTTTACCAACATCAATTGATCAAACTAAATTTTCATCTACAACAACTAAGGAAATTATAATAATAATTTCTGCTCGAGAGGCAGCCTCAACAGCTACAAAGCTTTCCACATTTATGGCAAGAAGGGAAACAAATATATGAAATTATGTAATTCAACCACAACAAAGAGCTTTTTCCACATCAAGAATTCAACTCGTGACTAATTTAACATTTCAGAGAAGGAAAACAAACCTAGAATACCAAAATCTAACCCCATCAACAGTTTTAATATAATATATACAAAGAATTAAGTAGATTCTATTAATTAAAATCACAGAAATCATTACACAATCAGTTGCACACCCTGATATGTTCTTGACACCAACGTACATGGAGGAAATGAGAAAAAGACACCAGCCCAGAATGTCGAGCAGATACCCACATAATAGACCTGCCTTGGAAGCACACATGCACATATATACTCTTTGACATATCATTAAAGTACTTCCTGTATCGTAAGTATGTACTGCTAATGTGCTGCCCGGATTTGATTTATATATTTCTGATGCGTACGACCAGACTAGTTTGTACTCTTCGTCGCCATAGCCTTCGTTTAGTGTTCGGGCTATGCTCCTTGTTCTTTTGGCAATATCATGCGTAATATTGACGGTGAGATCTTTCCTGACTGTCTCGATGATGGAAGGGATAGTCCACATAGGTTGACTTCTAAATCTATCAAGATAATGAGTTGCAAGAGTTTTTGCTCTAGCATTTCGATTCTCAACTACCATCACACAGTTATGAGAATTGACCAAAGTCTTTATTTGATAGGTCTCCTCGTCTTTAATCTTCGATGCATGCAGTCGCCAAAGACATCCGTCAACGCATCTAGCTGTCAGTCGCTTAGTGTCACTTTGGACAAATGTGATGTCGTAACCCTCTTTCAAAGAATATAGTTCTATTTCCTTTTTAATTTCTTTTATATAACTATATGTTCTTCCCAAACTAAAATCCTTTGCGTTTTCTTCACATACCGGTAAGCTTTCCACTTCATCAACGTCCGATCCAATCGGTGTTTGCAGCTCCTCGTCTAAAGTTACAGATGTCGAATACGCCTCAATTTCTTCATTATTAGTATGCGAATTCCAAACCATATCAACATCAAAATTTCTTTGCTCATTTAAATTGATAAATCCTTTTGGATCCATTGTCTACAAAAAAGAAAGAATAAATAATAATTCTGAAATAATAAATTTGTAAATAGTAACAAAATAATTAAAGGTGAAATACACATAATCATTAATAGAAAATGCTCTCGGTCAACAGTCCCGAAGAGTCTCCAAAAAATAGAAAATGCAATCTAAAAGTGCTCTCGGTCAACAGTTCCGAAGAGTCTCCCAAAAACAAAAAATGCAATCTACACCTTTAGAAATTATAGCGACATTGCAATACAATTAAAACAAATAAAATTAGATATTTTGTGTCAGTAGGAAAGGCTATGCAGACAAATATAAACTATATATGACCAATAAATGAAGAGAATACAATAAAACCTCACCAATAAAACAAACACTCCAAAAGAAACTGCATGGACTATGAAATCCAACCTCACTCTGTCTTGGCCAACCTGGTTCTTCTCTAATAAAAATATAGTCGTTCAAGATGAGCCACGTAGACTTAATATGAATTTCTAATTTTATATCTAATGTTTTAAAAGACTTGTCATTTTAAAAACTAATTCTATGAATCACAATTTGAAGAAAATATCATGAACGTTTCACATTATATTAATTAAACTAACTACATAAATCTTAATTTTTCAATCTAATGCAGTGCAGTATTCAGTAAGCTTTTACACTCTTGGTCTACAACGACCAGAGAAAGCAGAATACGGTAAGAATAATCAACATTTTGAAGATTAAAAATCAACATTTCCGATTAGCCTTAACACTCGGCTGGCTCGGCTATGCAAGTATTGAAGGGAAGAATAATCAATCAACATTTCCGATCTAAAATTTTGAAGAAATACCTGTCGTGCGAACAGCGAGCCGGCGAGAGCGAGGGCGAGGGCGACGAACCAGGGAAGGCGCCTGCGAGAGACATGGCGACTGCGAGGCGAAGAACCAGGGAAGGCGAACTGCGAAGAAATCTGTCGAGCGAAGGAGGGTTAAAAATTTAGGAACCTGAGAGTTAAAAATCGCAAGTGTTGCTATCGCGGGTACCTGCTGCAAATGATGCGGGTACCCGCGTCACGCGGGTACCCGCGTGACTACCCGCATAACGCGGGGGGTCGGCGGGTACCCGCGTGACCCCCCGCGTGCGGTGGGTACCCGCATCATTTGCAGCGGGTACCCGCTGCACCCTCTGCGGGGGGTGATCGGTCCTCCGCAGAGCTTTATTTTACCTTTTCGATAGTTGAAACTCTATTTTGTACTTTTCCCATACTTCGAGCTTTTTTATGCACTTAACCCTAGTTATTTAGACTTTAAACTTTTTAAAATGACATTTTTGGTTTCCAAAATAAAAACTAAGCATCCATAATTTTTGCATGTGATAATGCAAATTGGGATAAATCCTACTTCATCTTTCACTATTTTCACTTCTCTTACATTCGAAAAGCAATGAAGTAGGGTCCAGTAATTTCCAAATTTACATCGGTGCTCCATTAAATCTAATAAATTGAAGAAATGATTCAAGTCTAACACATATGATCTCTCTATGTTACGTGACTGAATGAAGCTTTAATAGCACGATCATAAATTCATGTAACAGGATGAAGCTTCTTGCTAGATTAAAATACAATCCTTTCGTCATTTACAAATGAAAATGATAATTGAATTGAATTTTTTCAAACAAGCGAAGATAAAAAAAACTCAAAAAATTTCGACAGGCAATTGTATTCTTATATAACTCTCTCTAAAACTAGAGTTCATAAATGTTTAGTCTTTTATAGCAATTCAAAAGACATCATCTTTTGATATGATCATTGTCTTTCTTTCTCCAAATATCCGTTGGGATACCATGGCAAACTGGGATGCCCCTATCAACAATCGAAGAGTGGAAGTCTCGCAAGCTTGACTTATAAAAAATCCAATCTTTGACCAATGATTGCAATTACCATCATATGTCTCGCATTTCTCAGATAGTTTCTTTTTCAAGTCTTTCTTTTTAGCAACCTTTGAATCAATCTTTAAGGACTCGATGTAACACCCGGTTTTACGGGGGTTTGATTTTATGATGAATAATGGCATTTTCGTAAATATGTCAGATTAAACCTGTTTTGCAAACGAGAAGTTTTATTGGAACCCTATGAGTAAATTAGATCCGTTTTATGAACGAAAAGTTTTATTAGAACCCTATCAAGAAGTTGGAATATTTGGTGAAATATAGAAATTTGAAGAAACCGAACCGATGGCCGAACAATAGGATAAACGGAAGATTAGACCAAAGGACAAACTTGTAAATTTACAAGCCAAGTTTAATTAAAATACCAAAAATCCCTCTTCTTCCAGTTCCACACTTAACGTTTTCCTCTCCAGAGAAGGGCTCTGGCGACTTGGCTTCTCCCAACGGCGATTCTCCCTCCCTCTTCAACAATTTCTCCTCCAATTGCTCGGTTTTCTTCACGATTCCTTCTGGAATCACTCCCTAGGTAAGGTTCTACGATTTTGGAGGGTTTATTTCCGTTTTTAGAGGTTTAAACATTTAAGGTTTCGTAGGATTTTCGTAAAAATAACCGGGTTATGTTAGAAAATGTTAGTTATCTCCTTATTGTTGATTATTGAGCGTTATTAGGCGAAATGATGGATGTGTTTGACGTTTGATTGAAAAACTGGATATTTGTAGCTTGGAAAATAGCAATAAAATCCCTTGGAAGTTAGAGTATTAGCAATTAAGTCTCCATCACTAGTGGTGACGTCAAATAAATCACAAGACTCCCCTATGTATCGGCTATTCTAGATGGTCGGTTTTCCAAGTTGCTTTGATCGGAAAGTTGCTAAAATCTAAAAACCGTTATATCGAAAATTGTTTCTCTAAAAATCGCCTAGAAGAGAATATCACGGAACAGAAAACATAATTTCTTTGGCGACTTTTTCTTGCACGTGATGTACAACTTTGCTTCCAAGAGCGGATCGCTAATTTAGTTAAGGATAGGTCCTGACATCAAAACGTTGCTTCCTGTCGGTGTGCGCCAAAGGCCCACGACATCTTGATCCGATCCCTCTCTTGACTTGCAAGACGCCCTTTACTCACCATAGAATATAGAATCGATAGAAGAAAATATTGTTGTTAATATCCCTAAATTCATGAGATTATTTGTCTAAAATAGTGTTTAATGATTAATTTGCACTTTACCCATCAACTTCTATGCATAGGTTTCCAAATTTGTTATTTTATTTAGGTGCCTCTTCGCTTTTGTTTCTTTTCTTATTTTTTGGTTTTGGCATAAATATTCATCATGATGGTTCATTTTGCATTGCAAATTATTAGTTAAAACTTATTTTGTGGACCATAATTGTGCAACTTGATCAAACTACAACAAAATTTCTCATGAATTTTGTTGTTACTTAGGAATGAAAGTGTCTGCTTGGCCTTCTCCTTCGTTCTGACAAAACCATTCATATGTACTATATCTTATAATCTCGTTCCAACTATATACTATTTGTATACAATACTATGCCTCAACTCTCACAGTCTACAATTCTATACTATGAAAAATGAGCTCTACCATATGAAATATACACATCCCTCCTATGCATATTTGTTATTTATGTTTCTCCATTACTACAATTTACTTGACCTTTTTTTTTTCTTCTTTGAGGTGCTGAATTCTCTGCCGTAGTCGCCTCCTGTGGTCGTGAATCTTCCAGAGTCCGTGACCCAAAATGACCGTCGAGTATATCCCGTGAGTTATAATTGGCGATAGAAGATTACTCGTCTGCGTCATCCAAGACTTATACATAGTTAACCCAAAATACAAAACCGAAAACTATCTACAAATAGCCATTTACTAGGAATTTACCTGTATCCATTCAAAACCAAGATAGAGAGCGAGAAGAGCTTCAAGGAGAGGAGAGTAGATCTTCTTCATTTGTCTCCTCTCGTACCAAGCTGCACAAAATGTCATGAAAAGGTGAGACTTCCATGATTGAATTAGTGGGGTATAAATAAAGAAAGCGATCTACCTGCAAAAAGCTTCTTCACATTTTCTCGACCCGATGGAGATTGTAGAACAGGGGCAACGACATAAGTCGGGTCTGTAAAAACACAACAAATTAAATCAATAAAACTTTAAAATTTTGAAGGAATGTGTTTGCAAGTGTTAACCTTTCGGAGATGCAGCGACGTAGTAGAGCGAACCGGTGAGGGCGGCCGTAATAACAGCTGCAAAAGCTTGGGCGAACGGGACAAATGGAGGAAGCACCCCAGTCTAGAATTAAGAGAACATTTCAATAAACCAATAAAATTAAAAGAAAATACATAAAGATTGATCAAATCTCTGTACCAGAGAGGCCATTCCTCGAGCATCTGTCACCAAATCTCTACTCCATAGAAATATATCAGATAATGCCCCCTGTAACAATGGCAAAAGAAACTTAGAGAGAAACAGTCAACACAGAGAAGATTAAGGACATAATTCCAGGAATATCGAGTTACAAACCTGAACGGCTGCCCGGTAAAAGAGCTCCTCTCCGACTGAACTTGCAGCAACAATAAGAATAAACTGCCCAAGAGATGAAACCAAATGTTCTTCTTAAAAGATAACAGAGATAGAGAGAGAGAGAGAGAGAGAGGCGAGTTGCTCACCTGCCATGGCGACATTCCGTAAAAGAAGCTTCGTAGCTCCTCGTCTTCTACGTCTCTAATGGCACGAGCATGCGGTGACAACTTCACTACTTCATCCTACACTCGAGCCAATTTGGATAAAAGATTACCCCCAATTTTATTTTACAGTGGATAATGAACACTAATTTCGACAAAACATTCTATGTAATTAGAAACTTGACTTTTTTTGTAATTTTTATGTTAAAACCAATCACACCGTGAGAATAAATCAAAAATTAATTAGAAGAGTGAAATAAAAAATCAAGATACAAGAATTTACGTAATTCGAACCAAATCTTTCTACGTCCACGACACAAAACTCCAACACAAATTTTATTAAAAAATCCAGAAAATAAGTATTATCGCAATGCTACAACATCATCCATATATCACTTGGTATTACAAGAAAAGTAACGTTTTTTGAGAAATCTCTCTCACTCTTTTTTCTTTTGCTTATTTTTCTCGACTCTGCTCACGCCACACTAGATCTGATTCTCTCAAGTTTTTCTTATCCCCCTATCAACTCTCTAACTAATCTATTTGAAATAGATTAATACAAATTTGAATAAGGATAAAATAATTACAAATTTAATTCAAAAAACTTTTGAACCCAAAATAGATTAATACAAATTTGAATACGGATAAAATAACTACAAATTTAATTCAAAAAACTTTTGAACCCAACCGAAGCAAAATGTTGAACCAATCCTTAACAAAAAGTCAATAACCAAAAAGATGAAAATGAAATTAAAAATCCAGAAATTATTCAGACAGTCCATGAAAGAAGTTCAATAAATGCAAATTAGAAACTCTAAATTATACAGGCTCACATCAAGTATAAAGAGAAGAGCCATAATTGGGGGAGCCGCATAGCCAAGTCCTTCAAGAATGGCATCCAACGAAGGATGAAACCCTCCCATGCAATCAATTCCAGTAATAGAGCATATAAATCTTCCACCAAGACCCATTGCGCAGTAAATTCCTGATACAACCAAAGAGATTTTCCGAAACCACTCTAAGGTTTTGGAGAGATTAACAGGAAAAGCTAAACAATCATAAAAGGAAAATTCAAATCGCTTTTACCGATTCCATAGCTGAGCCTAACCACTGCTCCAATCTTCTCCCAAACAGGAAACTCCGACTCGCTGAAGCTCCGCCCGAACGTTGTCACCTCCATTGCCGGGCTACTGAATCCGCCGCGGCTCTCACTCTCCTCCAAACTCTCACTACGCTGCTCCGCCGAAGCTCGGACGCACGGCAGAAAAACTCGACCTCCATCTAAGCTTGGCCTTCTCCTTCTCGAGGGAAAATCACCGCAAAGCTTCGAGCACAACGCAACTCTTGCAGTAATCGATGTTGCCGATGCATTCGGAGCCAGAGACATGAGCGGAACCTCCATTAACGAAACGAAGGAAAAAACAAAGCCGTTTCAGATCATACGGACCGAGATATCTAGTTTTTCGGATGTCCGAAACGAACCCAAATTCGTCGTCTGCATTGAGCAACGAGAGATTCGAACTACAAGTCTGAGCAACAAATGGCGGTTTTGTTCGAGGATAGAGTTTGAAGAGCTGTTTTCCGCCGTCCGATCATCCACATCGTGAGTATGATTCGCATGTGGGGTCTACTACATGGTGGGAAATTTGGATTGGCTATGGTCGTGCTTCCTGAATATCCAATAGGCTAATTGTATAATGGCACGTGGAGATAACGGTGTCGATTTTTTAACGACGTGGAATTATCTTTTGTTTTTTATTTAGAAGCTGCATTTAGGAATAGAAAGAATGATTATTCTATTAAATTAAGAATAAAATTACGTAACCACTTTGATTTCATCCTTAAAATTTAATGCAATGTTAATTATATCTTATTTGTTCGTTGGCCTGCTCATTTCATATACACTGTCTTTTTATAGATATTACTTAGAAAGTTGACGAATCGCGTCAATACAACTATTTAAACGTGTAAATATAATATTTGAAAATGATGTGTATTAGAAAAAAAAACGACTGTCGTAATAGTCATTGTTATCGAATAGAATAAGTATCTAAATTTAGAATAAAACTACTACGAACTTTCAATTAATGTAATAGGAACTATACAAAACGATGCATTACTTGTATCTTAATATTTAGTTTGACTGTTCATTTTGTACACACTTTCTTGTTTTTTTTTTGTAGAAATTATTTACTTTAGAAGATGATTTGAAACTCTTTTAATTTTGACAATGCAACACTTTGAACGTGGAAAGGAATATTCGAAAGGATGGAGAATAATTTAGAAGGTTCAAAGATAAATAATTAACCAAATAAAGAAGACAGAAGTGAAGGAAATGCGAGGGATAGAAGAGGTTTTTAAGTTTTCGGACCAAGGGGTAGTTTGGGGTTTTTACATTAAAAATGCTAGTTTTGATTAAATTGGAAGAATGAAGTTAGTAACACAAATTTGTACATGCATATATATATATATATAATAAGTGGTGATTTAATTGTTGGAAAAATAATTGGGCTCTCTTTTTTTGTTTTACGTTTTTCTTATGGTTTTGCTCGATTCTGCAAAAATTTCGAAGATTTTATGGGAAATTTGTGAATAAAAATGAGTTATTGTTCTTGAATCTTCGGTAATGTTTAGGAAATCTTTTAGTTGGGGCAACTAATTTTCTGCTTTAACCTTAAAAATGGTTTCAATAATGCCTCCGTAAGTGTTTAATCCTTCAACAATTTTGAGAAAAAAGAAATTCTTGCTGAGTGGAGGATGGATTTGGCTGCCAAGCTTCTGCATTCTTTAGCAGAAGATAACTTTAATTTGCAGAGAAGAATGTGAAGAGGAAGGAGAAAGTGAGAAAGATGAAGAATGCGACTATAATGGCAGAGACATAAAACTTGAAGAAATGGGGTTTCACCATTTTCATGGACTCCGCGAAGAGAAGAAAAGTCATGAGCGATGAAATTTGAAGGAAAGATAACCCGTTTTTCTCCTGCAAGATGCTGATCAGAAGTGAGAGTGGGCCCGATCGTAGAAGTTGCAGAGAAGAAGCCTGAGAGAAAGAGGGCTGGAGATGGAGTTAATGGACTTTTATCGGACGTAAACGTCAAAGTGTTAGCTGATAATACTTCAAATTATAAAGTATTAATTGACCAAATTAAAAATTAAAAAATAAATTTAGCGCTACTCAAACAAATTTAAATTGCTCGAACTCGAAAGCATAGCTCAATTTTGAGTTCGCCGAGCCTAGACCTTGAGTTTTGCTTGGCTTTTCTTGATAGAATGCAGGCTGGCCCGGGTCTTAGTCGGGCCAGACCTGGCGATCCGCTGACCAGCCCGAACCGCGCCAAACTAGCTCGATCCCCACCTTGGACTAACCTGACAGTCCAGCAAAACACGGCTTTCAGGAAAAAGAAAGAGCCAGTCATGATTTTAATTGTTCCCACTTTATCAATTTCGACTGCCGACGACCATTTCCATGCTGTAGAAGAGCACCGAAGGTCGTTTTTCTCTGAGCTTCGTGCTCCCGTCCCGCCATTTTTCAGATCTCCGACTTTCTTCGGCTGGATCTGAGCATTTTTGCTTTCTTCAGGAGCGTAATTTGAGACGCGATCCATCGGATCAACGATGCCGGTGGCTGCTTCCGCCATTTACTTCCTTAATCTACGAGGCGATGTCCTCATCAACCGCCTCTATCGCGACGATGTCGGGTAATTTTGTTCGCTTTCTCAATTCTATGAGTAGTTTGGATTTTAGCTTGATTTGCGGTGTGCGTAATTTTATTTGCCATATGTTCGGTCGAATCTGTAATTTTATGATTTTTTTCTTTTGGTTTCTGATAAATGCACGTTTATCTAAACATCAAGAGGCATTTGCTGCGTAAATTACCAAAATGTTTGAGCTATTCAGTTTTTATTGGCTATTCGATGTTGAGTTTTTCGGAAAGTAGGCATCCTTAGTTTTATTATTAGGTAACTTGGTTTTATTTTAATTGCATCAATTTCACTCACCAGCACTAGGCATAGTTAAACAGACCGAATTACTGTGTCCTTTTTGTCTTCTTTTTTTTTTTTTTTTTTTTTTTTGTAATTGGTCATAGTGTCTGAAGATTGTTGAGGATGGCGACTTTTATATTCTTTCGGCATAGCCGTCAGTAACATATATATATATATATATATATATATATATATATATGCTTCTCACATTGACGGCGTTTTAGTTAAAATTAAAGTGACTTGAACTTTGATATTACCAATATAGAAGCCTCGACTTTGTCTCCTTGTTATTTCCAAGCTGTGTGTTTATGATGTTTAAATGTTTTCTGTTTACTGGTTTTACGATACTACATTTGTGCTAGCCACTTTCTTATTTTCATCTCCTGTGAAATTTGTATTTTTGGGGTTTTATATTATATTCATTTAATGTGTTGTCCTTGTTACCTAACCTTGCATATTGTAAGAACATATAGACGTTAGTGTGTGAGTGTTTATAGCACCTATTTCTGGAACAATTTTACTTATAAGGAAAAAGGAGAATGTCACGAAATGTGCTGCTACGCAGTTCCAACTTGGTTGTTTTAAGTAGCGACACATTATATTTGTCTTTTAGTTCATGGAGGATAGATTGT
This sequence comes from Begonia masoniana, assembly GCA_022432975.1. Taxonomy (NCBI): domain Eukaryota; kingdom Viridiplantae; phylum Streptophyta; class Magnoliopsida; order Cucurbitales; family Begoniaceae; genus Begonia; species Begonia masoniana. The sequence goes on from CM039506.1 coordinate 12,145,560, forward strand.
TTGTTAATGCAATCATTTTCTTTCATTTTTTAATATTTTTTCACCCAGCATTTTTCTTTGCTTACTTGGTCACAAAGTCAACCACAAAATGATATTTTTTTGTTGTTGAACTATTTTATTACCTTTCCCATTCTGGACTTCATCGTCTCCGTCTCATTGTGTTTTTAGTTTTACTTGTACCACATCTGACCAAAAAAAAAAATTATAACACATGGGCAAAGCATAAAATGTCGATTATTTTCGAAAGATTGTCATTTCAGGCGTCCAGTTTCTTTATGCGTGTATTCTTTGCGCATGCAAAATTAGTTAGTCATTGTCACTTCTCAGCTTGATTAACAGGTTAAAAAATAATTAAAACCAACTGAGGGTATTGTGATGTGGTATGTGTTTGTGGCCTAAGCCCATAAGCCTGTAATCTTATAATATTTTATCTTATGTATTTGATTTTATTCGTTTTATGTTTTTAGAGATAAATTTTATATATTTTTTATCTTCTTAAAATTTTCGTAAAAAATTACTTATCTTCTTATAGATGTATTTATTTATTAGAGATTTTAAATTATAACTCAAATTCTATTTAAAGGGTTGTGATTAATATTAGAAAAAATAGATTTGGAGACTTTAGACTTTAATATCTAATTTCTTCAATGCCCGAGAGTTTTTTTTTAGTATTTTTCTTTATTTTTTGTTTCATATCGAAACAAATTCTCCACTGCACCATATTGCCATTATAATAATAAAGCAAAGGGTCCTAACTTGACATCGTCATTGACCTTGTCACACCTAGGGTTTATTATGTTAAAGTTACTGTCATAATAATTTTCTGAATAATTAATCTTTAAGAAATTCTTTAACCAAAAATCCAATTCAAGAACCATGCTTCGCATTGGTGGGTCATAAACCTTTTCAGTTAGTAGAGCTGACATTGTTTTGAAAGGACAAGATTATATTTCTCTTCACCTTGTGCTTTTTCGCTCTGCTGACTCATTTTTTTCCAGGGGAAATATGGTGGATGCTTTTCGAACACATATAATGCAAACAAAAGAACTTGGTACCTGTCCAGTACGTCAGATTGGCAGTTGCTCTTTCTTTTATATGAGAATCAACAATGTCTATATTGTGATCGTTGTCAGCAGCAATGCAAATGTAGCATGTGCGTTCAAATTTGTTGTTGAGGTAATTAGAACCACTTTTTATTACAATAAATTGGATTCAGCTTTTCTTATTATAGTTGGAATTAAGAATTTGATTGTTTACTGTGTCATTTCTCTTTCAGGCTGTTGCACTGTTCAAATCCTATTTTGGTGGGGCTTTTGATGAGGATGCCATCCGTAATAATTTTGTTCTGATATATGAGCTTTTGGATGGTATGCAGTTTGAAAGAAATTGTGATCAATCTTTCAGTTTTTACATTGTTCAGAGTGTATATTATTTTTATTTATTTATTTAAATACTAATCAGTATATTGTCACTTTCAAATCCTGATATATATCAGATGAAAGAGATATGACATTATATCTATTTTTATTAAAATTTTCATCAGAAGATTGCTGGCAACACAATTCTTTTCTATTGCAGAATGAGAAAAATATAGGACTTGCTTCAATTTTCTTATCTCTCCATTACTACGTTGTTATCATGGTGTAGGACTAGTCTTTTGAGAATTTCATACAGTTCTTTTGCTAGCTCCACCCGTATATTGCAATCTAAGAACTGACTTTTTTTTTTTTTTTGCATCAAGCATTTGTTGCCCTCTTCATTATGCTACGGTTGATAGTAGTTTGAAATTTAAAAAGCAAACCATAGCCTCACACAAAGCCTGCCTTTTTTTGCATGAATCCTCTTCTTGTCCACAATTTATTTATTTTTTTAATTTTTGGAACTACAATTTTCAACGTATTAAGATTTTTGTTGTACATTATAAACTCATCTACTGTACTATTGTTTTGTTGTGTAAGTTCAAAGTTTATGACTATAGGACTATGTAGCATGTTTAAATCTAAAATATTATTTCTTTATTAAAAGTTCATAAGAAGTGTGAACTCTGCTAATATCTATGTATACGTGACAGAAATCATGGATTTTGGTTATCCACAAAACCTTTCTCCTGAAATTTTAAAACTTTACATCACACAAGAAGGAGTTCGCTCACCATTCTCTTCCAAGGTAAGATATTAACCAATATTTATCTTGATAGAGTATCATTGACTCTCTCTCTCTCTCTTGGAAAGTTGCATCTGGTATATCTGTAAACAAGCAGATTGTTTGCATTTGCATGCCATTTTATATCCTTTAACCTACCATCTAATTTTATCTTTTATACTTGATTGGAAAATAGGTTGCAGACAAGCCTGTCCCAAATGCAACCTTACAAGTTACTGGTGCAGTTGGTTGGCGGAGAGAAGGTCTTGTGTATAAAAAGAATGAGGTGACAATTTTACAGTCCTGTCACCACACTTTTACAAATATATAGACATTTATAGGAATTTAATGCTCATACGATGCAGGTTTTTCTTGATATTATTGAAAGTGTCAATCTTCTTATGTCTTCAAAAGGTGAGGAACAATTTTTGAATTGTCTCCAGTGTTAAAACTGCTTGGTTGTTGATCACTCCTGTTTGTCGTAGGTGGTGTTTTACGTTGTGATGTCACGGGGAAGGTCCTCATGAAATGCTTCCTTTCTGGTATGCCTGATTTGAAGTTGGGTTTGAATGATAAAATTGGTCTTGAGAAAGAGGCACAGCTGAAGTCTCGCCCGACTAAAAGGTAGCTTCTAAAAGCAAGCTTGTCTAACCCTTCTAGTTCTGATTTTTCTAGAACTTCTTTTATTGTTTTTGTACCTCTACAATTTGCTTGATGAGTCTGATTAGTAGTATCAGAAGCTCTAAAAAAAAACTAGCCAGCAGGCAATGTGATTATGCATAATTTGTTATGCTGTTTTTATCCAACTGTATTATAAAGACTTATCAAGGGGATCTGTTAGACCTTTCTAGGTGCAAAGATAGAGATGTTGTTTTGCTCCTCAAAAGGGGCTTTTACTTTTTCACTAATTGTGGGTCTGTCATCCCCCTCTCGCGGAATCTGCCCAAACCAAGCCTAACCTAATATCTTGGTTTTTTTGTAGCTTTAAATATTAATTATGGAAAAAAATATAATCATGTGCGAGATCTTAAGTTTTTACTACTAACAAATCATGCTACAAAGTTAACTTTTCTTTGAGAAAGATTCAGTTGAGATTGTGACAAGTCTCCTATTATGTTTACCTATAATAGGAGGAAGAAAGAGAAATTAAATGATAATTTAGTAGACTTACTAGAGTTGAGAGAGAAGCTGAGAAATAACTGAAATTCAGTTATTGAAGGGATATCAAATAGAATAAAGAGGAAAAGAGTCAGAAGGAGGGTTATCGAAAGTTTTGAAAGGGAATTGGTGTGCGAGATTTCTGTAGTCTCGAAATTCTAGGGCATTTTTAGTTCTTTTGTACTGTTCAATTTAAATAAAGGAAATCTTGATTCTTTTACTGAATTTGTTGGAATTAATCTAACTTCCTATCATATGGGTATAGTAGTTGCACTCATTAGATTCTTAAATTTGATCACTGAAGTGACCTCCCATCTTTTAAATTGTTTTTTATATTCAACCGTTAAAATCTATGAAACTTGGATGTTTGATCCTACTCTTTTTTTTAATTTTTACAGTGGTAAAACTATCGAGCTTGATGATGTAACTTTCCATCAATGTGTAAACTTGACAAGGTTTAACTCAGAGAAGACAGTTAGTTTTGTGCCACCGGATGGTGAATTTGAATTGATGAAGTAAGCTTTTTAAATCTCATTATGGGTGTCAGTTTAATGTTTTATGAGATTTGTTCTATCTGATATTAGTGCTCGTTTAACTAATTATTATACTCAGCAGGCTTGTTTTACCTTTATTTTCCCTCTTATAAAAGTCTCATCATCACAGGGATAAATAGTTTTAAGTTTTGTTACTCTTTTCCATTTGATGACTGGTGGAATTTGTTTCCAGGGTTATAATTTTGTTTTTTTTATTATTCTTTAACAGCTGAATCTGAAGGTTGTTGTTTAATGATAATCAAGCATGTCACGTTGTTTTCAAAATGCCTCTTTTTTATTCCATGGTTTTTTTTTTATGATGTAAATCGTGCTAGGTAGGTCTATGATATTTAAGAATTAAGAAAGCCTCTTTTTCCTCGTCCTTGTTATTTTAGGGCTTTTACCACTACAAGCCGTGTGATATTTTGCAATTGCTACTCCTGGTTTGCCATCTGTTAAGTAGTCTTCTTGTCCACACGAGACATCTCTTACTTTACATAAGGAGGATCACCTGCTTTATGTCACTGTTCCTATATCCGCATTTACTCACATTCTTATGTATGTTCCAGATATCGTATCACTGAGGGTGTTAATCTTCCTTTCCGAGTTTTGCCAACAATTAAAGAGCTTGGTCGAACAAGCATGGAAGTTAATGTCAAGGTTTGTAGTTTGAATCTTTAATTGGAGTTTTTTGAGAGTAAAGGAGAATGGTGAAAAGTGTGGCTTATTCTTAACTCCAGGTAAAAAGTGTCTTTGGTGCAAAAATGTTTGCTCTTGGGGTTGTCATCAAAGTCCCTGTACCAAAACAAACAGCAAAAGCAAGTTTCCAAGTGACTTCAGGTCGAGCAAAGTACAATCCCGCTATAGACTGTCTTGTTTGGAAGTGAGTGTCTTGCTTTCCTATCTTGTAATTTCCCCCCTCTACACTCTTATTAGCTCTTTTTCCATTTTTAGGTGTCATGTATTCTCTGTTTGTTTTCTTTAATATATTTTAGATGCTTGTAGTTTCTTATTTCACCTTATGCACATATTTTCTATTAGTCCTAATTTTGAACTTGAAGAAATGTTGCATGTATTCTCTAACTTTGTTTGTATGCTTATGTCTGCATATTGCTTTGTCATGTAATTTGTGGTACATTTTTGTCAGCCTAGGCGACAAATTTTTTATCACTTTCATTGGAAACAAAGTAAACCTATAAGAAAGAAAAATTTATATAAATCATCAGCCATCTTTTTTATATCTCCAGAAAAAGTTCTTTGCAATAGTCTTTTGTAGTTTTTTTTTCTCAATTTTTGAAGTTTGAACCTTTAATTTTTCTGATTAGTTTATTAACATATATATGATTATGATGTAACTGCGAATATATGGTTTGGTAAACTTATTCAGGAAGAAGTTTCTAAATAAGGATAGGTTGGGTATTATATGATGTGTTGGCAAGTTGGTCTTTTGTTAGTTATTTGGGAAGTTTTTTTTATAGAAATCAAAGTTAGTAAGAGGGGAATATTATAGATGGAAAAGGGGAGTGTGAATCATTATGTTTTATGATGAATATTGATGAATAAAGCGTTCTCAATAGTTTTTTAGGGTTTTCTGAGTCTTTGACATTGTTGCGATACTTGTGATTAGTTTTGGGGTCTTGTTTGTTTTGCATTAATGGAGTTCGTATCCTCAATTTCCATATCCAGAATTCGTAAATTTCCAGGAGAAACCGAACCAAATATGAGTGCTGAAGTTGAGCTGATTTCCACCATGACGGAAAAGAAGTCTTGGACTAGACCCCCTATTCAGATGGAATTCCAGGTATCCAACTAACTTTCTATTACTTCTGCTTTCTCTTTTTAACAAGTGCATTTTAGTAGTGTGAAAAAATTCCTTCTCATCAATCACTGTTCTAAAAGTTTCAACATATAATTTATTGTGTAAATTGTTAAACTTCTAATTCTCATTGCCTGTCACTAATCTGACACCTGACACCTGACACTGCCATCTTGGAAACCAATTACATATCGAGTTAATTGTAGATGAATTATGCACAATAATTTGACTGCTCGTTGTAATAAAGTCACAACCTGCATGCATATGCACTGCATTTCTTCTCGTATTTGCTTTTTGTAACGAGCTTTTGTAGGCTTCTTTTCACATAAACCTAAAAAGGCTTCTATGTTACTGTTTCTATATGTAGGTTTACCCACTTTTTGCGGTTTTGCGAACATTATTTTGCTTGTGATTTGAAAATTTTGTTAACTGCTTTGATACAAGTCACTGCCTGAGATAGTTGAAGTCAAAGGTCCAGAAAACTAAAAAAATTTTTCTTGCTTTGGGTAACTTATACTATATTTGTTTTTTCTAACCAGGTCCCCATGTTCACCGCTTCTGGTTTACGTGTTAGGTTCCTGAAGGTATGATCCTGACATTGCAATGCACCTGTCATTTTCATGCTTTAATAGTACTGCATGCATCTGTTATGTGTCAATGACAGAATTGCATGTTGGTTTTTCATATGGTAATAGGTATAAAATACCCCATTGAAAATTCGGTATTATTTAATGTACTCAAGCATAAAAATCTTAATAATCTAGGAGATCGCACTAGTGACGCTCATATTTTGAATGTAAGTTTTGAAATTTTTAGAAAGTTTTTGTAAATTTTGTTCGCTCACCTTTCCATTCTTTATAACTATTGGTCTCTATTGAACCAGTCTATAAGACTCCTTAACAATAGTTTGTTTATATGAAAGCTCAGTAGCAGATAACTTGGCTTTCTGAAATTCAAATTTTTAAATTTTAATCAATCTCTTTGTTTCTTGGTGTCCAAAAAATATAGTAAGAAGTATGAAAATAATCTGTTCTCTTTTGTATTATTTTAACAGATAACTCGTTCAGACTTTCTAAATGTGGCTTCCCATTGTCATGGTTATTAGGTATGGGAGAAGAGTGGCTATAACACAGTGGAGTGGGTCCGATATATTACCAAAGCCGGATCATACGATATTAGGTGCTAAGAAGGAAGACCCCCACCCAAAAGAGGAGTGCTTACTTGGTTGATACTGCCCCCTTTTTTTTTGCATTATCATTCTTAAGCTTTTCCTTTTGCATTAATCCTCATTCTCCTTCCTTTTGCATTAATCCTCATTCTCCCACAAGGAATCAGCAATCGAACCTGTGAAATAATTTTATGCATATCGATCGCATGGCCTGTTATAGCATATGCTGTTGTAGCTTAGCATATTTTTATGAGATGGATATTTTTTGTATAATATTTTTGCTTTGCAAATAGGCATCTTCTCTCCCCTAGAGCTTGTCTTTATATAAATATTTCAGAATCGGATTAATTTGCAGTGATTATGATTTCGATTTGTTCATCCAATTTCATATTATGATGCCAGCACAGTTCCATAAAGCTGTCTCTAACCTTATCTGATTTCCCCCTCCAGTAACAGGTGGACATGCTGGTATCAAGCAAGCATAAAAAGATCAATGTAAGTATTACATGCTTCCATTTAATTGAATTGTGCACTTTAATATTACATTATCTCCCATAGTAATTAAGATTTGCTACTACTAATTTGACTTGGACATTTTAAAAAGTGAACGACACGTCTTCAGCTAAACCAAATTTTATTTTTATACAACACAACTTCCTCAGTTACTACCAAGACACAAGTTTACAAAATGTGGCCTGGGCGATGTCCTCTTGAGGGGGGATAAGTTGTAGGAGCAGGGGTGCCATGCAGAGCAGGGTCAGTGACCCGCCCAGGCTGTGAAGGATCGTTGTAACCATGCGCATCGTGCCCTCCATGCCCCAACGGGGCTGGCTCAACGTAGCCATGGAGGTGTCCATGCTTTGCGTCCAACCTCTCGGCCACATGCGTTGCTTTGGCCTCGTGAAGCCCCATTTTGGCTTCTGCCTCCTTGGCCTTCCGCTTCTCTTCTGCTATTATCTTCTCTTCCTTTGTCCTTGCAGTCCCCTTTTCTACCTATTTTTTTTGTTTCACATCAAACACCTCTCCTACATAAAGAATCAGCCCTAATGAAACAAATGGATAGGAAAAAAATTGACCTTTTCTTCGGCTTTGGCCTTGTATATGTCCACTTTCTCCTTTGCTGCACTTCCCATATTGCTTATCTTCTCCTTTGCAGACTGCATCTTCTCTCTCTATCTCTCTCTGTAGCAATTTTCTTCCTGAATCGACAATTGTTTGCCCTGCACCTTTTGCCATCCAATTTCAATTACTGTAATTTATAAAATATGGTTGGCCGGGACAGGGACAGGCACAGGCAGGTGAATGAGAACCTCAGTGGCGACACGTTAAAAGCCACTTGTTGGACATGCATTTACTTGATGTCACCAGTTGTAATAATAATAACAATAACAACGAAAGTAAAAAATATATATAAATGCTAATAAATATTATGGAATAATTTCAATAAAAATGCACGAGCAAATATTAATCGTTTTTGTCAAGTGACTTGGAAACTTAGCCTTTATTTAGGAGTGGAATTGGTCCGGTTTGGTTTGGTTCTATCTCCAATTGAAGTCGAAACTTAATCGATCCAGATCCGAACATAATCGATATTTTCGGTTTTACTTGGTATGATTTTGGTTATTGATTTTTTCGGTTTAAATTTGATTCTAGTTCTGTTTAAACTCGGTTTGAGTCAGTTTTGATTGATTTAGTTCTATAGTTTGTATTTTTAATATACAATTTTTAAAATTTACATAAATATTAGAAATTTGATTATGCTCGCTTTGATCGGTTTTTGAAAGAAAGAACCGATAACCGAATCGTGGTTTGGTTCGGTTCTAAAATCAATTTTCCAAAATTGAAGCCGAACTGAACCAAAATTTTTGGTTTTGACCGAACCAAATTTTCATCCCTATAAATATTATAAATATGTTTCGGTTTTTGGTTTTAACCGAACCGCGGCACATATCTAACATCTCTAGCTTGACATTGATTATAGTTTAGATGGTAGATGTGTTGTGTTTATACAATCATCATCAAGTTATTATCAGATTAAATAACGCGAGTGGGATAGGATCTACCATTAATAGCATCAACGATTTGGGTAAGAAACCCTAACAATTCTCCCCACAATATTATTTCTGGTAGAAACGATTTGGCCACAGATTTTACTAATAAAAACCCATTCACTTCTAAAAAAACAAAATCAGATGAGGATCAAATATAGTGCCTGAAGGTGTACGGCCAAACCGACGATCTCTTGCGACAAGTCATTTTAACGTAATAACTTATCAAGTTTATAGACTTTCACATCGAGACATTTAAATGAAAACTTACTCAAATGCTAAGATGTGCGCATGCATGTCTATTTGTAAATAATTAAGGGCAACGTTTTGTGACACATGATACTTTCTATGCTATATATGAAAACACGCTTTGAAAATCATGATGTGTGCAAACAATAACTAAAACTTGATACCTAATAGTGACCTCTTGTCTACCATTGTATTGCACTCATACTCATCCGTCTTGAAAATCTTACAAAGTCCAAAACCTTCGAAAATCGTTAACTTCTCTGGTAAACGCAGCTGCTTGCTAGTCGGAACGATAGATTTTCATCATGTTTCTCACCCTCTCTCTCTCCATGTAACTTTATAAATATATAATTATAATTATTTATACTATAATAATATGAATTAAATATTTTATTGATTTACTTAAAATATATAAATTTATTTTCAGTTTCAACATTAAAAAAGTCTAAAATGGGGTTGAATGAGAGAATTCTTCTTCCAAAGCCAAATCAAATGGTTAATCATTTATAACTTGAGATAAAGAAAACGTTGATGCTAATGCTATTAAGAGTACAAGAAGAAGAGCAGAAAGAATACAAAGACGGGAGGTTTTCCCACTTCGAAAAAAGAAAACAGTCTATTATCCGCTGATCAGAGAAACTTTGGGAGAGTTGGAATCTAACCTTGGGTTCGTCGCTGCGGCAGCTCTTGGCCTGCTTCCATGGAGTTACAGAAGAAACAAAGAGTAGAGCTGAAATAATCCCACATCGGAATAAGAAAAGGGTTATGAGAAGGGAGTACCCTATAAAATAAAGGAGGCTTTCTCTTTACACTTCATACCTTTCTCGGCCTTTTGGCTAAGATCAAGTGTAGTATCTGTTCTTATCAGTTTAATATCTGATACGTGGGCCATCGGCCCACTCGATATTAAATTTATTTTTTTATGGGGAGGGCCCATTACGGCAGCTTGCTGCTGGGGTTCTCGAGCGTCGCCTCTGCGTTGCACTACTGCACTGGCCTGGCGCACCCTTCCAAATCTAGTTAAAATATTTTGCCTGGTCCTCAAATTGTGCTATGGGTATTTCGGAGTGAAAGCCTGTTTTCAATTTTAATAATATGTCTATACTCGTTGCTAGCTAAGCTCGTCGTACTGGGGTGTGATGAGGATATGGCGCTGGCCTGGCGCCGCACCCCTCCAATTCCTAGTCCAATTTTGATAGACGTCTAAGTTGAGTAAGTTTGTGGTCTTTTTAAACTTCGACTGCAGATTTGTTTCAATGGAAAATCAGTTATGTTTTTTACGTGGAGACAATATTTAACGTTGTTCAGTTCTGTATTGGAAACTACATCCACTAGAGAGAACCAAACTGAAAATTCATTATCATCATAAAAATAATCAACCACAGCCACTATCTTCAAGAAACTACAATCAAGATCTAACGATGCAAACTTTAAGATGAACCTTTCCAAGCATCAATTTTGATAAGAACAATGCTTCAAACTAAAGACTTGATATCCTTCTTATTAAACTTCACCTTTGGTTAGTCTCTCCTTTTTCTGATTTTTCACACATTGCTCACAAAATGAACGTTATCCCATTTTAATTCTTATTTCCAGACAGATTTTGTCGACCTACCATAACATGGTCCGATAAGTGTATATTTACAGTGTTATTAAGAGGTTTATTCATGTCCACTAAGTTGTCACTTGTCATTCTTTGCTAAGCTCATGAAATATTGAACTTAATTCAAAAATTTCCCTTTGGCCCAGCTTTTCTGCTGTATGCGGCGTTGGTAGTACCAACTGTTGTTATACTTATTATTCACTTTATACCCTAGTATGGCCAGACACACATTCTGATTTACATTGGAGTTTGTTCTCTTGTAGGTTTATTATCGGTATGTCTCTGTACTTCAATTATCGTGTTTCTTTTTTCTCATTTTAAAGTTCTGTCCTTTAAAATTTTGCCACTGGTGTTCAGGTTATGAGTGTTAAAGCACTCGGAATCGCTTTGAAGTTAACATTGTCCGGAATGAATCAATTTATTTATCCCTAAACTTGAATATTCACCTTAGTTGTAATTACTTGTGTCTGTACTCAAATGAATTATTTAAACAAGGTAACATGATATTATCTTGTACATTTTCTTACATATGATGGTAAAATAATACATCTTGTTATCTACTCTTGGCTGAGGAACTTCTTGAGTTTCCACCGATAGTTTTAATGGTTGGTGGGTTTTGATAGTTATATCAAAAGGGTAAATTCAAAAATATTTCATGAAGTATGGATATTTATCGACAAAACCCTCAAACAAAAAGTCCTCGCAGTTAAAACCTCGAACTATGGAAAACTGTCAAAAAAAACTTCGGCGGAGAGCCGCATGACCCTCGAATTGTAATTTGGGGGGCCGATTTCAAATCGCAGCCCCCCGCATTCCACGGGAAAGAGGCGGGGGGCTCTGGCCCTCTTGCACGTGCGCTACACGCGAACACATTTGGGGGGCCACGCCATGTCTTCGGTCCGCCGCATCACACGGGGTTTGAATGCGGAGGGACTGGATCACCCAGCGCACGTGCAATGCACATGAACCCACTTGGGGGGCCGCAAATCTGACTCGACCCCCCATTTTTTGTAGAAAATTTAATGCGGGTGGCCAAATTTCCAACTCGGCCCCCCGACTTTTCTACGTTCTATACGCGGGGGGCCAAATTATAATTAGGGGGGCCGAATTTTAAACGCGGCCCCCCGCGTTTTGCCCTAGTTCTAAACGAGGGGGGCCGAAATATTTACACGGCGGACCGAATTTTTTTTGGTATTTAAAAACTCCGCCCTCTGTTCGCCCTCCGCATTCGGAAATCAAGACGAGAAAGGGCAAAGTTTTCAATTTTTTTTCTAAAAATCGTCAAAGGTGCGTCTTCGTTGCCGAAAATTGCAAAAATCGGAAGCCTCAGCGTCGAGAACCCCAAAATACACTGGCGAAAACCCTATCGCCGAAAATCTAAATCGCCTAAAATCGAGTCTTCTAATCGCTGAAAATATCAAACCCGACCCTTCTAAAAGCCAAAAATCCTAAAACTCGAGCCTATAATTGCCGAAAATCCCAGAACCCGTGCCTTTCCTCCCAAATCCGTGGCTATTTTTCTGAAAATCCGATGCCACTTTGTGAAATGGGTCCCAAAATTTCATTCAAATATCCTCACCCCTCGACACAAGCTGACCTATCAAACCAGGGACCGCCATTAAACCGGCCAGTAGTAAATCAAGGATCTTCGTCACAAGGTACTCCGGACAAAGTGCCGCGACTACCGCCTAGTTATTTCTCGATCGATTTTCGAAGCGAGGAGTGTAAAAAGAAGTTCAATCGGGATATGTCAGTCCGACCAATTATTTATGGAAAAACTGTCAACTTCACTAGTTGGGAGTCTTTGCAGATACAGGAAATGTTTGATAAAATTGGCTTGCAAGGTTTGCACAACATGAGCGGAGACACCTGTGACCGATTTGTTCGCTTATTTTACGCAAACTTGACCACTACTGGGAGGGAGGGTGTATGAAGTCGTATGTATGTGGTAAGGATATTAGTTTCTTTGTAAGGCATGTGAACGAGTTGCTGGGATTTACTGACGAGAGGGCTGTACAATACTATCACGCTTCTCGAGAGTGTGATTTTGCTCGAACACCAGAGGGATTGCAATTTCTCAGACAAATTCACTGCGACTTAGACATTGAAAAATTCGCCAAACCGAAATCGAAGGAGTTGAACGCCAAAGCTCGGGTTGTTCATAACCTTATCAGTCACTCTCTACTGTCGAGAGATGACCATAGAGATCTAGTCAACTGAATGGATCTCTATGTGATGGAGAAGATGTATAGTGGCACACTCTTCAACCCCGGGTTCATGATATTAGGGCACATGCACGAGATCGCACAAACACGCAACAAAAATCTGCCATATGGTACATTGATTTAGAGGCTCGTGCAGCGATCACAAGTTGAGCTGCTCGTGGGAGAGCAGTTGAGAGCTCCCCGAGGCTTGGATGTATTTGACAGACTTTATCTATCTAGGATGGGTCTAGTTGAGGTCGCCAGGTGTTGGATGCTTAAAGGGGAGCTCAGAGACGCTCCAGCTCAGGATGCTCCGATGGAGGAGGACACCCCCACCACCGCAACGGCGCCACCAATTGCCCCTTAGGTTGGCAGTAGCTGGGAAATGATGCAACAGATGCATCAAGAGCGGCAGGAGATGCATCTGGAGGAGCGATAGATGCATCAGGAGTGACAATAGATGCTTCGGCAGATGGAGCAGAGGATTGAGTTCCTCATAGATAGTGTCGATGAGCTAACCGTGGGTCAGAAGAAGATGGTTGAGTCACAGGACTATCTCAGTGAGTCCATTAGAGAGGTCACTGAGAAGATAGGGGATTGGATGGAGAGCAGAGACGACGATGACGATGATATACCACTATAGTAGTTTAGTTTATATGTACTTTTATTTGAGTGTGATCTACATTATTTTTTATATTTTATTTGAACTGTTTGGGTATATATATGTTATTTAAATTTGCAAGAACTATTTGAAGATAGCTATGAGTAGGGGTGTGCAAAACCCGGTTCGGTTCAGTTTTGGAGAGGAACCGAACCAAACCGGTCACCAGTTGGTTTCGGAATATCCGAACCGAAACCGATCATGTAACCGGCACCGAAACCAAACCGGAACCGAACCTAAAGTTTCTGTTCTTGTTCCGGTTCGGTTCCGATTCTACAAAAAAATTTTGTCTAACAAATCAAGGGCGTTGCCCTGCTTGCATCGAGTAATCCATTTCCGTCATTTTACCATATTTTCATCAAATTTCATTTCATTCACAAGCATTTCAAGGAAATACTACAAGATGATTGAAATGGGTTGAGAAATTTCTCGATCAAAGACAATTAAGGCAAGTCAGATTTAGGAAATGGGTTGAGAAATTTCTCGATCAAAGACAATTAAGGCAAGTCAGATTTAGGAAATGGGTTGAGAAATTTCTCGATCAAAGACAATTAAGGCAAGTCAGATTTAGGAAATGGGTTGAGAAATTTCTCGATCAAAGACAATTAAGGCAAGTCAGATTTAGGAAATGGGTTGAGAAATTTCTCGATCAAAGACAATTAAGGCAAGTCAGATTTAGGAAATGGGTTGAGAAATTTCTCGATCAAAGACAATTAAGGCAAGTCAGATTTAGGAAATGGGTTGAGAAATTTCTCGATCAAAGACAATTAAGGCAAGTCAGATTTAGGAAATGGGTTGAGAAATTTCTCGATCAAAGACAATTAAGGCAAGTCAGATTTAGGAAATGGGTTGAGAAATTTCTCGATCAAAGACAATTAAGGCAAGTCAGATTTAGGAAATGGGTTGAGAAATTTCTCGATCAAAGACAATTAAGGCAAGTCAGATTTAGGAAATGGGTTGAGAAATTTCTCGATCAAAGACAATTAAGGCAAGTCAGATTTAGGAAATGGGTTGAGAAATTTCTCGATCAAAGACAATTAAGGCAAGTCAGATTTAGGAAATGGGTTGAGAAATTTCTCGATCAAAGACAATTAAGGCAAGTCAGATTTAGGAAATGGGTTGAGAAATTTCTCGATCAAAGACAATTAAGGCAAGTCAGATTTAGGAAATGGGTTGAGAAATTTCTCGATCAAAGACAATTAAGGCAAGTCAGATTTAGGAAATGGGTTGAGAAATTTCTCGATCAAAGACAATTAAGGCAAGTCAGATTTAGGAAATGGGTTGAGAAATTTCTCGATCAAAGACAATTAAGGCAAGTCAGATTTAGGAAATGGGTTGAGAAATTTCTCGATCAAAGACAATTAAGGCAAGTCAGATTTAGGAAATGGGTTGAGAAATTTCTCGATCAAAGACAATTAAGGCAAGCTTCAGATAACAAAGATCAAGACGAATTAGTCTAAAAACCACTCAATAAGAAATCCAAGAGGTGAAGAAATGGAGAAGAAAATCACCAAAAATGTTAGAAGGCAGCTAAAATGAGGAAGAAGAAGAGAAGACCTGTTTCCTACGAACTAAAGGGTGCCTCCAAATTTCCAAGAACCAAAGGTGCTGTTGTCGTCGTCGATACTCGAATCTCGATAGCCCGTAGCAGAGAGTCGTCGCCAGGTCGTGTGTCGTCACCTGTGTCCGTCGTCGTATGCTGGGTCTCTAGTCGTCGCCTCTCCTCGTCTCGCCTAATCGTCTTCGAGTGGTCGAGTGGAAGAGTGAAGTTCCGGTTCATTGTCTCGCTCGCATGATTTAGGTTTTAAAATGCAGGAACGGTTCGGTTCAGTTTCTTTCGGTTTTGATCGATCCAAACTGAAAACCGAACCTAAAAAGTCGGTTCCTACAAAATTAAACCGAACTTCGGTTTCCAAATGCTCAAAACCGATTTGAACTGAACCGATTTCACCTGTTCTGGTTCGGTTCATCGGTTGTCGTTCGGTTTTGCACACCCCTAGCTATGAGGGAGTCATAAAACAAACGAAATTCTGTCCAATTTTTCACTTTTTTTTTTGTTTTAAATAAATTAAAATAATTAATTAATTATAATTGTATGCAATTTAATTAATTTCAATAATATCATTAATGTATTCAAATAAATTAATGAATAATGTATAAAATAAATTAATTATTTAATTAATATATTCAAATTATTAATGCATCCAAATTATATTATAGTAAATAAATTAATAAAGTAATAATTACTTTAGTCACGTTATTAACTAATTCATGTATTGAAATAAAGTTATGAATTTCAATTAATTAATGTATAAAGTATAAAAAAAATTAATTAATTATTTTATTCAAATTATTTATTGTATTTAAATTATTATTTAAGTAAATAATTAATATTTATTTAAACTAATTTAAACAATTATAATTTGAAAAAATCTTTAAATTACACTAACATAGATGAAATCCAACACAAATTACAACAGTCAATTTCTTCTGCTCCTGCCTCGGTCGCACGTCGTAGATTCCTGCACATAATGAAAACTATATTAAAAAAGAATGACAACGTGTTTATGAGCGAAATGTTTAGAACTGTACCTGTGTCCCCTCATTTGTGTTGTAACCCATAACCGTTCATTGAAAAGCAGCAGTGCCTGAAGTGGATCCTCGGTTAGGACAAATGCGACTATTATGCTCGTACTGCCAACAGATACCACACGACATCTTTGAGTTCCACCTACTAGCTGCCGAACTTGACGGCTCATCGACATCTCGCACTTTTGTCTTCTTGGGTCTACCAGGTTGGCGATATCTTTCGGGCGGGAAGAGTTCCCCCCTACCTGGCGCATCCGGCCACATTAATTGGCCGTTCACGGTTTGAATAAAATTGGCGTACATCTGCAGAAATGTCACCCAGTGATAGTATGGATGCACGTAAATTTTCAGTTCCACTCTCAAGAAAAATATGCATGAAATGGTATGGACACACGGGATTCAGTAAGCGTCCACCTGGTGCATTCGCACACCCACGTATTCATGTCGACAACAAATTGTTCGTTGCCGTTGCTCACCTGAAATCGTGAACCTCCCCAAGCGTAGGGCTCCAATTTGCAGCTGGAGCTACTAGCTTGTCAAGCTTTTTATATATTTTGGGACACAAGAGGGTCGTTAATTGGGCCATCTTCTCAAATTTTTTAACGATGCGAGCCATCATGTATGTTCGGATCGTCTCGAACATGGTGAGGATCAGTTTGTCCCTGGCAGACAATATAAGTGCATTGAATGACTAGAATAAATTGTTTAAGCCAATATTGCACTTGGGAATCAGAGAGAAGACATGACTAGCCCAATATCTAGACTCTTCTCCTTGAAGCCATTCGTGGGCAATCTGGCTGAGCTCATGTAATTTCCTCATTTCTAAATTGAAATGAGCTCTTGTGGGTGCCCTAGCTGCCTTCTACATCGCTTCTCTGTCTGCTTTCTCCCAAAACAGCCCTTTAAAGTTTACGCACATGTTCCGAAGGCAGAAGCGGTGTTCGGCTTCATTAAATTCCTCATCCACAGCATTCCTCAACCCCTGATATTAAAACAAAGTTAGTTACACACCTTAATTACAACACAACTAATTTAATTAAACAACATACCTTTTGTCGATTCGAAATAATCGTCCATCGGGCTCCATCTCCAGTGTATAAGTCTGCCTTCAAAAGTTTCAAAAGCCACGTCCATGTTTTATCGATCTCTTTTTCGACGTTGGCAACAACAACGAGATATATTTCATCGTTCGCATCAATACTAATGGCTGTGAGTAATTGTCCGGGACACGAGCCCTTAAGGTGACAGTCATCCAAACAGATAATTGGGCGACCAAACTGCATCAAACCCGCCTTGTAAGCGGCCAAGCACATATACACTCTTTGGCACACTAATGTGATCCCCGTATCGTAAGTATGCACTTCGAAAGTGCTCCTCGGATTTGTTCTATGTATTTCTGCTTTGTACGATCATACTAACTTGTACTGTTCATCTTCGTTGCCTTCATCAAGTGTGAGAACTAAGTTCTTGCTCTTCTTGCAAGACTTGGTGTAATGTGAGTTATGTGATCCATCCTCACTGTCTCCACAATGGAAGATAAGTCCCACCTAGGGTGACTTTTGACCCTAGCCAGATAACGGTGTGCCACCTATTTTGCACTAACGTGTCTATTCTCAATTATTCTCGCACAACTGTGAGTATTGACCAAAGTCTTTATTTGATAGGTCCGTTCATCTTGCTTTTGCGAGGCATGCAAACGCCACTCGCACCCTTCTGAATACTTAGCCGTCAATCGGCTCCTTTCACTTTTAGTGAATACTATCCCTAATCCATGTTTTATAGAATAATCTTTTATTTCATCCTTCAACTCTCTTAAAGATGCATATTCTCTAGTCACAAAATATTTCATATGAATTTCTTCCCTTACCTGAACGTGTTCAACCTCATCATCGTTCGAGATAACCGATGTTCGAAGCTGATCGTCTAGAGTTCTGAATGTCAAACACACAGATATTTGTTCATTTTCATCTGAGCCATCATCACCATATGCAGGAGTCTCGTTCGAATACCAATAGATTTCGGCATCACTATCTACTTCCTCGTCTAATTCAAACCATCTATTTGGATCAGAATCCATCGTCCTTACTAAAACAGAGAAAATTCACCAGCACAAAGAAAAATTTTGTGAGAAATATCCGAGATTTTAGAGAATGGAGGGCGGAGCTCCTTAAATAATAAAGGAGTTCGGCCCCCCGATATATAGACGCAGCCCCCCGCGTCTTGTCAAATTATTAATGCGGGGGGCCGCGAATCGGATACGACCCCCTGATATCTCATCCACAGATCAATTATTGATTTGTGGATGGGATATCGAGAGGCTGCGAATCTGATATGGCCCCCCGCATCCCATCCACAGATCAATTATTGATCTGTGGATGGGAGTACGGGGGGTCCCGAATCTCATGTTGTCCCCTGCATTCTCATCCACAGATCAATTATTGATCTGTGGATGGACTTTCGGAGGGCCGAGTGAGAATTGCGGCCCCTCGCAATAAGTCGAGGGGGCAAGTTGGAAATTTGGCCCCCCGCATTAAATTTTCTACGAAAAACGGGGGCCGAGTCAGATTTGCGGCCCCCCGAGTGGGTTCATGTGCATTGCATGTACACTGGGTGATCCAGTCCCTCCGCGTTCAAACCCCGTGTGATACAGCGGGCCGAAGCCGTTGCATGGCCCCTCAAATGTGTTCTCGTGCAGCGCACGTGCGAGAGGGACAAAGCCCCCCGCCTCTTCCTCGTGGAATGCTGGGGGCCGCGATTTGAAGTCGACCCCCTGAATTACAATTCAGGGGGCATGCGGCTCTTTGACGGGGTTTTTTTTTACAATTTTCGATAGTTCGAGGTTTTGACTGCGATGACTTTTTGTTTGAGGGTTTTTTCGATAAATACCCATACTTCAAGGGGTATTTTGGAATTTACCCTATATCAAAATGAAAACATTATACTTAGAACTAAAATGTGTTATTTTTGAATCTTTAAGAGCATTATCCAGAGCTAAACTTATCAAAGTAATAATCTTGTTTATGGAGAGGATATCGGCGAGTGTAAGCCTGTAAAATTATAACAAGTGGCAAGTGTGACTGTTGCTTGTACCTACAATAATTCGGAATCTCTTTTTTGCACTAACTATAATTCTGTTCTTTCTTTTAACTAATCTTATGCTGATTCTTGTTTTCCAAGATTAACATTAGGACTGTGTCAACATTATTACCATGATATTGATGTGAAATCTATTTGTTTGCATGAGATTCATGGTTTTTGACAGTTAGTAATTTTATGAGTTGTTCAATGCTTATTTGCAGGCACTAGATACATTCAACACAGCTGTTGCATCCCCAATTTACTATGTCATGTTCACCTCATTAACCATTCTGGCTAGTGTCATCATGTTCAAGGCTACTTCTTTGACCGACATTTTCGATTCATTCTATAATCAGTAGCTTCCTGGTGGACTGTTCATTAAGGATGAAGGATGGATTGATTTAATAACCCGTTTCTGTATTGGGATCGGCAAAGCCCGAGCCAAGCAGCGACTGAAATGTGTGGGTTTGTAACTATTCTTTCAGGAACCTTTCTTCTTCACAAAACAAAGAACATGGCTGATGGTATGCTTTCTTTTGATTTTCTTTTATTGTGCAATGTATGAAGCACAGCTCAATGTGTGTCCGGAACTGTCGAGTGATCTATATAGTTGTGGACACTTAACAGGCTCCCACATTGGGTTGAGCTTCTAAGCGTGTTTGTAAAATACTCTTCAGGTCGATGAATAAACGAACAATCGAGATTTACAAAACAATCTTTTCCCTCGTACATTAGCCATTAACGTGGTCATTTCAGCAACATGTCCTCTTCTATCAGTTCAAAGCAAAGGGTTTTTGATAGAATTTGAAGAGAGATACAGATCAGAAAGATGAGAGCTTTTATCTCCATGCTTATAATGTGAAGAAAACAATGTTTACTTGGAAATTTGCTTCAAAAGGCTGGAGACAGAAGCGCAGTGTGTTGACTGATAATTGCTGTTTTCACAGCATGTCTGCAACAGCTGAATTACTTTGATGCACCTTCACCATCAGAAAACAAAAGCAATTGAGAGTAACCAACATAGATAGTAACGAGTTTTCCAACATATTTTGAACTCTCTAATAATAAGAACGTGCAGATTATTTGTACATTACAAGAAACAAGTTTATGTTCGAATTGCGTCCAAACTACCAAATGATTTGTCTCAAAACTGGAACAGCACAAACGAAACAAGGAAAGAGATTTTCATAAAAATAAAGCATGCTAATTTTCGATCAACAAAAGAGTATTGCTTTTACGTGATCTTCAAGTTCGTTTCTAGGCGACTCAACCATCTTTGAATTTCAAACAGCAACAAAACAACAGAAGAAATCAGAATGGTTTCCTCCGTTTCGAGGTCGATCAACTGGAAAAACAAAAAATGAAGGAGCATACTTGTGAGAAAGGAAGTTATCCTTGGAGAGAAGCTTGAATGTCGCAAGCCTCTTTTTTGCAAGGTTCTTTGCTGGGGGGTGGCATGTCTCGCCCTGTAATTCTCTAATCTGAAAATGGTGTTGGGGTCGGCGGAAGCTCCGAGCTTGAGGAACGGTGGAATCAGGAATGCGATGGCAGCGCCCATCCCCATGAACTGGTCCTGTTAAGTGGGCCGGGCTCTCTGAACATAGCCTAGTTTACGACAAACCCAAAACATAAAACAGAACAAAGCGTATTAATTCGGTCAAATTAGCGGACGATTTTGCATGAAATTAGTTGTAATTACGATAGCAAAACGGAAATCCAGACGGCTCAGATCACTGATGGCATGAGCTTTGAATCCGTGAACTGAAAATCACACCCATCTACTCATTCTCCAAACCTTACTCCCTTCCTCCCATGGATTCTCTTCATTCAGTTGGATAAACACGGACTATGGAGGGAGCAAGCTATTATTCAATGGCTGTCTTCTTGGTTTTCTTCATTTCTCTCTTCACTGCTATCTCACGCACCAGTAAGTCCTCTCTGTCTTCATCTCCATTTCCTTTTCTTTCTCTGTTGATCCATTGGGGCCTCTGTAGATGGATATGATGCGTTGGATCCGCATGGCAATATAACTATCACGTGGGATTTCATGCTACAAAACGAAGAAACATACGATGTAAGTTTCCCATCTTCTGCATTTTTATGCAACTAAAAGATTAGAAAGCATTAAAAATGGTTTCTAATACAAGTTTAGATGATAATTCTCGAATGGGAGGTCAGGTGAAAGTCTACATATACAACCTGCAACTATTCAGGAATGTAGAGCCGCCGGGATGAAAGCTCAACTGGGAATGGAAAGGAAAAGAGGTGATTTGGAATATGAGGGGCGCAGAGGCCAGTCAGCAAGGAGACTCCTCCGAATACAGAGGGAGGCAAGAGCTGCCCCATTGTTGCCTGAGGAAACCCGCCGTCGTCGATTTAATGCCCGGAGCGCCATTCAATCTTCAGGTTTCCAACTGCTGCAAAGCTGGGGTGCTGTCTTCAATGGCGCAAGATCCTTCCAGCTATGCTTCCGCCTTCCAGATGACAATCGAAATGCCTGCGGGAGGTAGATTTACGATGCCTGAGAATTTCAGTCTGGGTCTTCCTGGGTATAGCTGCGGATCTCCTTTTTGGGTCTCTCTGAGTAAGTTAAGCGCCGACGGGGGCCGCCGGTAGACTCAAGCTCTGGGTGAGGAAAAACACAGGCAATGCTTTAGCTTCTCATGATTTGCCTTTTTTCTAAAACGAATAAATTTTGCCAGAGACCTGGAATGTGACCTGTATTTACTCACAATTCAGAGCATCATCTTCCCCAAAGTGCTGCGTCTCACTCTGCGTTTTACAATTCCACCATTCTTCCCTGTCCTCCTTGCAGTTGCGCCTGCCAAGGACTAGCGGGATCAACCTGCGTCGAGTATTTCCCTTCCATCTTTCCCGACAAATTTACCCTTTTTTCCACTACAAAATAACGAAAAAACTCCATTGCAGAGCAGATGTAGCTCCTCCACTCCTGCAACTTCCACACAAAAATTCAAGATTAGTGAGGTGTTCCCACCATATGTGCCCAGTAAGAGTCCACTGCATATCAAAGAAAGCTACAAAGAATATTGGAGAGTGAAGATGACCATCACCAACCTTAATATCCTCAAGAATTACTCCATGTGGAACTTGGTCGTGCTTCACCCTAATCTGCAGAGCTTGACCCAAGTTTTTGTTAATGTACGGTTGAGTTAGGAGTGTATAGTTGAATTAGAAGTTTTAGTTACACTTTCTTGATATATGCAAACACACATAAATTGATTGGAATTAGAACATGATATCATTTTCTCCTCTGTCAATCTCTTTCTCTCCCTACCGTTTGTTTCTCCTTCTTCCTCATCCTGTTCACCCGAAACCAAACCTTTACGACAGTGCAATCGTTTCATGGTATCAGAACCAAAATAGACGACTTCTTCCGGCTCAACTGTTTCTTCCCCTTTAGCAACTCCCTCTCTTTCATTATCTCCTTTTCTATCTGCTCATCAAACTTTAGCCATCAAACTCAGTAACACCAATTATCTCATCTGGAAAGCCCAGCGTCTCCATGTCGCCATTGCGAATGACATCAACAAAATTCTGGACGCTTCCTTTTCCCCATCTACCCAATTCCTCGACTCACTCTCATCCCAGATTAATCCAGATTTTAGTACCTAGGAGAGGTATAATGCGCTCGTTCTGAGTTGAATTTTTGCATCCATTTCTGAATATTTGCTCCCATGAATCGTATCTTTCACCAAAGCCAGTGAAGTCTGGGGAGCTCTAGCTCGCATCTTCTCTTCTTCCTCACTGGCGAGAATCACAGAACTCCGAAGTCAATTACACTCTGTTTCAAAAGAGGGTTTTTCAGCTACAGCGTATATTTAGAAAGTTACGAATTTATGCAATACACTGGCAGAGATTGGAGAGCCAGTGTCTTACCGGGATTAGCTGCTGTATTTTCTGGGGGGCCTTGGAAGCGAGTATGATGCTTTCGTTGTTTTCATCACAAATCGGCCGGACCAACCTCCACTAGAAAAGATTCACAGCCTCTTACAGACCTTCGATTTTCGTCTAGAAAAACGAAATTCGGTTGTTCTTCTTCCCTCGCCGAGTCAAATTCAAGCGCACGCTGCAAACTTTCGTTCCTCTCGCCCGGTATGGAACTCTCAGCCACCACCGTCTAATCCCTTCCGGCTGAACACCTCGTCTGGATTTCATCAAAACAACCAGAATACTTACCATTGGCGTGGACCTAGGCCGAACAAAAATTCAAAGCCCGGTGCCAGATATGCCAAAAAAAATGGGTCATTCTGCACCGGCCTGTTATCAGTGCCTTAATCTTACATATAGACCCACTGCCCCAGCCCAACATACCTATTTCAATCCAGCAGCTAACTTGGCCCACCATACCTATCATTTGCCCAACCCGAACCAAACCCACCCATTTCTCTCCTACCAACAAACCCATAACCCTTCTGAACTACAGCCTCAAACCTTTTACGCTTCCCCGCCTTCCTTCACAATCGGCGAACCTTCTCACCTCTCCAGCACCAAGATCTTGCCAACACCGTTCCAAAATTCCTCTACTGCTCTATGGCTAATGGATTCTAACGCCACCCACCATCTCACGCCTCATGCCTCTGTCCTCCAACACCCTCAGTCGTACACTAGAACATCACAAATTGCCACTGCCAACGGTAATTTACTTCATATCTCAAACATTGGTTCTGTAGTTATTCCTTCTCCCTCACGGTCTCTCAAATTAAATTTTGTCTACCACTCTCCTCGTTTATCTCATAATTTGATTAGTGTTCAAAAATTGTGCAAAGACAATTCTGTATATGTCGCGTTTCACCCAACTTTTTTCTTTGTCAAGGATCAACAATCTCACTAGACTCTGTTCCGGGGTTTGCTCGCTAATGGACTCTACCACGTTCTACCTTTATGTCCGGTTCGGGCTCTTCATACCCGCCTCTCTTCCTCGGTCAGTAACCCTTCTCTGTTTTGGCATTACCGATTAGAACATCCATCATCTCCTATTTTGCAGCGTGTCTTACAATTGTGTAATCTTCCAGTGTCACAGTCATAAATGCCTAAATTTTGTGTTTCGTGTTCGATGAGTAAAACTCATCGTTTACCATTTCAAGTTTCAAGTTCTAATGCGCATTTTCCTTTTGATATTGTACACAGTGACGTTGGGGATCCATCCCCTATAAATTCTATTACTAATGTGCATTATTTTGTTCTCTTTGTGGATGATTGTACTCGGTTCACTTGGTTATTTCCATTAAAATTAGAAAGTGAAGTTTACTAAGTTTTTGTTCATTTCCATAAATTTGTTCTCGTTCAATTTGGAATTAACATAAAAAGTGTTCAATTTAACGGGGGTGGAGAATTCCAATCTATATCTCTTTTGTTTCAGTCCCTGAGCATTCATCACATATATCTTGTCCATACACTCTAAATCAAAACAGTCGCGTTGAACGAAAAAATCGTCATGTTGTTGAGACTGGACTTGCACTATTATTTCATTTTTCAGTTCCTCAACACTTCTGACCTTATGTCTTTACAACATCCACTAACCTAATCAACTTATTACCTACTCATATTCTAGCACACAAATCCCCTTTTGAATGTCTTTTTCCAATCTACTCCTAACTACTCATCGCTCTTTGTGTTTGGCTGTCTGTGTTTTCCTTTACTTCCATCGTTCAACAAACACAAGTTACAACCATGTTCCCTACCATGTGTCTACCTAGGACCTAGAAACCACCACAAAGGCTACATTTGTTTCAACCCTGATTCTAACAAAATCTTTATCTCTCGACACGTCACTTTCGTCAAGTCCAACTTCTCTTTCTCCAATTTCTCCACATCCAGCTTACCACTACCCACATTTTCCCTATCAATTCCATATATTTCCCCTCCATCTTTTTTTTACAGCTCAACCTTGCATTTCTCAAATAAGTACACCTACCTCTTCATCACCAATAACACCCATTCCTCACCAATCTACCCAATCACCATCACCTCTCATCTGCACACCTCAACCTACTCCTTCTACCCCTCAAATGACCTTACCAACTTCTTCACCGCGACCACCTCAAATAAATGAACACCCTATGAGGACTCGAGTCAAAGATGGTATCTTTCGACCCAAGGCCTCCCCAAAACTTTCCTCCAAGCCTCCAAATATCCACAGTGGTTGACTGCTATGAAAGAGGAAATATTAGCACTCCATAAGACACACTTGGACATTAATTTCTCTTCCCCAATGAGCAAAAATCATTGGCTGTAAATGAGTTTTTAAGCTCAAACTTAACTCGGATGGTACAATCAGTAGGTATAAGGCTCGGTTAGTAGCCAAAGGGTATGATCAGACAGAAGGGGTAGATTATGATGAAAATTTTAGTCCGGTTGTCAAACCGACTTCGATTCGCACCACTCTATCCTTGGCCATCTCTTATGGTTGGAATATCAGACAACTTGTCATTAGCAACGCCTTTCTACATGGGAAGCTATCTGAGACCGTGTTTATGCATCAACCTCCAGGTTTTCTCAGTTCCACTCATCCATTGGCTGTGTCTACTACATAAGGCTCTCTATAGTATGAAGCAATCTCCTCACGCATGGTATACCAAGCTCCATAATGCTCTCATATCGTGGGATTTTTCTACTTCCAAATCAGATTCTTCCCTATTTGTTTATCGTGCGAGCTCATTCATCATGATAATACTAGTTTATGTCGATGACATTATCCTGACAGACAACTCAGATGTCCAGATGGATCACCTGTTAACCTACCTACACTATAAATTTAAAGTCCGTGACCTTGGACCACTGTCATTCTTCTTGGGGATTTCAGTCACTCATACTTTCACAAGTATGAGCTTTTCAAAA
The DNA here is from genome assembly GCA_022432975.1 of Begonia masoniana. Lineage (NCBI taxonomy): Eukaryota > Viridiplantae > Streptophyta > Magnoliopsida > Cucurbitales > Begoniaceae > Begonia > Begonia masoniana. The sequence continues at coordinate 12,171,667 of CM039506.1, forward strand.
TCCAAGTACATATCCGACTTACTTCACAGGGAAAATATGCAAATCAGTCTCTACTCCAATGGTTGCTGGACATATATTATCAAAAAAATCTGGTACACCATTGTGTAATGGCTATCTCTATCGCAGTATTGTAGGTTGGTTACAATACTACTGTTTGACCAGACCAGATATTTTCTTTGCGGTCACCAAAGTCTCTCAGTTTATGCATGCTCTATCAGATATTCACTGGCAAGCCATCAAGCGCATCTTGAGATATCTTAAAGGCACATCGTCTCTAGGTATCTCTTTTTTGCCCTCTGATACTTGCAATTTGACCTGCTATATAGATGCTGACTAGGCCTCCTGTCCAGATGATCGAAAGAGTATAGGTAGATTCTGCATTTTTATGGGCACCAATTTAATTTCATGGTCCTCGGCCAAACAAAAAGTGGTCTCATGTTCAAGCATAGAATCCGAATACCGTAGCGTAACAAATGGCGTTGTTGAAGTATTCTGGCTTCAATCCTTATTAAGCGAGTTGAGTATTAGCTCCCCGTCCTTAACTCTTATTTTGTGTGACAATTTGAGTGCCACGTACCTGGTTTCTAACCCAGTACTCTACTAAAAATCTAAACATGTCGAAATTGATTATCATTTTATTCACGAAAAAGTACAGAAAAAATTGTTACAGGTTCAATTTACACCTTCTAACAACCAACTAATCGATGCATTCACAAAGCTCCTTCCTCCCTCCAAGTTTCAATTTTTTGTGTCCAAAATCTTTGGCCTCCAGCCTTAATCTTGAGGGGGATGTTAATGTATGGTTGAGTTAGAAGTGTATAGCTGATTTAGAAGTTTTAGTTACACTTTCTTTCTTGATACATGTAAACACACATCAGTTGATTGGAAATAGCACAGGAAATCATTTTCTCCTATGTCATTCTCTCTCTCTCTACTGTCTGTTTCTCCTTCTTCCTCATTCTGTTTACCGGAAACCAAACTTCTACGGCAGTGCAATCGTTTCAGTTTTCAGCTTCAATTACTGCCCTCTTATTCAGTATGACGACATTAGTAAGTTTGTAGTTTTTCTTTTTAGGCCGTTGGAAAGCATGCAGTTCAATTCATTCACCATCCTTCCGCTTCATTTCTGGCAGACGATACAGGCATGTTTTGGGGTATTCGATACTACAACGACCTGTTACTCACCTATGGAGGAGATGGGAATGTTCAGACGGAGATGCTGCTGCACAAAGATGCCAAAATTTTCACTTTCCGGGAAGGCTGTGCTTTTCCGAGGAAAATTATATTCAACAGAGATGAATGCGTGATGCCTCCTCCAGACCAGTACCCCCAGCTGCCCAATCAAGCTCCTACCCATGCAGCTTCCACTTCTTTCCTTTCTATATTTATCGTTTCACTTTTTCTAACCATAACTCTTCATTAAGTATGCTTTTTTCTTGTGTGACTATGCTAAACTTTAGTTCGGAAAACTATAATCTAATATGTAAATCAAAATCTAGATATAAACTTCGTGCACATGTAACACTGTGAAATCTCTCGATTTCTCTTAGAGAGAGAAAACAAGACTGCAATATGTGACATGAGACAGTAATTTTATTTTAATAATCAAATAGAGCTATATATAATGCTATATTTATAATCTGACGTTAAAACCAACACAGATGTATTAATTCATTAAATCTATTTTAGTTATTTCATTAATTAAGTCATTTCAAGCATGATGACCAAACTTAAAGGGTGAAACCAGTAATGATAATATAATGGGTGGCCATTAGTTGGAGCAAATAGTTGGGGGAAAGAGGGGTAAAGTGGAGTCTAAAGGATGTAGAACGGAGAAGAAGGTTTTGAAATGAGACAAGAATATTCGTCCCCTTTTCCTTTTCCTTTTTTTTTTTCTTTTTCTTTTTTCTTTCTTTTATTTAATTTCTATTTTGTCGGAGAGGAAGAAAAGACATGGAAAATAGAACATAGAGGTTGTTTAATTTGTGGGACAGAGGTAGGTTCTCGGAGTCAATGAACATAGGAAAAAGAACAGATGGAGAGAGAGGAGAGAGGTGTGAACATAGAATGTTTACTTTTGATTTGTTTATAATGGTAAAAAAGTTGTACATTTGTGACACACCCAACATAAACAAGTTCATGAGCAGCTGTATAATTTCATGGAAAAACATGGGGAATCTAAGAAGTAGAGAGAGAGAGAGAGAGAGAGGGGGGGGGGGGGGGGGGGGGGGGGGGGGGGGGTGGGTAAAAAATGCACCTTTTGAACCATTGAAAACTGTCTTCTGGGAGAGAGATCTGGATCACTAATAGACTGTAATTGTTTTAGGAAGTTGGAGTAAATTCTTGAGTCAAAACTAAGCGTCTTCCTGTTTTTGGCCCCTCCCCCGGGCCGTCATACTTGCTTGCATCACCTTCTTCCTCTTCTGTCTCTGCTCCACAGTCCAACTACACGTTCCTCGGAAGCGTCTTCTTTATTCCACCTTCTTTCTATAAAATTAGCCTTCACCTACACCATTGCTGCCACTCTCTTTCTTATCCCCTCCAGTTTCCATGGCTTCAGCTACCTCTCACTCCCCCACCCCCTCCTCCCATATTCCCGACGGCGCCACTGCTCCCACTCCCATTTCCCCCGCTGATCCTCCCCCTGCTAACAACCAAGGTTCTCCTGCCTTCCTTTTTTCTTTAAACTTCATCTTCCTCTCTCCTGCCTTCCTTTTTTCTCTAAACTTCATCTTCCTCCATTTCGTCTTTTCTCTCCCTGCTCGCTCTCACCTATTTTCACTTTTTCAGATCAGATGTATTTTTCTATATTTAGTTTCAAGTTTGGTCTTTTTTCTTTCGTACAGAGAAGAAGTCAACGTTGGCGGAGTGGGATGAGAACATCACTCGATATCTTCCTCTCTACCGGGCGGCTCTGCACGGTGACTGGGAGGTTGCAAAAGCCATCATTGATCGCGATCCAGACACACTATCTGCCAAAATCACTCGTTTTCAAGAGACCGTTTTGCACATTGCGGTGAGTACAGGCCACTCTCAACATTTCGTGAGGAACCTTGTCGGCATAACGTCGGTCCAAGCCTTGGAGCAGAAAGATCACGATGGCAACACTGCGCTCTGCTTTGCGGCCATTTGTGGAAACTTGGAGGCTGCCGAAATCTTGGTGGGGAAGAACAGGGGGCTGCCCCAAATACCCAACAACAGGAACGACACCCCAATTCATTGTGCTGCCTCCTTTGGCCACAAGGACTTGGTGGAATATCTCTTGTCCGTCACCACCAATGATCCTCCTCATCCATTTTCCGGCCGACCTGGTGCCAAGCTTCTCAATCTTCTCATCACTGCCGATTTCTACGGTTTGTCTATTTCATTTGAACCTAAATTGTGCAGCTCTTCATCTTGAACTGAAGTAAGAGATAAATAAGATTGATTGAATTTGAGAGAGATGTTTTCTTTTCTTCAACAGCATGTTAAATCCATTCCCATTGATAGGTATTGCTCTTCAGCTGCTATATCGGTATCCTAATTTGGCTCTCGAGGAAGATGAGGTTCGGCTAACTGCTTTAAAGAAGTTGGCTCGAAAGCCTCAAGCATTTCAAAGCGGAAGTCATCTTGAATCTTGGCAAAGGTTTTTCTATGATTGTGAGTCTCTCGTCTTCATCTTTATTCTCTGATCATTAAAAATTTCTACCATCGTTTCAATCTATTCTCTGCAGATATTACTGTGAGTCTACACCAACCACATCTATCCATCAATCCTGACGACGTGGAAAATCCTTCGCAACCCGTAAGTGGAAGTCGACCCCTCAACTGTGGCGCTCTAATAGGTCTGTCTTTTGCTAGAAGATGTTATTATTCAATTCATTAAAGTTACAAATTCATTATAATTGAACATATTTCTCTTCATCTCAGGTTCATGCTGGAACACTCTTGGGAAATTTGGTAAGTAGCACTCATACTGTTACTCTTCATATAAGTTAAACCTCATAATCAATAATATACAATTTGATCTCCTCATATAATATAAATTGTAATTACAGTCCCTTTTCTTAGAAAGATCCATGATGCAAAGCTGATGCATATGCAATCACTTGAGCTTGTTAGAGTGATTTGCCGAGAAGCCGTAAAAGCGCATCCACAGAGAACTGTAAATTTGTATGCATCTGCATTGTTTATGGCATCTACGCTTGGGATCAGAGAGCTGGTTTTTGAGGTTATTAAGAGCTTCCCTTATATAATATGGATCACCGACCGTAGAAGCTGCAACATATTCCAATTAGCTGTTCTGTACCGGAAGGAGAAGGTGTTTAATCTGATTTATCAAATGAGTTCGAATAAACATTTCACCACGGTGTTTGAAGACAAGCAGTATAACAACATCTTGCATTTCACCGGAAGGTTGGAACCGTCGAATAGAATTTCTGGTGCAGCTTTGCAAATGCAGCGGGAGCTCCAGTGGTTTAAGGTGACAAACTCCTCCGAATCCTATGCTTGTGATTTAGTTTAATGAAATTTCTGATGATTTACTTGAATCCTCTGCTACAGCTTTGAAATCACCTAAGTTCTATAAACCATAACCATATTCTTTATTTCCCAAGACCATTCCATGTTAAAAACATTAGGAGAATAAGATATATACCTGAATCCATTGACGTAATGCATAGAGAAACGAATCGGGTACAAAAGTCATTGGTTTCTATAAGCACTTCACATTAATCTCTCTCCTAGCAATGAAAACTTAAATGAGAATGAAGGGATGCTTAGAAATTGGGGACCATAATCCATTATTATTTTGCCCATCATAAAATAACTAACGACACCTTGGTATTTATGCATGTACGAGCCGATCAGATCTCACTCATATTATTCTATATACTCTTTAACCTAAATCATTAATTCTTATTTAATTTATTTTAATGGACCTTATATACCATGATAATCATAATGTATAATATATAAATTATATGTATCTAGATCTACTATATATTGTTAAATTATATCTACCATCCTCATCAGAATTTAAATGTGTTTCATTGTTTGGTTATTTTTATTTTTCATGGATTGTGAAATGTGTGGTATTATGAAGCATATGTTGGCATAAGAGAATAAATTTGTGAGATTATATTTGCACCTAGGAAGTTGAAAAGGTGGTGCAGCCCTCGTACAAAGAAAGGAGAAACAAAGACGAGAAAACTCCGGCCATGATATTCAGCGAAGAGCATGAAACTCTGGTGAAGCAGGGAGAGAAATGGATGAAAGTGACAGCTTCTTCATGCACTGTCGTGGCTGCACTTATCGCCACTGTTGCATTTTCAGCCGCTTTCACCGCGCCAGGAGGGAACGACAATGGAGGAAGAGCAAACTTCATTGACCACCCAGCGTTCATAGTTTATGCCGTCTCAGATGCGATTGCTCTCTTCTCTTCTTCCATTGCAGTGATGATGTTTCTGGGTATTCTCACTTCCAGGTATTTGGAGGAAGATTTTCTGGAGTCGTTGCCGAAAAAGATGATCATTGGGCTACTCTCCTTGTTCATCTCCATAGCATCAATGGTAGCTGCTTTCAGTGCTTCTCTTCACTTAGTTCTTGTCAGCAAAGAGAGCTGGGTTCTGATTCCCATTCTGATCGCAGCCTTTGTCCCTGTTGTCTTGTTTGCTCTTCTGCAATTTCCAATTTTGGTCGAGATTATCAATTCCACATATGGCCCTAGTATTTTCGGGCCACAAAGCCATGAAAAAATTCACTAGTTGAGGAAACAAGTTGTGCTTCCTTCATGAAAACAGACAAAAGTCGTCACCATATTTTGAGGGTACCGTGTTTTTTTACTCTCTATGTTGAAGGTTTTTTATGCAAAAAATTGGTGTTGCAAATCTCGTTATTTTTGGGTGATCTATTATCGTTTATTGCTATTGGTTCATTTGTTTTGTCTATTTGATTATACAAAGAGAAAAAAATATATTTTATTTTGAAGGGCATTCTCGGTATCGAGAGTTGACATTGTTCTTTTTCCCAACAAGAACAACTAAAAAAAAACTACAAAAGAAGAGACATTAACCATGAACCAGAAATCAAAGTTCTACTTAAAAAATTGATCCCTGAAATAATAGAGAAAATAGATCAAACAATAAATAATTCAAAGAACAAATAGGTAAAATTTTGAAACAAATTTTCAGATCCTCAAACGAGCTTCAAATGGTGAAAAGCAGACTTCAGAGCGAAAGAACGAGTTGAATCATCAGGCTGTTGTACTGGATGAACAAGAAGAATAAGAATGAAACTGAAAGAGAAGATACGGAAGTTAAGAGGCAAGCGTGAAGAATGAGTAAAGGTGGAATCTTTATTCTTAACGTGAGAAAAAATCAAAAGGGTGAAATGGTGGGCCAATGGAGGGCGGAGGCCAAGGAGAGACAAAAGAGAGCTTAACAAAACTTAATGGGAAAAGTTCAATTTAGACCCCAACGTATGGGGTCAGTGGCCATTTGGTACCTAACATTTTTTTTTTACCCAATTAAACTCTATCGTATCAAACATTTGTAATTTAAACCCTCCCGTCAATTTTTCAGTTAAATTTCACAGAAATCTTTTAAAATGTCCAAATTACCCTCTCACTCTCTCACCCTCGTTCTCCTTCGTGCCTCGGCCTCGGCCTCGGCCTCGGCGGCACCACAACAGCACAAGCGACGTTCTTCATTTCGACAGAAGGCCGAGAAAAATCGCGTTGCAACTTCGTTAGAAATGGTCGACTGAGAGTGGCCTGAAGGTGTGGTCGGAGAGGAGCCTCTGTTAACCTGGTATGGGATTCGACCGAGAGAGGGATTTTTCTTCGGTGGAAGATTGAGTCGATTGAGGCCGTGATTCTTCTTCCTCGAAGGATTTCGACCGTGTCTGGACAGCTCGCAGTGGTCGGAGGCTAAGCGAGGCGAGGTAAGTAATTCTCCTATTCTATCTAATTTTTCAGAACCTCTGAAGCCACTGGTTGCGAAGTTTGTAACTTGCATTATGTTCTGCTCTTTTTTGATACAGTACATGATATGTGGTTTCTTTGATTTTCGATTTTGTTTCCCTGTTCTGCGCTTAATGTTTGCTTTGCAGAAAGTTAAAAATCTGGGTCTCGTCTAATTTCTTCTTGAAGTTTTCAGATTCTTGGTAAGTGCGAGTTTTTGAATCCTGGTGGGAGCGTGAAAGACAGGGTTGCTGTGAAAATTATTGAAGAGGTAAACTACTTTAGTGCTTCGATAGGTAATTCGTCTCGTTGTCACCACGTGAAAGATTCCGGTCTTTCCCATTAATCTGATTTGGTGACTGAAGCTTTGATTAAGTATCTAAGTGGTAGTCTCCTAGAAATTCACCTTTTGACTGATAAATTAAAAGGGATTAGTGTTCTATAACAATATTTTGAATTAGCTGGTGCGGATAATGATTGGATTAAGTATCTATTTTAATACCATATGAAGCCAAAGATGACAGAAATCTTGTTGTGTAGATGATCAAGGATCAGAAATAGAGCTAAATGAGAGATAAATTATTCATTCTCATTGCACTTTGGATAAAAAACGTATCCCTCGTGTTCTTTTTTTCAATCTCTATCCTTGTTTCCTGATCATTTCATCTTGTTAAACCATTTTCAGCTTTATAAGTCTTCTATTGATTCTTTTTTCCTGCATTTATTTTTCATCATTCATGAGAATTTAAAGACTATGCAGAGTTTGTTTTTACAATAAGGTAATCTGATGTTTGTTGTTTTCAGGCATTGGAATCTGGTAAACTTGTTCAGAACCTCTGAATCAAGGCAGCAAGGAAGGAAGGAGGGAGGGAGGGAGGGAGAGAGAGAGAGAGGAGGGAGGGAGGGAGGGAGGGAGGAGAGAGGAGAGGAGAGAGAGAGAGAGAGAGAGAGAGAGAGAGAGAGAGAGAGGGGTAATTTGGGCATTTTAAAAGATTTCTGTCAAATTTAACTGAAAAATTGACGGGAGGATTTAAATTGCAAACGTTTGATACGATAGGGTTTGATTGGGTACAAAAAAAACGTTAGGTACCAAATGGCTACTGACCTCATACGTTGGGGTCTAAATTGAACTTTTCCCAAACTTAATTGTGGATTTTCAGTGATAACATATCAAACCTTGAGGTGTTAATGATTAAAAGTCTAAGGTGTCAGATGAAAATAATTTTGTACTTTAGGTTTTATATTGATAATTACCCTTATATAAATATAATGTATATATATTTATTTTTTAAATTAGCTATTAAAATTATAATAATTATTTATCATTATGATTAAAATATAATAGTTAGCCGTTTACATAATAAAATTGTTTCATTAATATAAAAAATAACATCTATTTAGGAAAAAAAATTATTTGAGATAATCTAATAAAAAATATCCCACAAATATTATAAATCTTTGACAGTACATCATTATAAATTACACATATAGTAACTAAGTTAAAACCTATCTAATTGACAATCATTTAAAATTAGGAGGAACAAACGAACTAGCCTAGCCGAGCCGAGCAAACTCTAAAAAATTCCAACTCACCAAGCCTAACGAGCACACAAGCTGAGGCTAACAAGTCTGTCAAAAAAAAATTTAACATGAGTCAACTCGTGATCTAAAATTAAATGAGCCGAGCCAAGCCGAGCCCACTACGGTGCTGAGCAGGTCGGCCAGCTTGCTCTTTTAACACCTTTAATTTCATGGTGAATCTTTAATATGACTTCCACTTACTTCACACTCTCAACCACCCACAAGCTTGGTTTTACTCCACCCCCATAAACAATCTCACATAAGCAATAATAACTCAAGATGAGCAATAAGTAGTCATTCCCTTAGTGCCTCTCTCCCACACCATATATAATTCAGCACACTCTCCCCATCGTTGTGCTCCTAACTAACTGTAACAACTTCAATTTAAAATCTTCAATTTGAAATCATAAATTGAAAAATCTTAAAATTTATTCTCAAATTAATTTAGGTTAAATTTCGAGCGTTAAAAATCTTAATTAAAAATTTTAAATGAATTCATTAAATGCACGGAAGCTTTAATCAAAATTTTTAAACATTAAATAAAATTGTCAAAAATTCGAATTAACTGCATAATCAAATAATTCATAAAAATTTTAATCACAAAATTTAAACACATGTTCTTCGAAATTTTAATTTTTAAAATAACATTTAAAATACTTAAAACTAAAATACTTTAAATTCATTTATCAGGAAATTCACAGTCTCCTTCTGTATGCTCGCTTGCCACTAGAAAATTCTCGATTTCAGCCAGTTCTTCCTCAGATAAAAACTCACCTACATCATAAAATTATACAACTATGAGTTTAACTCAGTAAGCGAAAATACGTGCAAGTGTCAAAATTACATTTAACTTTTACCGAATCTAGATTACAGACTGGTTGGAATTTATTTCCCAACCTTAGACTTAGTCATCTCATTGTCATTCAGGCGTAGTCAAACAGACTGGTTGGAACTCTTTTCTCAACCTTAGGCTTTAGCCATCGTATTCATACACATATAAAATGTCCTACACATTTTATCTTCATACTATCTTATGTCAATGCCTAAACATGCAAACACATTTATCAAAACGGATGACAAAATAATTGTAAGAAAATAATATACATTTTATGATGGAGGGACATAGCCAAAACGTTGCAAACATGCCCTTTTCACTTACCTGATTCCGAGCGAGTAGGGTTATCGGGATTTTTCTGAAATTCTAAATAATTTCTGTGTGTGGTCTTAGGTCGAATCAGATTGACTTAAATAGATTCTGGCAACCGGTAAAATCTTAGATCGGTTCAGGTCAAAATTTGAGTCGGGTCAAAATTTGAGTCAATTCGGGTTCAGGTCGGTTCGGGTGAACAGTATCAGTTGAATGAACAGTGCCGGTTTGGTTCAGTTTGAACTGTTCTGGTCTGGTTCGTCATTTGGGTTGAGTTGGGTTCGAGCTGGCCGGTTTGGTTTGGTTGGAAAGAACTGTAGGAACGATATTGTCTAAGAGGAGGGTGAATTAGACCTTTTTAATTTTAATCTCGAGTCTAACCAAATTTCTCTCTTGAATACAATACTTATAGATTAATAGCAGACAACCAAATAAAGTAAAGAGAGAGAGAGAGAAATTCGACACCACAGTTTTTAACGTGGTTCGGCCAAACTGCCTACGTCCACGCTCCAAGGCTCCCCCTTGAAGATTCCTTACTTCTCCTCAACGAGAAATGCTGATCGAACTTTACGGGCTTCGATCCACAGCCTTACACAATCCTGGATTGAACTTTACGGGCGTCAATCCACTGCCTTACAGGATTTTCAGATTTGAATGACAGATTACACTAATCTACAAACTCTCAAAACCGAATCTCAAGTTTTGGAATAGAGAGATGTAGATAGAGAATACAGAGTATGATTCGCACGTTAGGGCTCAGGAAATCAAATTCGCAAAAAGTTCTTTCTTCGTGCTCTAACCTCGGCTTAAATACTTTGTCTGCAAATCGGCTTGACCTTAATGCTCCTTATCCAATAATGGAAACTTTGTTACCGTTGGAGCAGCTTTCGTACAAAAGCAGGTAGCCGTTGCTTTCTGAAAGCGCAAATCGCCCTGACGCCATTAATGTTGTGGACTTTAAGCTTCTGGACGGGGTACACTGTAGCTTTCGCGGTATATTTAAAAATCTGGCGGAAGACAATGTTGTTTATGTCTTGAACCGCCATCGGTGGATGCACCTTCAGAATGCTGAACCGGTGTCGGATGATGTAGTATTAGAATGTTGAACCGGCATCGGATGATGAAGCTTATATCACATCCGCCTTTGTCGTTTAGCGAGCGGTGGAGTTCCTCTTCGAAGTCATCTGCCTTTGTCGTCTAGCGAGCGGTGGAGTATTTCTTCGAAGTCATCCGCCTTTGTCGTCTAGCGAGCGGTGGAGTATTTCTTCGAAGTCATCCGCCTTGTCGTCTAGTGACCGGATGACTTAGGCATTTTACTCATCCGCCTTTATCGTTTAAGTGACCGGTGGACTTAGGACATTTTACTCATCTGCATTCGTCGTTTAGTGACCGGTGGACTTAGGCATTTTACTCATCCGCCTTTTTCGTTTAGTGACCGGTGGACTTAGGCATTTTACTCATCCGCATTCGTCGTTTAGTGACCGGTGGACTTAGGCATTTTAAAAACGATTCCACACTGGTTATTCTATTTAGTCATGTACACTTAATCATATGTATTAGATAACTAAAATACCATTTTCAAGGGCATTTCCAATTGAGTAAAAACCTTGCATAAATCATTGTTCTCATTTAATAAACATAATCAAATTATATATTTAACACTCAAATACATCATCAAAAAAACTTAGTTAGACTTAAACACTGATTAAGTCAACAAGAACCGGTTCAATTTAAAACAAAAAAAAATGAACCTTTCTTCCTCCCTTTCTTCTTCGCGCAAGCAGAGAGCAGAGGGAGAGAGATCAAGTGACCGAGAGAAAGAGCGAAGCTCTTCACGTCGGAGTTCAGGCGGTCGACGACGAAGAGTCGTTCGGCCGAGGAGGATTTCACCGGAGGTGTTTGGCTGAGGTTTGGCCGGAGGGTTTCGGCCGAGAGGAAGGTTTTTCGTCATAAGTTTGGCGAGGTAAGAGTTTCAATTTTGATGTGAGTTTCCCCCCCTCTCGAGCTTCTGTATTTATAGGAGAGGGTTTGATTTTTCAGTCAAAATCGTCTACCGATTTTATCAAAATTTTCAGGCTGGAAGAAAGTTTTTTCTTCTTTTGTCAAAAATTGATGCTGCACATGTTTTTGATGAATTACACTAACCCTGCCCCTAAGCAAGACTTCACACGACAAGCACGGGAACAAAACAAAGCACAAAATTAAATACTAATTAATCAATTATAATAACTTATCTCAATTGGGCACCTCCCTAATATAACAATTAAAGTCCTACATAATAATGATTTTACTTTCTTGGCATACATTGTTTTTGGGGTATAGTGGCCCTTGAATCAGTAGAAGCTCTATGCAAAATAGAGTATTTAAATAAACGTACCATTGAAATAGATTGTTTGATGACACCACATACAATGAAACAATTATCTGAGTTGTCACCTCCACAAGTGGGTTTAAGAGGTTATCCCTGTAATTTTAAAAGTGCATATAATTTGATTATCATCGAATGCACAAATAATACTACGTTTAACTTCTTATTCTATATTCTCAAAATACTTATTGACGTGTCAAATAATGATTTGTTCAATTAATATAATAAATTAATTATTTATAATTTATTACATTAATTGTACCAATTATTGCTCGACACGTCAGCGAATATTTTAATATAGTAGAATAAGAGAGTAGACGTATCATTACTCGTTTTGAGTACTAATACGTGTACTCTCTTATTTTATTCGTGGTTGACGTGTTAAATAATTATTGATATAATTAATGTAATAAATTATAAAAAATAATTTATTATATTAATTATATAAATAATTGTACCGAGAATTTTTTTTAAATAGCGAATACATTATTCATTTGTTTTTCGCTATGCATGTGGTAACCGCCGCAAATAAAACAAAGGAAAGGAATTTTGGGATTAATTACTCTCTGCTTGGGGAAACTTTCTTTCTCCTCTTTTCCCCATCAAAGCATAGTTTCTCTCCTGCATTTTTAGATTTCTCTTCAACAAACCAGCTTTTTTACTTGGAGTGAAATTCTACGGCTCGATTTCTATATTTTCGATGAAGAAGTCGAACGGTAAGTGATGCGAACCACGCCAACGATGTGACGGTGACCCACGATCAAAATATTGGCGTCGTCGCTAGATAAGTCAGATTTTGAACGCCACAAGGAGAACCTTGATAAGTTCGGAGTTTCTTTAAGAAACTAAGAGAAATTCTCTCACAATTAATTAAAACCTGAATACCCTTTTTTATTCAACTAGGAATGAATTTATAGGCATGAAACACCCCTTCATGCTAGGGTTTCAAGAACAAAATTACTATCTTGTCCTTGTAACTCTTAATTAAAATAATGACAATTGCTAAAATAATGACAACTTATGACTTGACATACGACAAGTACTTTTTAAACCCTAAAAAACGACAATCGAATTAACTAAATAAATAAAACGAAAATGACATAAAAATCATCCCAAAACAGCTTGGATTAAGAGAACAATCTCTGGTTCTTGCTTCTGAATGCAATTTCCTTCTTGAGGTAAGATTTGATGGACCAAATTGCTCATTTGCTCCTTGATCTGCTTTGCCTTTGCTCTCGTTATTGGTCCATCCACTTGTAATGTATCCGTCTTGAGGTCCTCATCAGTAAGTCAATTTCCTCTCACTTCTGTTGAAAATCCTAATGAAGAAATTCGATTTTTTTTTTAATTAATTGTCGTTAGTGTTGGAAGGAAGTCCGGAGGTGGAGCCGATGGATTCCTGCGGTGTGAGTTGGAATTCCGGTGGTTGGAAAGGTAGGCCGGAGGTATAAAAATCTGACTTTTAGATACCTTAACTCTATCAATGGCAAATGTTGGATGAAATGTTATTGGACTGTTAAAATGGGAGGACGACGAGGAGGGATCGACCTTAGCAAAACGGAGTGCTAGGCAAACCCAGATGGTAGAAAACGCAGACTCGAGGTCGAGGAGTAGGACGCTTGGTGCTGGCTTCGATCGACTGAGCATTATTGTTATTATTTTAAATGCACAAGTTATGTTTGTTCGGAGTCCTGAGTTACTCAATTTTTACCTACTCTTTACACGTTGTTAATTTATCAAACTTGAACTAAGTACTGAAAGTAAAATTTGTCACTGCTGAGTTTAGTCGACTCACTCCAAACGACTTTTTCTTTTTTTTTGAATTTAATCAAAAAGATTTTCAACTGCCGACTCATGGCCAAATTCGGCGTGCAATTTTATCTATTTATTTAATTTTTGTAGAATTTATTTTTATTCAAGAAATTAGACGTTATTGAAATTTGTAAATTTTTAAATTAATTAACTTTCATTGGCACATTTATTTTTTGAATTATATTATCATTTTATCTAGATGCTACTTGTTACTTGTTAAATCAGTTAGTTCATTGTTTTGGGTCTTGATTTCTATTTATATTCTAAAGTTTTCTTCTGCATTATTAAATTTTTTAAGATCAATGGTAGGATAATTCGTTCCAATTTTCAGGTCAGGTTATTCTCCGCTTTATCACATATCCTCTTTGAAGTGTGACAGTGTTTAGAGGAATTATAGTCGAAGTACCTCTCACAAGAAGTTGTAAGCTTTACTGATCATCTATGTCCTCACATTATTTGAACCATCATAGATTTTGCAGTGTACATTGTATCATTGCGTAATGAATTTCTCTGACATAGTCAAAGGTAACAAGGAAGTAAGAGGCAACATCATTGTACGACATTAGCAACACTTTCACTATGAACTCCCAAGTGTGCATTCATTCAAAAGATGAGGATATTGTGGTGTAGCTATCCAGGAACTTAAAGAAGCACGTTTGTTTTTAACTTCAATTAGCAACCAACTCAAGTGTGATATTTGATAATATTCGACTCCTAAATTGACTTTAATTCAAATGAAAATAAATATTTTGGTTTTGTTTTGCTGTGTGAAAAGATGGGTTTGCTTTCTTTGAATCATGAACTCCACAATGTTCCCAAAACAGTCAAAATAAAATCCATTTGAACACTAAAATATGGGTTTAATTTGAAACATTCTTTAAACTAAAAATCCTAACAACTAAAATCTTAAACAATAAAAAATGTAACTGATCAAATCCTAGAAGGTAGCTGATCCACACCCCCCCGATCAAACCCTAGAAGGTAGCTGATCCACACCCCCCCCCCCCCTGGGGTTCTAAATTAACGCAAAGAACAGGGTGTCGATCACCCCTCATTCTGTCAAGTACTTACATGATACTTGACGTATTGGGTTGGAGAGTCGATGTGGGGAGCGGGGACCCCTCGTCCAACGTGCACCGCACAAGATTGGAGAACGGGGGTGCCCCCCCTTCCTGCCTCCCCATTTTAGAGGTATTCAGAAACAGGGGGTCACCATCCCGAAACGATTCTTCGTTCTCTGCCTCTCTATTTTAGATTGTGTTCGGGAACGGGGGGGGGGGGGGGGGGGTCATCGCCCCGAAACGGCCCCCCGTTGTTGGCCATATTTTTTGGTAAAATTGAGAACAGGGGGTTCCCGCCCTGAAACAGCGCCCCAATCTCAATTATTTTGCCTGAGAACGGAGGGTCATTCTCAATAACGGGGGGCCGATCTCTAACCACTATATAAGAAAACGACCCTTCATTCTCACCCCTGACTGGTGAAAACTCTAAAATATCTCCACCATTTTCATGTTCAGATGAATTTTCTCTGTATTAGCAACGTCGATGGATTCTTATTCAAGTAGATCGCTTGATTTAGACAAGATAATAACTTGTGATGCAAATATGGACTAACATTCGTACTCGACTCCCATATATGGTGATTTTCGGGTATTCGATCACCTAAAAGGTAATGAAGAAATAAAGGTGCAATCGAGATCGAAAACTCTTGATGATGAGCTTCGAACACCGTCGACTCGGAGGATGATACAGTAGAAAACATATCAGTAAGGAAATAAATTTTGATGGGATTTTATCTGGGGAAAAAAAAGCAATTAGAGAAGAAAATATAATATGCTTTGAATAATGGTTACGATATCAAATTCATTAAAAGTGAATCTCGGCAACTGACGGTCGTGTGTGAAGACGAATGTGATTGGCGACTGTATGGTTTGAAAATGAAATATGAGCTTACGTTTCAAATAAAGAGTTTCAACGTTTCTCACAACTGTTCAAGGAAAATTGAAAATCGACACGCTACTGCAAAATAGGTGGCAAATCATTATTTGAATAGGTTCAAAAGTCAACCTACGTAAGAAATTTCTTCCATGATCGAGACAGTAAGAAAGGATTTGAATGTCAACATTACACCATGTGTATTCGAAAGAATGTATATGTGTATGGCTACTTGCAAGACAAATTTGTTGCATTGTGGTAGATCTATTATATGTTTGGATGGTTGTCATCTAAAGGACTCGTATCCTGGTCAATTACTGACAGTCGTCAGTATTGATGGCAATGATGAAATATATCACATTGTTATTGCCAATGTAGAATCAAAGTGTATAGACTCATGGACGTAGTTTTTGAAATTATTGAAGGAAGATGTACAAATTGGATCGGAATACAGATAGACATTTGTTTCAGATCGACAAAAGGTATAATGCATTTTCAATTGTTCTTTGAAATATTGGGGCGTTGTGATAGTTATATTATTTTATGTAGACTTTCTTGTTCTTTCAAATATCAGTGGTTGTTGCATGCTATGCAGCAAGAATTACCGTCAGTCGAACATTGCTACTACCTCCAGCACATGTACGCAAATTTCAAAAATCAATTTCATGGCAAAGTTTACAGAGATGCAATGTGGAATGCGGCCAGAGCAACCAAAACTTTTCATTTAAAGAGAGAAATGAGGAACGTACATCATATTAATATGGATGCCCACGCATATCTTCGAGACACAAACCCTAGATATTGGGCTAGTCATGCATTTTCTTCGATTCCCAAATATGAATTGGGATTAAACAATTTATGTGTAACGACCCCTTTTTTCAGCAAGATATTGTCCGCTATGGGGATTGAGCCGTGGCCCAATATCCTCCCCTCACGGCTTTGTTTGGCGAGGACTTCCCAGTCGGTCACCCAACCTGGTACTACTCTTGCCGAAGCACTTTTAACTTCGGAGTTCTTATGGGATCCGTTGTCAATTGTGCTCCAAAACGCGTATTACTATCTTGGGAGGGTCTCTTTACATATGTTTCATTTCCACATACTTCCCCAAGCGATGTGGGATTGTGACGACCCCCATTTTACGACCCGTCACCTTCCGGTTTGCCCTCGTGGACGTATCGCCATCCGGGTTCCGGTTCGTGCAGCCATCGTACACATACTTACACATCTGGGTCATCACAATCATCCCCCTCGGGGGCCCAACGTCCTCGTTGGCCACATTTCTGGTTACCGCCATCCGGGTTCCGGTTCCTGCAGGCATCGTACATATACTTACAATTTCGGGTCATCACAATCCTACATCGCTTGGGGAAGTATGTGGAAATGAAACATATGTAAAGAGACCCTCCCAACATAGTAAGACGCGTTTTGGAGCACAATTGACAACGGATCCCATAAGAACTCCGAAGTTAAAAGTGCTTCGGTGAGAGTAGTACCAAGTTGGGTGACCGACTGAGAAGTCCTAGCCAAACAAAACCGTGATGAGAGGATATTGGGTTGCGGCCTAATCCCCAGAGCGGACAATATCTTGCTGGAAAAAAGGGGTCGTTACATTATGTGAGTCATTCAATACAGTTCTATTAAATGTCAAGGACAAACCAATTTTGACCATATTCGAGATGATCCAAAAGTGCTTGATAAGTAGGATTGTCAAAAAATATGAGAAGATGTAAAGTTTTTTTCTTGTCCCCATATAAGAAAAAGCTTATAAAGTTAGAACGTACAGCTCAAAATTGGAGTGCTATGTTTGCGAGATTTGATGTTAGCAACGACAACGAACAATATATTATCGACATGAATACGTGTGTGTGCAATTGTTACATGTGAGAGCATACTAGAATCTTGTGTGTCCATTCTGTTCCCTGCATTCATTTCATGAGACTAGCACCGAAAAATTATGTTCATCAATGCTATCACCAGGGAACTTATCTCAATATGTACTCACATTTCATTTATCCTATTAGTGGCCAACACATGTAGCTGCCCGTATAAAATATGAAGCAAATTCTTCCGCTCATAAAAAAGTGTCAACCTGGTAGGCCGAAGAAGAAAAAAGTGTGAGATGTCGATGAGCCGCAAAGTTCGACAATTACTAGGAAAAACTCAACGATGTCGTGTGCTATTTCTCGGTGTCAGGGGCATAATAGTCGCGCTTGTCCTGATAGGGCAATGACCCCTCGTCCAACGTGCACCATACGTGATTGGAGAACGGGGGGTCCCCAACCACAAACGACCCCCCATTCCTGCCTCCCCATTTTAGAGGTATTCGAGAACGAGGGGTCATCATTCTGAAACGACCCTCGTTTTTAAGAACAATGTTTAAGAAAGTCAAGTCCCTCCGCCGATCTAAAAAAATCACAATCTCGGGAAGCATGGTAGTATCTCTCCACCTCATTCCCTTCTCTGACAAACCCAAGCACTTCATTAACCGTCTCTGGAGGTATCAAAATCTCTATACCAAGGATGTACGTCTTCAAACATCATGACCTCCCGGTAGAGGTCATGTTCACATAAAACAAGCGAACAATTCTATCGCAGTTATCGCCCCACAATCCGTACACTTCATGTAGAGAGATTCTGTCGAACATCTCTTTGATCTCCAATGACTCCCAACCTCTAAAATTGACTATTTTCAAATGAATAACCGAGCGGTTTGACATATCCCGCTTAAACTACTATTGACACATCAGATTTCAAAATTCAATTGAAACATACCCAGATGGCAGTCGTCGCGTTTGAGCTGGAGCACCTTGTGACGACAGTGCCCAGTTTGTCGGACACCCTTGAGATATCCTCCTTGTGAAAATGATGAGAAATTTGACGGAGCACGTTCGATCGAGCCATTTTGTGACGGACCTTCTTGTGATGGGGCATCCTTTCGTTTAATCACCAATTTGAGAGCCATTTAAGGAAAATTTGGCGATTTAGGTTGATTTGGGGATTTGGACGATTTAGGGCTCGTTTTCACGTAAATTCGGTGTCCATTATTTTCTCATTTTCTTTTTTAGTTTCTCGTTCGGTTTTTTAACAATTGGTATCAGAACGAGTTTGAAGGTTTCCAAAAATCAGTGTTTGATTTATCGAAGTTATCGAACGATTTTACGTGTTTGCAATTTTGGTGAAATTGAAATTTTGGAAAAAGAAATTAGGAAATAAAAAAAAAAGTTTTGTCTTCTTCACCGTGAAGAAGAACAAAGGCGTGCCCTAGTCGTCGTTCGACAGCAAAGAAAAACATGGGAAAATCAGAAGAAGCCTTAGAGTAGAGCGCTCCCGGCCGCAAAGAAGGAAGAGAGAAAACCTCTCTCACTGTCGCGTCTTCTTCAACAAGGAAGAAGAAGCTACTGCTATCACCTCGCACACCAGAATCGCGTCGTCGTCGCGGGCAGAGAACGAATTTGATCGTTTGCTCCCGTCTGAACGCTAGCTGTTGTCTCTGATTTTTCTTCTCCGGAGTTTTATTCAGAAAGCTTCAACTTTTCTAAAAGTTTCAGACTGTTCGCCGGAGAAGAAGAAGTTGCCCCTTATTGATCCATTATCCAACCGCCTCTGTTTGTTCGATCTGGAGTAGAAGCAGTCCAAGCTTCAATTTTTTTTGTCAGTATTCGAATTTGTTATTGGCCTACACAGATTCGTGGGATTGAATTTGGTTGGAATTGAGATTTGAAAATTTTGAAATTGAGTTTTGGAAAATTCAATTTTCGATATTGTTGATCAATTGGAGTTTTGCTTGATCTTTGATATGTGCATTGATTATTGGGGCTGAGATATTTTTGGGTGGAATTTTGGTGATTAAATTTGAGATTTTGGAATTGAAAATTTTGAAATTATTTGGGAGATTGATTCTGAATCATGGAAAGTAACCCGAGTAGGATGGTCGCGTTTAACGGCTCCAACTATCATGTGTGGAAATGAAAGACGGATGATCTTCTTCATGTGAAAGACTATTATTTACCCGTGTTTGCTGGTGTGAAGCCGGCACCTAAATCTGACGTCGAATGGAAATTGTGTCATTGTCAAGTATGTGGTTACATTCAACAGTGGGTAGATGATAATGTCCTCAACCATGTCAGTGAGGAAAACAATGCTCAGAGCTAGTGAAAAAAGCTTGAGGAGTTGTACGCTCGGAAGACCGACAACAATAAGTTGTTTTTTATCAAGCAGCTTCTAGGGTTGAAGTGCCAAAATGGAAAGGCGATGACCAATTACTTGATACATTTGAGGAAATTATAAATTAGTTAGCTGGAATAAAGATCAAGTTTGATGAAGAGGTTCAGGGGTTGATACTTCTTAGAACTTTACCGAACTTATGGGAGACATTCAAAATGCTGTTGTCCAACTTCGCTTCATATGGTGTTTTGCCTATGAATGTAGTCAAGAGTATTGTTTTGAACGAAGAGATGAGAAAAAAGTTTATGGGTTCTTCTTCATAGACAGACGTTCTAGTCACTAAAAACAATAGGAGGAGTCAAAACAGAGGTTCGGGCAACAGAAACCGAAGTCAAAGCAAGTCAGAAAATTACGCCAATTTTGAGTGTCATCATTGGGGCAAAAAGGGACACATCAAGAGATTTTGTAGAAAGTTTCTTCGAGAAAATTCAAATGCCATGGGAAAAGAAAAGAAGACTGAATGTGTAAAGATACATGCTACTTCGCGGAGGGATTTTTTCACATCTTATACTTCCGGTGACTTTAGATGTGTATGGATGAGAAATGATGACGTTGCAAAAGCCATTGGTATGGGAGACGTGCATTTGGAGACAAACAACAGCAACACCTTGGTTTTGAGAGGTGTGAACCACATCCCCGACATTCGCATGAATTTGAACTCGACCGGCAAGCTCGACGACGAAGGATTTTGCAACACTTTCGTGACGAAAAATGGAAGCTCGTCAAAGGCTCTTTGATTGTGGCAAGAGGAGAAAAATGTTCCCCATTGTATGTGATGCACTCTAAGATCGCGGATTCCACAGTCCATACGGTGGACGATGAAGGCACTGTAGAACTTTGGCACAACCGACTTAGTCATATGAGCGAGAAGGGATTGATGATTCTAGTCAAGAAGAATCTGCTCTCATGTATGAAAAATGGCTCTCTAAAGAGGCGTACTCATTGTTTGGCAGGTAAGCAGACTCGAGTAGCCTTCAAGAGCGTTACCCACTCGCAAAAATTGGGTATACTCGACATGGTGCACTCTGATGTGTGTGGTCTGATGAAGACAAGAACACTTGATGGTGCGTTGTACTTTGTGACTTTCATCGATGATCATTCAAGGAAGATTTGAGTGTATACGATGAAGTCAAAAGATCAAGTGTTGGATTTCTTCAAGCAGTTTCATGCTTGTGTGGAAAGAGAAACATGTGTGAAGTTTAAATGCATCCGAATTGATAA
Organism: Begonia masoniana; assembly: GCA_022432975.1. Taxonomy (NCBI): domain Eukaryota; kingdom Viridiplantae; phylum Streptophyta; class Magnoliopsida; order Cucurbitales; family Begoniaceae; genus Begonia; species Begonia masoniana. The sequence continues at coordinate 12,192,895 of CM039506.1, forward strand.
TGAGGGTGAGTATTGTGGTCCTTTTGATGAGTATTGCAGAGAGAAGGGTATTCGGCATCAAAAGACACCTCCGAAGACTCCTCAATTGTACGGGTTAGCTGAGAGAATGAACATGACACTTGTTAAGAGGGTGAGATGTTTGCTTTCGCAGTCACAGTTGTTAAGGTCCTTTTGGGGTGAAGCCTTGAATACAATGGTTCATGTTTTGAATCTCACGTCGAGTGTTCCGTTGGGTTTCGAAGTTCCGGATAAGATATGGTCTAGAAAAAGAAGCTTCTTATAGCCATCTGCGTATCTTTGGGTGCAAGGCTTTTTGTTCACATTCCGAAAGACGAGCAGTCGAAGCTCAATGTGAAGACGAGGCCGTGTGTGTTCATCGATTATGGTCTTGATGAGTTTGGCTACAGGTTCTACGATCCGGTGCAAAAAAAAAAAAACTTGTCAGAAGCCGAGATGCAGTATTCGTGGAAGACCAAGGCATCAATGACATCGATAAAGCAGAAATGGCAGATAGGTACAGTAAATGATTTGATCGATTTGGATCAAATTTCAACACCTGCAGAGCATTCCGATCAAGAGGGAACAGAACCGGAGCATGATATCGGTCCCACAACTGGCGAAGTCCCCACTACTAATAATGTTGAACTGATTGAGCAAGTCGAGAAAGAGGTTCAAGAGTTGCCAGATGAACCTCTTTTAAAAGATCCACTAGAGAGCGGCGTCTTTCGATGAGATTCACTTCAGATGAGTATGTGATGCTCACAGATGCTGGAGAGTCAAACACTTGCCAAGAGGTGACCTTTGTTAATGAGAAAAAACTGTGGTTGAAAGCCATGGAAGAGAAGATGCAGTCTCTTCTCGAGAATCACACTTATAACTTGGTGAAGTTACCCCAAGAAAATAAAGCTCTCAAGAACATATGAGTCTACTGGTTGAAGACCAAAAATGCAAGCTCACAAGTAAGGTACAAAGCTGCGAAGTTTGTGAATTCACATTCTAAGAGATTGGTTAAAAAGACTCAGAAGAAGTATGATTCTTGGGTGAAGTTGAAGTTGGGATCTGAGAATACATCAGAGCCGGTGAGTCAGCCTATTACAGATGTTCAGTCACCAGTTTCAGTTTCACGTCAAAATAGTATCGTCAATGACAAAACCATGTAGAAGGTTAAAGCTTCGGGGTATGATGAAATTGTGGGTTATGCATTGAATGTGTTCGAGAGTAACGATTCATGTGTGGAGTCTTCAAAATGTGCAGATGCAGGTCGATGCGACAACTCTGATAGTTCAGTGATACCATGGAAAAGGAGATGTGATTTCTTCTCAAGTATGTCTCTCAAGTTTAAGCAGGGCTTGAACTTGATCGGTATCAGCTGCTGAACTAGCCCAACAGGGACTTTTGTGGTAGAGGATGCTATTTTTAAATAGAGTTTTGCATATTTGTTTTCCTTGCACTAGAATTTATTTGAAGGTGGAAATTGTGAGAGTTCAGTGTTCGAGATTCGTTTTGAGTTGGGCCGAGTAGTCTGTTGGATCTCTCATGCAGAATTCGTGTCAAAGTGAAGATTGTTAGAATTTCGTGTAATCCGAATTCTAATTGGGTTGGGTTGGACCCGTAGTCAATATTAGGATTTCGTGGTTTTTCCTATTTATTTATGTTTGAGTCGCAAAACTTAACTGTACCGATTTTGATTAGTGATCGTTCTCCTTTGCCCTTGGATTTTTCCCTTCTAGGGTTTTCCACATAAATTCGGTGTCCATTATTTTCTCATTTTCTTTTTCGGTTTCTCGTTCAGTTTTTCAACATGGTGAACATGTTGTTTTATTTAATTTCCATTTGGTCGTCGATTTGCACAGAAAGGACGAAAAGACATGGAAAATAAAAGAAGCAAAGCATTAAAGAATTGGTCAATTGATTAATCCTAGATGCTTTTGATATTTTAATTAGAGTAGATAATTGTAACACCCGCGAATTTTCTGTACGTGTGTAGCCTTAGATTAGACGTGTTAGGCGAGTTCAATTATTCAAATTTAGTAATGTGCATTGAAGAGTAATAGAGAAAAGAGAAGTGGAGGTGTTGACCATTCAAACTAAAACAAGTTGAAAAGTCAAAAGTATTTAGTTTGAAAAGTCAATGTATAATTTAACCAATAAGAAAGGACTTGGAAAGATTGCATGAGGATGAGGTGGATGGCAGCCACGTGGGAGGTTATTAAAGGATGCATGAGGGTGAGGTGGATGGCAGCCACGTGGGAGGTTATTAAAGGGACAAGTGGTGGGTGGATTTTATAATTTGGAAGAAATTTGTGGAGGTAAAGAAAAAGGGGAAAAACTGTATGTTAAAATTAGGTTTTTTTCAACTTTCTTCCTCATTTTTGGTTCTCTCCTCCACGAAATTTCCAGCCCCTCTCCTCCTCCATTTCATCCATTTTGACAAGGGTTTTTAAGGTAAAAATTATGGGTTTTGGTTTGGTTTCACTTAGGTGTTGATTTGTGAGTATTTTAGTGAGTTTTAAGTGGGTTTTGTGAGAATTTGGAAAACCCTAAAGGGGGATTCCGAAAATTTCACTCCCTTGGTTATTTTTCTTCCTCTTGTGATGATTAAAGCTTTGAAAATGTTAGTTTAGGTTGTTTGAGTGATTAGATTAAGGATTGGATGGAAGTTACACAAAAACCAATTTTTAGCAAATGTGTACCCGGTTCTGTTTTTGTGTTTTTGGTTCGGCCAAGTTGGTTGTTTGGTTAATTTGAGTATGTCAATGGATAGTAGACGTGTAGAGGTTTACGGATTGGGGTGGCACGTCGAAATCCATTGAGAAACGAATAAGTTGTGGCCGTTTGAAGTTGGACGGTTGGAAATTGTGTGAAAATCGGGTTTGAGTGTTTTAGGTTGAAAAGTGATATTGGTTTGCTTTAGTTGGTTTCTTTAGAATTCCTTAGGTTGTTACTAAGTGATTTTGTTCTTATTTGTTAGGTAATTGCACGAGTGAATTATCGGACGAAGTGAATAATTGAATTGCGAGCTACCAGGTAAGTAGTGGAGTGCTTGTTTGTTGCCTTCGGGCCTACACCATAGAATGGTAGGGATTGTTTGTTTGTTTGCTGTATTTTAATTTGTGTCATGCATCGTGTGTCATGCATCATCATTTTCTAACTACGAAACCACGTGTTTTGCATGCTTGAGTGGTGAGAATGAATTGAAAGATAAGAAAATTGATATGCAACCTGGTCTCGAGTATAATAGCCTCGTCGGGCACGTGGCTCGCTGAGCACCCCGCGGGGGATTTACTTGAGATGCTATGCTAATGTACGTAATGTGTCGTGAGTATGAATGCCTCGATATGTTTGTGCTTAAAGGCACAATGAGGATTCTACGATCGATTGGGGGAGATTTGGTTGGCCGTCCAGGATTGTGTTAGGGCGTGTGCCTCCGGTCTTGCTCCGTGGGTCAAGGTGTGGCCGTCCAGGATTGTGTTGGGGCGTGTGCCTACTTGATTCACATGAAAGTGGAAGATAAATGTAACCAGAACGAGAAGAAAACAACGGAGTGTGTAGAAACTGCATGTTAGGGTTGAGTTGAGCATTTTGTGTGTTAAGGTGCATTATTTCCCTACTTGCTAAGCGTTAGGCTTACCTTTTTGTGTTCTATGGTGTAGGTGACGAGTATTATACAGGTGAGATAGACGGGACCGCTGAGGGTTAGGCCGCAGTCGGAGGAGTACGGAGTCCGCCGGTGCAGGCTATTGTTGGGGCGTCTTGACCACCGTTTTCCTCGAGTTTGTGGGAGGTTGCTATTTTGTATGTAGATAGTTGGTATATAGATAGTTGGTGAGTGTTCTAAGTTGTTTTGATGAGTTAACTTGTTTAAATTGTGATAGGTTTTGGTACATGGCATTTGTAAATAGTTTCGTAACTATTTTGGAAAGTTTCAAGTCGGGATGTTATTTGATTGATGGATAATGGTTGTAAGTGTTTGTGGTTTGAACTAGTTTGATTCTGGGTTTTAATTGCAGGTTTTGGTTTATCGAATTTTAGGCGTTATGCCTCCGTTTTGATTTTAAATTTTTTTTATTTCCAAATTATTTTAACTTGACATTTTCAGACGTATTTTAAACGTATTTTGGGCACGTCCGAAAACCGAGTCGAAAAATTATTAAAATTTTTTAAAAATGTCGTTTTAAACGCGGGTTGGGTTTGCAATGTGACGCACCGAGCCGGGGCGGGTTCGGGGTGTTACAAAGTTGGTATCAGAGCAAAAGTGGTCGAGACGTTCAAAGGATTACCTGATAATGCCGGCTGCCGTGCAACGTGCTTCACCGACTGTAAGTATTTCTTTACCTTAGCTAGTTTTCTTTTCTAAGTTAAATTTTCTAACCTTTTCAGGAATAGAAAAGAAAATGCCTAGAAACCAAGGACCACCTAGACGACCCGGACGACCCCGTAATGACCCAGAACCACCTGAGGACCCGAATAAACAACTCAGGGATCTATTGAACGTGCAATCTCAGCTGCTCGGTATTGTTATGAATCAAGGACTACCGGGAAACCTTGGAGCAGGGTCCAGTTCTGGAGCTGGCTCTAGTGGAGAGAGGTTCAGAAGGTTAAAGCCTCCGGCTTTCGAAGGATGTTTGACGGATCCGACAACGGCTGAAAGTTGGATTAGTACAGTTGAAGATATGTTTATAGTTGCGGAAGTGGAAGATGAGAACAAGGTGAAACATGCGACGTTCCACCTGTCAGGTAGTGCCAAAAGTTGGTGGGGAACCGTAAAAGCTATGACAGATATACAGAGTATGCATTGGGAGGAATTCAAGGAGCTATTTTATGAAAAATACTACAACCAAACAGTCCAAGCTGGAAAGAGATTAGAGTTCATGGCCTTGAAGCAGACTGGATCCGTTGGAGACTATATTCAGCAGTTCGAAGCATTGTCCAAGTTTGCTAGCCATATGGTCAGTAGAGAGGAAGACAAAATCTTTCAGTTTGTGCAGGGTTTGAAGCCAGAGGTTGAGATGCTGGTGAAGACATTCGGGATTGATGGCATACCGTTTAACCGTGTGGTGGCTAAAGCTCTGGAGGTGGAGGTATCTGCTGGTAAGATTCTTAAATCTGCTGAAGCACCAAAACGGATGTTCAAGGATATTACTGCACAGTTTAGCAGAGGCGGATCCTCTTCTCAGTTTCAAGGTACGAAACGACCGGGAGGAAATCTGAAAGATCAAAGGGGTGGCAAGAAGCCTCAGCAACAACCACAACAGAAGAAATGGTTTCAGCAGTGTCCAAAGTGTTTGAAGTCTCACCCTGGAGAATGTGGACAGTATGAAGGCAAATGTTATAACTGCTTTGAGTCTGGTCATATGTTTCGAGACTGCCCGAAGCCGAAAGTGAATCGATGTTTTATTTGCAATGAACCTGGTCATATGGCGAAGGATTGCCCTGCACCGAAGAAAGGACCAGTCAAGACAATGCCTAGAATCTTCGCCATGATAGAGCCTAATGGTGAAGACCGTTCTGCTGTTATATCAGGTACCGTGTTTGTTAATTCAGTGCCTGCTTTTACTTTGCTAGATTCGGGTGCCTCCCATTCTTTCGTAGCAACAGCGTTTGTGATGAAATTGAACTTAGAGGTGAAGCATGCCGGTTGTATGTTCGATGTGATTTTACCTTCTGGAGAGTGTCTACATTCAGATCAGGTCGTACAGGATAGTCTGATATCAATTGGAAAGAAGCAGCTTCCAGCTACTTTGATAGTTATGGGGATCACCGGGTATGACGTTATACTCGGTATGGATTGGCTGTTCCGACACCACGCCACGATTGACTGCAGAGCAGGGACAGTTAATTTTCATCCTCCGGACGGTGAGAAGCTTACACTACAGTCTTTGAGACAAGTACAGAAGCTTTCAGTGATGGATGCTCGGGAATCTGTTAAGGGTGAGTTTATTTGTTTTCTTGCAACTGTTGTAAATGTCCATTCTTTAGTAGAAGTGAAACCTCAGGATGTCGTAGTTGTTCGAGAGTTTCCCGAGGTGTTTCTGGATGATTTGCCTGGTCTACCTCCGGACCGGGAAATCGAGTTTGTCATTGACACATATCCTGGAGCTGAACCTGTGTCGAAGAATCCTTACAGGTTAGCTCCGCCTGAGTTGAAAGAACTGAAGAAGCAGTTGGAGGACCTAGTTGACAAAGGCTTTATACGCCCTAGTTTTTCACCTTGGGGAGCGCCCGTATTGTTTGTGAAGAAGAAGGACGGGTCACTTCGAATGTGCGTTGACTATCGGGAGCTGAATAAGCTAACAGTGAAAAATAAGTATCCGTTGCCGAGGATAGATGACTTATTTGATCAGTTGCAGGGAGCTCAGATATTTTCTAAGATTGATCTGAGATCGGGGTATTATCAGTTGAAAGTCAGATCGCAGGATATCCCGAAGACGGCTTTCAGGACTCGGTATGGACATTATGAGTTCCTGGTTATGTCATTCGGATTGACAAATGCTCCAGCCGCATTTATGGACTTGATGAATCGGGTGTTCCGAGAATATCTCGATAAATTCGTGATTGTGTTTATCGATGATATTTTGGTTTATTCAAAGGATGAAGAGGAGCATAAAGAGCATCTGAGAATTGTTTTGGAGATTTTGAAGCGGCATCAGTTATATGCCAAGTTTTCGAAGTGCGACTTTTGGTTGACTAAGGTGCATTTTCTTGGGCACGTAATTTTCAATAGTGAAATATCAGTGGATCCAGCCAAGATTCAGTCGATTAATGAATGGCCTCAACCGAAGAATGTCAGTGAGATTCGGAGTTTTCTAGGGTTAGCAGGCTATTACAGAAGATTTATTGAAGGATTTTCTAAAATAGCATCACCTATGACTCGGTTGACAAGAAAAGACGTGAAGTATGAATGGTCAGAAGAATGTGAACTGAGTTTTCAGACACTGAAGCAAAAACTAACTATAGCTCCAGTTTTGACGTTGCCGGTAGCTGAGGAGAAGTTCTGTATTTACTGTGATGCCTCTCGGATTGGGTTGGGCTGTGTGCTTATGCAGAACGATAAGGTGATAGCCTATGCTTCCAGGCAGTTAAAGTCTTATGAGAAGAATTATCCAACCCATGATTTGGAGTTAGCTGCCGTGGTGTTTGCTTTGAAGATCTGGAGGCATTACCTTTATGGTCAGCAGTGTGAGGTATATTCAGATCATAAAAGTCTGAAGTATATCTTCACTCAGAAAGAGCTGAATATGAGGCAGCGGCGGTGGTTAGAGTTCGTAAAGGATTATGATCTGGATATTAAATACCACCCAGGTAAAGCCAATGTAGTTGCAGACGCCTTAAGCCGGATATCGACTTCAGTTTCAGCTTTGGAGGCTGGTATGTCTGTGGCCTTGAAGTCTGAGGTTCAGAGGTTTGATTTGGAGTTGGTTTCAAATTTGACAGCTGTGCTATCAGATTTATCTCTGAAGCCTACTATTTTGGAGAAGATTCGTGAAGCTCAGCAAGGAGATTCGGAGTGCAATAAATTTAAGCTGAGTATGGTTTCTGATGATCGGACGGAGTTCAGTTACTCAGATAATGGTATTCTGAAGTTTCATAATCGGTGGTATGTTCCGAGCAATGAGCAGCTTCGGAAGGAGATTTTAACTGAAGCTCATTCGTCGAGGTTTTCTGTTCACCCAGGTACTACGAAGATGTACAGGGACCTCAAACAGCATTATTGGTGGCCCGGTATGAAGAAGTCAGTGGCTGAATTTGTAGAGACATGTTTGATTTGTCAGCAGGTAAAGGCAGAGCATCAGAGACCTGCTGGGAAGTTGCAATCTTTGCCGGTTCCAGAGTGGAAGTGGGACCAGATTTCGATGGATTTCGTTGTCGGCTTGCCTAGGACAACGAGAGGGCTTGATGGTATATGGGTGATTGTGGATCGTTTAACAAAGTCAGCCCATTTTCTGCCGGTGAAGATGACGTATAGTATGGATCAGTTCGCTGAGCTATATATCCAGGAGATTTTGAGGTTACACGGTGTGCCGACTTCCATTGTATCAGACAGGGACCCGAGGTTTACATCCAAGTTTTGGAAGAGTCTGCATAAGGCGATGGGGACTCGGTTGAACTTCAGCACTGCTTTTCATCCTCAGACGGACGGACAATCTGAGCGTACTATTCAGATTCTTGAGGATATGCTCCGAGCGTGTGTGCTGGAGTTTCAGGGTTCCTGGAGTAAGTATTTACCTTTGGTGGAGTTCTCGTATAACAATAGTTATCAGGATACTATTGGTATGGCTCCATACGAGGCTCTATACGGAAGGAAGTGCAGATCGCCTCTTTATTGGGACGAGGTCGGAGAATCTAGTCTGATTGGCCCAGACATTGTACAGCAAACTACCGATAAGATCAAATTTATTCGGCAACGCATTCTGACAGCTCAGAGTCGCCAGAAGAGCTATGCCGATGGTAGGAGGCGTGAGCTGAAATTTGAGGTAGGCGATGAGGTGTTCTTGAAGATATCGCCATTTAAGGGAGTGATGAGATTCGGGAGTAGAGGGAAGTTGACTCCAAGGTATGTTGGTCCGTTCCCGATTGTAAAGCGAGTAGGAAAGATGGCGTATCAGTTGGAATTGCCTACTTCTATGGAGGGTGTGCACAACGTGTTCCACGTGTCGATGCTACGGAAGTGCCTAAGAGATCCATCACAGGTCGTGGTACAGGAGGAGATCGAAGTGCAGCCTACATTGTCCTATGAGGAAAAGCCAGTGGACATCTTGGATTATGCAGTGAAGAAATTGCGCAATAAAGACATTCCACTGGTGAAGGTGCTGTGGCGCAACCACAACGTTGAGGAGGCGACGTGGGAGCGACAGCAGGACATGATGGATAGTTACCCTGAGCTCTTCAGGTACGCAAATTTTGAGGACAAAATTTTTGTAAGGAGGGTAGATTGTAACACCCGCGAATTTTCTGTACGTGTGTAGCCTTAGATTAGACGTGTTAGGCGAGTTCAATTATTCAAATTTAGTAATGTGCATTGAAGAGTAATAGAGAAAAGAGAAGTGGAGGTGTTGACCATTCAAACTAAAACAAGTTGAAAAGTCAAAAGTATTTAGTTTGAAAAGTCAATGTATAATTTAACCAATAAGAAAGGACTTGGAAAGATTGCATGAGGATGAGGTGGATGGCAGCCACGTGGGAGGTTATTAAAGGATGCATGAGGGTGAGGTGGATGGCAGCCACGTGGGAGGTTATTAAAGGGACAAGTGGTGGGTGGATTTTATAATTTGGAAGAAATTTGTGGAGGTAAAGAAAAAGGGGAAAAACTGTATGTTAAAATTAGGTTTTTTTCAACTTTCTTCCTCATTTTTGGTTCTCTCCTCCACGAAATTTCCAGCCCCTCTCCTCCTCCATTTCATCCATTTTGACAAGGGTTTTTAAGGTAAAAAATTATGGGTTTTGGTTTGGTTTCACTTAGGTGTTGATTTGTGAGTGTTTTAGTGAGTTTTAAGTGGGTTTTGTGAGAATTTGGAAAACCCTAAAGGGGGATTCCGAAAATTTCACTCCCTTGGTTATTTTTCTTCCTCTTGTGATGATTAAAGCTTTGAAAATGTTAGTTTAGGTTGTTTGAGTGATTAGATTAAGGATTGGATGGAAGTTACACAAAAACCAATTTTTAGCAAATGTGTACCCGGTTCTGTTTTTGTGTTTTTGGTTCGGCCAAGTTGGTTGTTTGGTTAATTTGAGTATGTCAATGGATAGTAGACGTGTAGAGGTTTACGGATTGGGGTGGCACGTCGAAATCCATTGAGAAACGAATAAGTTGTGGCCGTTTGAAGTTGGACGGTTGGAAATTGTGTGAAAATCGGGTTTGAGTGTTTTAGGTTGAAAAGTGATATTGGTTTGCTTTAGTTGGTTTCTTTAGAATTCCTTAGGTTGTTACTAAGTGATTTTGTTCTTATTTGTTAGGTAATTGCACGAGTGAATTATCGGACGAAGTGAATAATTGAATTGCGAGCTACCAGGTAAGTAGTGGAGTGCTTGTTTGTTGCCTTCGGGCCTACACCATAGAATGGTAGGGATTGTTTGTTTGTTTGCTGTATTTTAATTTGTGTCATGCATCGTGTGTCATGCATCATCATTTTCTAACTACGAAACCACGTGTTTTGCATGCTTGAGTGGTGAGAATGAATTGAAAGATAAGAAAATTGATATGCAACCTGGTCTCGAGTATAATAGCCTCGTCGGGCACGTGGCTCGCTGAGCACCCCGCGGGGGATTTACTTGAGATGCTATGCTAATGTACGTAATGTGTCGTGAGTATGAATGCCTCGATATGTTTGTGCTTAAAGGCACAATGAGGATTCTACGATCGATTGGGGGAGATTTGGTTGGCCGTCCAGGATTGTGTTAGGGCGTGTGCCTCCGGTCTTGCTCCGTGGGTCAAGGTGTGGCCGTCCAGGATTGTGTTGGGGCGTGTGCCTACTTGATTCACATGAAAGTGGAAGATAAATGTAACCAGAACGAGAAGAAAACAACGGAGTGTGTAGAAACTGCATGTTAGGGTTGAGTTGAGCATTTTGTGTGTTAAGGTGCATTATTTCCCTACTTGCTAAGCGTTAGGCTTACCTTTTTGTGTTCTATGGTGTAGGTGACGAGTATTATACAGGTGAGATAGACGGGACCGCTGAGGATTAGGCCGCAGTCGGAGGAGTACGGAGTCCGCCGGTGCAGGCTATTGTTGGGGCGTCTTGACCACCGTTTTCCTCGAGTTTGTGGGAGGTTGCTATTTTGTATGTAGATAGTTGGTATATAGATAGTTGGTGAGTGTTCTAAGTTGTTTTGATGAGTTAACTTGTTTAAATTGTGATAGGTTTTGGTACATGGCATTTGTAAATAGTTTCGTAACTATTTTGGAAAGTTTCAAGTCGGGATGTTATTTGATTGATGGATAATGGTTGTAAGTGTTTGTGGTTTGAACTAGTTTGATTCTGGGTTTTAATTGCAGGTTTTGGTTTATCGAATTTTAGGCGTTATGCCGTCCGTTTTGATTTTAAATTTTTTTTATTTCCAAATTATTTTAACTTGACATTTTCAGACGTATTTTAAACGTATTTTGGGCACGTCCGAAAACCGAGTCGAAAAATTATTAAAATTTTTTAAAAATGTCGTTTTAAACGCGAGTTGGGTTTGCAATGTGACGCACCGAGCCGGGGCGGGTTCGGGGTGTTACAATAATGAAGTCTTTATGGTTGATTTGGCTCATTCTTAGGCTAAAGAGATTGTTTAATGGGTTAAAATTAATTTGAACTTCAAAGTATAAGTTTAATTTGAAATAACCCTTAAACTAAAAATTTTAACAATTAAAGCCTTAAACTATCCAAAATGTAATAAATTAAACCCTAGTAAGGGGCCGATCACCCCTTGTTCTCGATTTACGCCAAGATTGGGAGACCAATCTAAATTGAACGGCCCCCCAATCTGTCCAGTGCTTATGTAGCACTTGACATATTGGGTCGGAAGGTCAATGTTAGGCGTGGAGACCCCTCGTTAAAGGTGCATCGCATGTGATTCAACGCTATGGGGGACAACGCTATTGATCAGGCCTACCTTTCCTTTTTCAAGGTTCTCAGGAACAGAGGGTCACCGTCCCTGATCGGCCCCCCGTTTTCTGCCTCTCCCTTTTCAAGGTTCTCGAGAACGGGGGGTCACCACCCCGGATTGGCCCCCCGTTGTTGACGGGGCCGTTCTCAGGAACTGGGACCCGATCTCTAACACTATATAAGGAAACACCCCCTCCCCGGTTATCACCCCCTACTGGCCAAAAAAAACCCTCAAACATCGACTCTTTCTTGCTCCGGTGATTTTTCTCTATATTAGCGACGTCGATGGATTCTGATTTAAGTAGATCGGTTGATTTAAATGAGACAACAACCTGCGATGCCAATATGGACTGGTATTCATACTTCACGCCCACATATGGTGATATTCAGACATTCGATCACCTTAAAGGTAATGAAGAAATAGAGGTGCAATCGACGTCGAAAATTCTAGACGATGAGCTTCGAACATCGGTCAACTCAGAGGATGATGAAGTAGAAAGCATACCAGTAAGAGATGAAATTTCGATGCGATTTTACCTGAGAAAAAAATATAGTTCTTTAAAGGCAATTAGAGAAGAAATAGTAGAATATGTTTTGAATAATAGTTATGGGATCAAATTCCTTAAAAGTGAATCTTGACGACTAACGGCAATGTGTGAAAACGAATGTGATTGACGACTGCATGGTTCGAAGATGCAAAATGAGCTTACGTTTCAAATAAAAAGTTTCGACAATTCTCACAACTATTCAAAGAAAATTAAAAATCGACATGCAACTGCAAAATAAGTGACAAATCATTATTTGGATACGTTCAAAATAGGTGCACAATAAAATTGTTTTTCAAATTTGATAGAACTTCTCAATTCTCATTGTTGGAGTAAAATTTGTAAACGCTAAGATGCTCTCTATTCATGTTATTATTGTGTCTTGTAATAATCAAATGCAAATGCAAATGCAAATGCGAATGCGAATTAGAAAAACAAGAAATGGATGCAAGTCTCTATGTGAAAACTCTTAAAATACGAAATTAATGCTATCAATATTATATTTTTTTTTGGGTGTAGGGATGTTAATATACTGGAAATAACTTTTAAGAGCTTGACGACTTTGAAAGTTTGCAATGTGAAAAAATTATAATTTTTTTCTAAGACTTTGTGATTATGGCAAATGCATCGAGCCGTTGGGCCTTAATGTGACAATAATTATTGATTTTTTCAAAAGTTCGAGGTAATAATGACAATATCGATCCAATATGCCACAATGCACTGTATATATGTGACAGTATGCATGCGAAAGCAATGGTGCCCAAAGTGTGAATACGTATCTTGTATTTATAGGAATGTACACTCTTACGTCACTAGAATTATGAAAAAATAAATGGTTTAGTATACAAAATAAATGTTGGGTGGTTTTCGTTGTTACTTTTTTGTATTGGCATTTGATTATTACACTTACCTCGAGATAATGCTGATAAATGTAAGAGACGAAACATCGTGGCATTAGCAGAGGCGTCACCTTTCTTATCCTCGAAAAGTCACTGCAACAACAGCAAATACAGACACAGACAACGTTGGGAAAACAGTGACAGATACCTCGAAGACGTCCCCCTATTTATAAAATCACCCGATTCCACCATTAATTTTGCTGGACTAGTGGAAGACCTAATCGGTAATCCATCGCCGGCAGAGTTGATCTGGAGTTGGAATCTCACAAGCTGATGGAAATCTATAAAAAAGAAAACAGTCTATTATCCGCTGATTAGAGAAACTTTGGGAGAGTTGGAATCTAACCTTGGGTTCGTCGCTGCGGCAGCTCTTGGCCTGGTTCCATGGAGTTACAGAAGAAACAAAGAGTAGAGGGGAAATAATTGATGGAGTTGTCACCCACATCGGAATAAGAAAAGGGTTATGAGAAGGGAGTACCATGTAAAATAAAGGAGGCTTTCCCTCTGCAACTCATACCTTTCTCGGCCTTTTGGCTAAGATCAAGTGTAGTATCTGTTCTTATCAGTTTAATATCTGATACGTGGGCCATCGGCCCACTCGATATTAAATTTACTTTTTTAAGGGGAGGGCCCATTACGGCAGCTTGCTGCTGGGGTTCTCGAGCGTCGCCTCTGCGTTGCACTACTGCACCGGCCTGGCGCGCCCTTCCAAGTCGAGTTAAAATATTTTTTCCTGGTCCTCAAATTGTGTGCTATGGGTATTTCGGAGTGAAAGCCTGTTTTCAATTTTAATAACATTCTCGTTGCTAGCTTCCTAAGCTCGTTGTTCTTGGGTGAGATGGCGCTAAAGGCCATTCTGAATAATGGACAATGCTGTGGCACCTGGATGTCCAGACAAATATTAAGCCTCGAAGGAGTGATATCTAGTTGTGCATTACTATTGCTTAACCTGCCCTCGTTGTTGAGTTCAGATCGAATGAAGAATCCGAGTTGTTGGTGCAAGCTCTTTACGTTCGTTTAATAGATTGTGAATGAGGAAAATAGCTTGTCCGTTCTGTTGGGTTTTTGTCGTGAAATTTTCTAAATTTAAAATAAGATTGATCTAAATTGAACACGTGTACAAGAATTTCAATATAATTAACTGTTTATATTGTAAGTAAGACTATGATATTATATTAGAAATTGTTAGAATTTTTATGAGTAAATCAAGCATTTTTTTTATGACAATATGAAAAATCTCATCTTAAACTTATATCAACTTTGCCACACAAAAGTTAATTAATTTAAAAAAAAAAACAGGGCCTACATGCATAATTATCTACTTTAGAAAGAAAATTGTGTCTCAATGTACTCTAGTTCCCTCACGCAACTTTTGTAATCACAGGGCTGTTCATGCATTTCACATTTAGTGATTCACATGATATCGTTAAATAATACAAGTGTTGGATAACAAAGAGAATGTTGTCCTAGGAGGGATGATACCCGATGGTACTTGATTCAAAGGATTAGCACATGACTCGGACATTTTTCCTATTAGCATAACTATTCAATTCTAGTTAACACTGTTTAGTTACAACTGTAGATTAGTCTTTTCATTCATTAATTGTTAGCAGTATATTTGTAATACCTACTGAAATGAAATCATTGTAGTTTTTGTCGCCTTTCAATTGCTCTCTCTGTTTCCTGTCTGTTCTTCATCCTCCAGTGATCTACAGAAGTCTCACCATTGAAATCTCAACGTGGTATCAGAGCTAGTTTTTTTGAATGGTATCGTCGAGCTCAACAGTTCCCTCTTCCCCCTCCCTCACTCAGTCTTCTTCCCTCCCTCCGTTTCCATCCACGAACCAAACTCTCACTGTCAAACTCACTTCCCAGAACTATTTGGTATGGAAAGCTCAACTCCTCCATGTTGTTAGTGCTAACGGGATTCGTCACATCTTGGATGGTTCCTCTCCTCAACCTCCCGAGTTTCTGGACTCCACCTCGAGCCAAATCAACCCCGAATTCACTCTCTGGAACCGATACAATAGCCTCATCATCAGTTGGCTATTCTCCTCCCTCTCCGAAGAATTTCTCCCTCAAATTGTTGCTCTTAACTCTGCGAGTGAAATCTGGACGGTTCTCGCCAAACTCTTCGCGTCGTCTTCTCTGGCACGCATCAGCGAGCTTCGCTCTCAGCTCCAATCTCTCTCCAAAGATGGCCTCTCGGCCGCGGCGTATATTCAGAAACTCACAGGCATTTGCAACACGCTTGCGGCCAACGGAGAACCCGTTTCCCCCAAAGACAAAATGCTCTATTTTCTCGGCGGCCTCGGCTCGGAATATAACCCCTTCGTCACCGCCATCACCACTCGCTCCGAACAACTCTCTTTGGAAGATGTACAAAGTATGCTCCAAAGCTATGATTTTCGCCTGGAGAAGCAACACCACAGCGTCTCCCTCCCGACGCCGGCGCAGTTGCAGGCGAACCTCACCTCTCAGCGGTTCTTTCGCCCTCCTTGGAGCCCTCGCCCAGCCCCTGTTTTTCGGCCCAACCTAGCTCCTGGTTTCTCTCCCAGCCGACCCGGGCTTATTACCCATCCTCATCAAGCCAGCCCATGGCGTCCCCGGCCCGCTAATCATTCCAGGCCCCGTTGTCAATTTGTGATAGGTTGGGCCACTCAGCCCTCAAATGCTACCAGCTTTCTGCAGCAGCCCAGCAAGCCCAGTACCCCTCCCAAGCCCAAGCCAATCTCACAGGCCTCTCTCCTGATCCGTTTACCCAACCCAAAATCTCCCCTCAGCCCATCACCTACCCGATTTCCCTCAGCCCGACCCGCCCACTCCCTTCACCCCTCATCCTTTTTCAAGTTCCCCAACCCGCCCTTCTGTGATGCCAACTTCCAGCGGCCTTCTCCCCACTCCGCCTTCCCTGTCACCGACCACTCCGTGGGTTCTGGATTCCGGAGCTACCGATCATTTCTCGCCGCAGCCCGAGCTTCTCAGCCAACTCCAACCTCTCCTCGGCCCTTCCCACGTCGCCACCGCTGAAGGTAAAGCCCTTCCTCTCTGTCTTTCTGGTTCTGCCTCTCTTCCGGCCATCGGCCAGTCCCTTAAGTTAAACAAAGTCTATCACACTCCTCATCTTGTGCATAATCTGTTAAGCGTCTCAAAATTGTGTCAACAAAATTCTGTTTTCGTTGAATTTCACCCGACTTGTTTTTTTGTCAAGGATCGGCTTTCTCACCGAATCCTACTTCGTGGTTCTCTCCATGACGGGCTCTACCACACGCCCTCTTCTGGACCGGTTTTGTCTCCTGCTGCTCGGCCACCTCTCACGCCGTCGGCAGCCTCTGCTCTGTCTTCTGCTGCTCATCACAGTGCTGCTTCCACCTCCGTTTTGAATGATTTTTGGCATTTACGTTTGGGACACCCTTCAGTTTCTGTAATGCACCAGGCTCTCAAATCATGTAATTTACATTCCCCAAATGTTGAAAATCAATTTTGTACCCCCTGTGCAATGAGCAAAAGTCATCAATTACCGTTCCAAAACTCTCAATCTCATGCAAAATTTGCTTTTGATATTGTTCATACTGATGTTTGGGGTCCGTCTCCTATAAAATCGATTACTGGTGCCCGCTATTTCCTTCTCTTTGTGGATGATTGTACTCGTTTCACTTGGATGTTTCCTCTCAAATTAAAAAGTGATGTCTACCAAACTTTTGAGCATTTCTACCAATTTGTTCATACTCAATTTAATGCTAAAATCAAAGTTATTCAATCCGACTGGGGTGGCGAATTTCAGTCGCTCACTCCCTTGTTTCGATCTCTTGGCATTCACCATCGCGTTTCTTGTCCCTATACTCCAAATCAAAACGGTAGAGTCGAACGTAAAAATCGTCATGTGGTTGAAACTGGTCTTGCCCTGCTTTTTCATTCCTCGGTCCCTCATTACTTCTGGACTTATGCCTTTACCAATTACCACTGCTACTACTCTAATCAATTTACTCCCTACCCCCGTCCTCCGCCACAAGTCTCCTTTTCAATGCTTATTCAACAAACTTCCAGATTACTCGTCTCTTCGTGTTTTTGGTTGTTTTTGTTTCCTTCTTCTTCGGCCTTTCAATCAACATAAACTCCAACCTCGATCTCTCCCTTGTGTCTTCCTAGGCCCCAGCCCCCATCACAAAGGCTACCTCTGTCTCGACCCAAAATCTCACAAACTTTATATCTCCCGTCATGTCACATTCGTGGAGTCCCAATTTCCGTACTCTACACACCCCTCCCATGGCAGAAAACTGTATATTTCTTCAATTGGATCAAGACCCAGAATTTGTTTCCCCTAGAAACTATTTTCTACAATGTGACGATGAAGTCTTTGAGGCTCGGAAAGCAGTTTCACATTATTGAAGAGCTTGCTAACGAGATGATAAGTAATGAAATTGAGCTTGATAACATTACATACTCTACCATTATTACTTGTGCTAAAAGGTGTAGTCATTTTGAGAAAGCAGTAGAGTGGTTTGAGAGGATGTACAAAACAGGTTTAATGCCTGATGAGGTCACTTATTCTTCTATACTAGATGTTTTTGCCAAATTAAGGAAGGTTGAGGAGGTTCTCAGTTTGTATGAGAGAGCAACAGCAAGTGGGTGGAAACCTGACCCTATTGCATTTTCAGTTTTGGCTAAGATGTTTGGTGAAGCTGGAGATTATGATGGTATTAAGTATGTTTTGCAGGAGATGAAGTCTGTTGGTGTGCAGCCGAATTTGGTCGTATATAACTCTTTGATAGAGGCGATGGGAAAAGCCAGGAAGCCGGGTTTTGCTCGCAATCTGTTCGAAGAAATGATTGAGTTGGGAATAAACCCGAATGAAAAAACATTGACCTCTCTCGTTAAGATTTACGGCAAAGCGAGGTGGGTTAGAGATGCGATGGAGTTGTGGGAGCGAATGAAATCGAATGGGTGGCCAAAAGATTTCATTCTATACAACACCTTGTTGAATATGTGTGCTGACCTTGGACTGGAGGAAGAAGCCGAGAAGCTCTTTGAGGAGATGAAACAGTCGAGGGATTCAAAGCCCGACAGTTGGAGCTACACAGCAATGCTGAACATCCATGGAAGTGGAGGGAATGTGGAGAGGGCTATGGAGCTGTTTGAAGAAATGTCTGAGTTGGGTATTGGGATAAATGTAATGGGCTGCACTTGTTTGCTTCAATGCTTTGGAAAAGCGAAGAAAATCGACGATTTAGTTTGGGTTTTCAATGTTTCGATGAAACGAGGGGTTAAACCGGACGATAGGCTTTGTGGTTGTTTACTCTCCGTCTTGTCCTTGTGTGATAAATCTGAGGATTTAGACAAAGTTTCCTCGTGTCTTCAACTAGCGAAGCCGAAGGTTCTTTCTCTGCTTGTATTAATCGGAGACAAAAAAAACAAAGTTCGAATCCATCAAAGAAGAGTTCCAGATCATAATAAGCGAAACTCAACTCGAATCAAGGAGACCCTTTTGTAATTGCCTGATTGACATATGTAGAAGTAGAAATCTTTATACAAGAGCTCATGAATTGCTCTATTTAGGGAGCTTATTCGGACTCTACCCGGCTCTGCACTACAAAAACGCAAAAGAATGGTGTTTGGACGTAAGATCTTTATCGGTCGGAGCAGCCGAAACTGCTCTCGAAGAATGGATGGAGACGCTTTCGAAGATAGTGCAGAGAAACGAGGAGTTGCCAGACGTGTTTTCAGCTCAAACCGGGGCCGGAACGCACAGATTTTCGCAAGGGCTGGCGAATTCATTTGCTTCTCGAGCTAGCAAGCTCGGTGCACCGTTTAGGCCGCGGGAAGACATGGCTGGTTGGTTTGTGGCAACTAAGGAAGACTTGTTGTCTTGGATTCAGTACAAGCCTGTTTCTTCTTTGCCCTGATACAAATTTGGGTAAGTAGAGAAGTTTTACTCAAAAAAGAGACAATATTTCCTGCTTGTCACATGTTATCAATTCATTAGTTCTTCAGATTAATGATGAAATTTTTCCAGATTTAAACAGTGAAGAGTCTTGACTCAATAACCCTTAAAAATCATCCCATGAAAGCAGCCATAAATAAAGAGGATGCAAGAAAAGGATGAGAAGACATAATGGCTGCAATAAGAAATTCCAAAAATCTATTTAATCCGCAGTGGTGGAAGCTAGGAGTCCACCATTAAAGCTGCACAAAGTGCTCAGTTTTCACAAGGAAATGCTCAAGTTTCACCCCCTAATTTTGTAACCCCAACCAATTTACAAAACACAATTTTTTTGTTGCTCTAAAATTAAATAAAAAAAAGTAAGAAATGGCCCCCAACCCTCTACCCCCAATTCTGCAAAATTTCTATTTTCAAGGAAGAAAAAAATAAATTCCTATTCTGGAATTTTGTCTGAAGTGCATTTCCCAACAATTACATCTGCGCTTTGCAGATGATTTTTGCACCCAACATGTCTGTCAATGTTGTCACTCTCTCAAACCTTCATGAACAACATCGTTTTTCATCAGGAATTCCACTAGTTTCTGTGTGCTTCAGCTCTGGTGTCGGTAATAGGAATTGGGAGCTTGTGATCCAATCCAGCCTGCAGAGCACTTGGCATTGAAGACATTTGGCTTGAACACGTCGATGTCGCTTAAATACAACCATCTATGAGGATCTCAAAGGTACTTCCCTGAGGATTTCCAAATTCTTCCTTCGAGCGAAATAACCATCACAGTCACATCATCGTGATATTTACGACGATCTCCCTGGGGGATGTCCAATAATTCAAATCCATCCCTTCAAACCAAAACAAACCAAACCCAATTCAGATCAAGCTTGGAATGAAGTAAAAGTAACAATAGAGAGAACCAATATCATTTAGTTCTTGTCACAAACAAAAAACACAATTGCATGAGAAAAGTATCCAGACGCTAAACAATCTGATGAATATAAGTAGCATTTATATGTAAACATGCTAAGATAAAATTTCACAAAACTAAATGGAAAGTTACCAGCTTTTTTGGCTGCACGGAAAAGAAGTTCCTCTATTAAGTGTTGAGCAGGGTCGCCATCTGGAAACTTCTCCATAAAATTTTGCACATGAGAAACTACTTCCTGATTACTTAGGTACTGGTATAGACCGTCGGATGAGAGCACTAAGAACTGATCTTTCGGACAAAGTCTGTGGTGGCAAAGAGAAGGTGAGCAGGATAGGTATGGTGCAGTGCCTATATATTCATTGCGAAACATTTCCAACAATGAATCATTCAACTTCGGCTGCTCCCAAATGAACATGCATGATATGTAAGTTAGCATCTTAGAAAAAGTTTGAAGTATATTTTCTTGATAAATAATTAGAAATAAAGCATTAATGGGTGCATTGGCTAATTTTATTAGATCTTTCTATTTCTTTCTCACCATCTTATTTGCCTCTCTCATGGTGATTTTCTCACATTATTCATGAAATAACGAGAATACGAAGTGCATAAATTATGAAAAAAAACCAATGCAAGCCAAATATTTCAGGTAGAAGATCAAAACACATTAAAAAAAAAACAAGAGAAGAGTCATGTAATATTACACATACATAGACCACAATAGAAAAACAAATAAATAGAATGATATAAAATGGACAACTCTCAAACAATCCTCGATTGGATTCCAAGACAGATAACTACAATCAATTACTTACCCAACTCTTAATAGAAATTTCATCATTTACTTTTCTTTATGGGTGGATAGGGATACAATGTTTCTCCATTCACTATAATCTCAAGGTCGTGAGAAACTTAATATGGCAGAAGCCCACAACTTTAAACTATTATATACATGTCACTATGCAGTTATGCAGAATAAGATCGTCATTAAAATTCCTCACAAGGCAGTGGATACTTGAGTGTGAACTTTTACAAACAAATATTGGAAAAAAATGGAATACTTCAGAAAATATAAATCTAAGGCACTGTTCTTGGAAAATAAATGAGAACGAGTTAGATCAAATAACCTGTTTAAGAAATCCTGCGCCAAATGCCCTTGTAACCTTGAGACGACCTTTCACTCTATCATTAACGATACAGTGTTTGTCATCCGGATGTTCATTCTTTATCCTTGTGACTTCCTGCACAACCCAGAATTATATTGTTAATTGGGAGATCAAATTGCAAAGAGGAGAAAGGAAAAACCAAAACTTCAACTCTTCACAGAAAGTAAGAAAGCTACAATAATAAAGATATGATAAACAGTTTGTGAGAGAACAACTGAAAGAATTTAGACAATAGCACAACTGGATTTCAAGAAAGGAAGCTATCCAATCTCCCAGAATGTTTGCCAGTTCACTTGATTACTAAAGCACCCTCTAATACAAACTCAGCAGTAATTATTCTAAGGGGTAGTGCTAATTTAGAAGGTGAAAGCCAATAATAATTCCCCAGATAAATTTTTTTTTACCCAAAGGAAAGAAAATGATAAGAGATCATCGTCCAAATGACACAAACTTTCCATTTAATCGGATAATCAATCTGTATTGCCTATTTTTTTATCATTCTCAGATGACAGAGAGAAACAGAAATTTAAACACAGCATATTACATTGACATATTAGATTCATTTTACATATAAATATTCACAAGACACTCATCCCAATAACATGAAAACATCGGAGCCTCGTCAATCAGATATGAACAAGGTATTAGATTGGAGAAAACAGTTACAGGAGATTGCTGTGTGCAGCAATTGCCTTCTCAAATCAAGATGTTGTTGGTATCTAGTCAAAGATGTAAGCTCCAACGTTGTTCATTTTCTGAAATGGGTATTTGAATATCTAATGAAAAAATTGACATCAAAGTAATAGTTTTTCAAAGGCCTTTCAAGCTGAGCACGAACCTTTCTATGACAATGATCTCTCAAGAAACTCATCCACTGGACTAGTTCATGGCCAACAAACATAAACGCCATTGTAAGAGGTTTGCACATAAAAGGAAAATGGTACAGATTCTGAGTTTGTTAGGCCTTGAAAACATTTTAATGTCAAAGAAAATCGCTTTTTCACTTTTGAATAATCATAAAGAGCTACAAAAACAACAAAAAATTTCCTTTGGGAAAAGAAGGCATTGAGGCCTATGTCAAATGCATATTAATGTTTCTTAAAGAAAGCAAAAACAGATATGGTTACATCCATGTCAAATTGAAGTAGAATTTGCTGCTATTTTTCAGACAAGATGATTCCTTAACAAACGTGAAACATGCAATGATTCAAATTGAACATTTGAATTTCAGATAAGATCTAAATATTAGAACTGCATTAAATAACATGATTATGTTGATAAAACTGCATTTGCAATGGAATAGAAGAACTAAGCAACGATTAAGGCTATAAAGAATTGAGCTAAAACTGAAAATACTTGATCTTACGTCTTCAACGCTTGTGCTATGATCAGTTGATAATTGCAATGCAATCAAACTTATTTCTTGTCTAGAAAATTCATTTCTGGATGTTATCGCTTTGGCATTGTCCCTTCCACTCGGAGCTGATGATTCCTCCATTATACCTTCCATCTGAGATCTTTCTTCACCCTGTTCCACCGACTCCGCACAATGACCAACTTCTTGCGGTTCAAACTGGGCAACAATTGCCCGACTATCGCCAACATTCATGACATACACATTCTCATCTCTCATTAACACAACCAACAGGCAGGATCCCATCAATGCAAGCTCAGGGTTTGTATCAAGCACCTTGTCTGTCATATCCAAATAAGCTAACTCAGTTACTTCCAAAGCCCGTGATAATGCTCCCAAAACCAACTCATGATCCACTGGACCCTCCTTCCTCTTCTTACCAGAACGCAATGGCCTCTCCTCTACCTTATTCTCGACCTCAACCTTCTCTTTATCCTCCAACCTAAAACTCCATGAAAACAACTTTCTACCATGACCTTCCTTGTGCTTAGACCACCCATGTTTCAATTTAGACAACAGAAGCCACCGCCTTCCAGCTGCTGAACCCGCATTGCTTACACTAAGTGCATCATCGACTGAAAATGCAAATCTATCTGATCCTGAAAGATCAAGCCCGTATTCGGGATCATCCTCTGCCAAAATTCCCAAAGCCGCCTTCTAATCCTAGTTTCAGATCCTCCCTCTGATTGAAATGTAACTCTTTTGGCCGATCCAGCAGTGGGAAGGTGCGAACCATTAAACCCTGACGAAACATCACCACCTTTGTCAACTACTTGCCCAGCATCATCCAATGCATGTTCTGTTGCTGCATGAGTATGATTAACATCAGAAGGCTCCTCTGCCTCTTCAACCTCCCAAAACAAACCCTGAAGCTCATTATATACAGCCCGATACAGATTACCCATCAAAAATTCGGGACCATCAGGACCATTAAACCCATCATAAATCCCCACAAACAACCATCCTTGCTCTTCGGATACAACCACATGCACTCTATCCTCCCCGGCCTTCCCAAGTGCCCATTGAACATCACTCTCATTCTTTGGCTCCGACTCGTCGCCTGGCAGCCAGTATTCCTTTCCTTAATGCAGAATTGCGAAAGGGCAACACCCCACGGCTCTTCTACGCAGAGTTCCTTTCGTTTGCCCTTCGCATCTCTTTTTGAGGTGGCCTAGGGTTAAGCCATGTACACCGTTGGCCTTGTTCCGGTACCCATTAATGACTGCCCACCCATCGGAGCACGACAGCTGACAAATTACACGAAATACATGCGAACGTGCTTCAAGCCATCGAGAAGAGAAATCGAGGGGGGCCAAACCGAGTAAAACAAAGGCCGAAAGAGGTTATATCAATGAAGTAGATTAGTTTGGTTTGCACCTACGAAAAGATAGATTTCCCCACCAAAAGAAAATCTAAACTTCTTCCTCGTGCGGATGTACCCTTCAAGGTGTTGCGCGGATCATATACCTTATAAGATTGAACTGCCTGAGATTACGGGAGTAGCGGCAACGTTAATTTCAGGGACCTCTCAACCCTATATAGCGAGAAGAAACTCCGATAGGCCGATTTAAGGATTTGAGGTCAAATCCTCAATCACCTGGTGAGGATATGTGCCCCGTAGCCCATTACACGATCCCAGACCGAGTTCACAATTTGACTACACACTTTCTCTTTGTAGGTCATGGTTCGTGGAAGACTTGGAGGACCCGGTGGATGACTTGAAGTGGGAGAGCAAGTTGAGACGTTGGCCCACCCGAAGCATCTTCCTCATTTGGCAAGCACAAAGCCCTTTAATGGCTCCATGGGAATTTGTCTCCCGAGCTTATATTTGTTGCTTTATGACCCCACGAATTTTCTCTCTCAATAGAACAATACTTGGAGCAAAGAACTTCCAATGTAGCTCGGTTTGACAACGACCGGAGGGGTTGCGCCCACGAACCATTCTTCTGAGCTTGGTAGCTAGTTGTAGTGATTTTGCCACCTCCTTCTCACTCTTTTGAGAGCGGAAAACAGCAATGATGGGCCTTAACCGATTCCTTGAATCGAGTTATCTTTCCTGGAAGAACTCTTTGCCAGAAGCTCCATTGAAGCACTCACCGGCCGATTCTCGAAACCTTCTATA